>JAOTQQ010000023.1:789207-834960 GCA_026546715.1 Gallinago undulata
GAGTTGGACTAGATGATCTCTATGGTCCCTTCCAACTCCAAAAATTCAGTGAAATTCAGTGAAATTCAGTGAAAAGGTACTTTTCTCATTTATTCACTTGTCTGGGATGTTTTCTACTTCCACATGTGATTAAATGAGTAAATGCCTTATTTTTTTGTATCATATCAATAAAGCTATGACAAAGAGATTCAGGAGGTCTAAGGAGAAGCACCTTGCTAGAGACTGAACGAGGGCAATCACAAGCCAGGAGCAGGAGGCTTCACTGGCTTGGTAGCCCTAAACCCACATCTTGAGACTGCTAAGGAAAAGAAGTAGTATCATTCTTATTCTTTGGGAGAAATCAGGGGAAATGAAGTTTCCTTGCAATTGCTGTGTATATCAATTACAGTTATTTAGAGGGAATACACAGTAGGGAGGGGTTAGCATTACTTTGAAGTGCAATGGAGACCTTGCAGCCTGGTGAAGCAGAGCAGCAGTGCACAGCATTTATTACTGATACCCTTAAGAGCCAGTCGAGCCTTTGATCCTTTTGGTAGCATCAAGAGACTGTTTTCAGAGCTGGGCCAGGTAGCCACGGAGGGTGTCTTACCTAACTCCCACAGGGTTGAGAGGACCATCAGCCAGGTTTCACAATCATCTTGCATAGACACAACCCCACATGGAGTATTCTCTGGCCACCAAGATGCACAGTATTTGTGCATTTGCCCAATCCATCTATCCCTTGCTGTGTGAGGTGCCGGTATATCACCCTGTCTCTCCTGCTGTAGCTTCATGGTCAATTTAAGCTGATGTAAGCCTGAGCTGCAGTGAAAAGAGGGGAGCAAGTCTCACTGTCCAGGCCTCAGACACCATCCCCATGCAAAAACGTGGCCTTGGCATCAGGTTTGAGACTAAAATATTCTCTTGAGAAAGTGAAGGTCCTACTGGGCCGTACTTCACATTTGCTTCTAGCTGCTATGGTATTAAAAAAAGAGAATGCAATGTAGCAAAGAACAATTCAAAAAAATTAATATCTTGTTGAATGAATCTGCTGTGCCTTCTTAAAAAGGCAATGTACAGTGTGCCAGCTGATGTGCTTTTTTTTATCTGATGTTTTCTGGGGCTTCAGAGGTCTTCAGCCATCCAGCAGCTGCATTAGGGTGCAAGTCCAGCGGGAAACCCTGCAAATACTAGCACTGATCAGATGAAGAAGTACCTGTGTAGAGCTGATGGTTCAAAATGTGACTCCAATAGGCCTCGTAGATTCACATCCCAGAGGGTGAATGAAATCAATCCCGTGCCATTGATCTGCAGCTGGCTGTGATTTGTGGAGCCCTGTGGGTGAGTGGTGAATATCAGCTATTGCCTGAACTGCCAACTGCTTCTGTTTGAGCCTTGAGAATAAATAATCTTTGACGAGCAACCAACCGTGATAGCTTTGGGTTAGGCTGGAAACATCTCTGCAAGTGCCACAGGTACCCAATGTGCCGCTGACACTAAAAATAAGAAGATCACAATGTTAGAAGTGGAAAAAGGGCTAGATATCAGGATGATCGTAAGAGTTTTTGGGAGAGGAAGGTGAGGAAGATAGTAGAGTTAGCAGAGACAGAAAGGGACTGTCAAAAATTTAGGAGATTTGGAGGGAGTTAGAGAAGCAGAGCCAGAGGAAGGTGTGGAAGATGAGACCTGTGAAGAAAGGCTAACAGGAGCAGGTCTGCTCCATCTAAAGAAAATACACACAAGGGAGGCATAACCACCTGCAAACACAGAGGAGGGACTCATAAAGCAGCCAGCAATCAATTTTCAAATAATGGACCTGATCTTTAAATAAACTAGTAAAAGGGAAGGAGGGTGGAATAAATACCTGATTTATCATTCCATCTTTTTTGCAGCAGCAGCAGCAGCAATGCAGCTGTATTTTCTTCCCTGAACTTCTCCTCTCCACCTCCTGAATCATAAAGTCAGGGCAGCACCTTTACAGCTGAATCTTGCCAGTGATCGAAGAGGTTTTATGGAGCTGCCGGCCTCCTCCCCCAGCTGCTATTTCAGAGAGATGCTGCTCAAGGTCTTACCAAGCCCTGCTTGAAATGGCCATGAGATCAACGGGGAGGACTACTTTGAGACAGCAAAAAGCAGGCAGAGGACTTTTCCAGGACAGGATTTCATTGAAAAGCAATAGGACCTCTTATCTGTTTCCCTAGGACCAGGAATTTCTCCTTGCATTACACAGCAGGTTTCTGGAGTCCTTCAGAAAGCCAATGCTCAATTTTGTTGTAAAGTGAGACCCACCAAACTCTTGGGATAATCCAGATTGTGGGTATGTTAGTTATTTCCTGTGCCAACAGAGTGAGCAAATACCTTCATCCCTTTCACTTTGCAGTTCGTGCCTCCTTTCACTTTGCTTCTGAAACCTCTCTTGCCCCAGCTGTTTCCTGTGCTCCCTGTGTACCCCGCAAACCCTCCTGGTGCCTTTACCAGGTTCCTCAGGAGGGGCAAAGCAGACAGGAGGAAGGCAAACAAACCAACTCTTGTCAAGAAATAATAACTAAGGAGTTGACCAGAATGCTCACTTTCTGTAGAGTAATAATTGCTGTAGAGTAACAATTAGCTTTACTGGGCAGCCAGGTCAACCCAGCCATCTCTGGCAGTCCCCAAGCTTGGGAGGTCACGTTTCCTTCAACATCCTCCAGTTTCTTGCTTGAACAGCATTGGTGGGACTCCTCTCTCTTCTCCTCACCTCCTGCACAAAGACCAAAGGAGCTAATCCTTCTTCCTGGACCTCAAAAGGAGCTGCAGGATCATTGCTGTAATGAATCCCACCCAAGTCTGCTGGCCACCAGGAGCCAGCGAGCTGCACCCACCAGGGCATAAACCCAGGTGGTCTCCCAAAGGAGAAGTCGTGCCATGTAAATGTGATGATTATAGCAGCTGATACCTATATTGTTTTTAGGTAGGACCCTTTATGAATATGGATGAAGGTCCTTAGACCAGGTTGGAATTAGATCTGAGCCCTCCATCTGTTTGCATCGTTGAAACGGCGCAGAAATAACCTGCCCTTTCACTACTGCTGGGTAGACAGGAACACAGCGGGGCCAGGCTCTCCTCTGGGATGGGTTGTCTTTTCTCCAAGAGCTGGTGTGTAGATTGAAGAGCTGTGTGTGCGTGTGCTCTCGTGGCGTGTCGGGGCACGGCTCGCTGCTCACCCCGTACGCTGTCCTCCCAGCGCAGCCCTGCGCTGCTGCAGCCGGGAGAGCACAGGGCTGCCAGCTTTCACTGGGCGCACCTGTGGCATGGGCAGGTAATGGAGAGAGGAGTAGCAAGTAGGACCTGGGCTTTACGCTGTTTTCTCTCCTGGGAATAGAGGCATTTCCTTGTTTCATAAGGTGTTGTGAACATGCCTAGGTTAGAGACTGGGTTAATATCTTAAAATCTCAGATCCCGTGAGAGGAGGTCAGATAAGCGCTTTCCTTGCATAGATCTCAAAGGTGTTGTGTGTGGAGTAAGATTCATGTAGGTATTTTGCTCATAACATATATCAAATTGTCCGTACAGTAGAGGCAATAGTACAGGTTGTAACAAAGCATAAAGATCTTATCTTTTTTTCCTTTTCTTTCCTATTTCCTTATGACTTGTCCAGATTTTTCCACCATGTTCGGAAAGAAGAAGAAAAGGATTGAAATCTCCGGGCCCTCTAACTTCGAGCATCGGGTTCACACTGGCTTTGACCACCGGGAGCAGAAATTCACGGGACTACCTCAGCAGTGGCACAGCTTGCTGGCAGACACGGCAAACAGGCCAAAGCCTATGGTGGATCCCTCATGCATCACTCCCATCCAGCTCGCGCCTATGAAGGTATCGTGCAAAGTCACCTTCGAATTTCCTAACCTAATTTTAATTGCATGTAACCTTAATGAAGTAATAACAATAATGGCTGTCCTGGGAGGCAGGTATGGCTGGGGAGTGTGGAATTACAGAGAGTGCTGCAAATCCAAATATTTAATAATAGGGCTGCGAGGAAAAAGAGTTTTATTTATAAAACTTGTACAAGTGTTCCAGAAGAGCATGAGTCACAGGTCTTGCAGGGGCTGTGCCTTCATGCTCCTGGGCTGCAGAAGAAGTCACAAGTCCCAGCGGAAGCCCAAAATGATGCTCCTCTGCAGTGTAAAGCTCCTTGATAATTAATTTAAGAACGATGCTTAAGGCAAAGGCAGTTTGGAGCGAGGGAGAGACAGAAAAGTACACCAAAAGAAAAAAATTAAATTGCTTGTTCAACCGGGCAAGGAGCTCAGGGAGGGATTTCATTGCCACCCGCCACTGCCTGGAGTGGTTAATGCAGGTGGTGGAGCTGAGCTCCTTGCCAGGTGGTAAAGTGAGGGGAAACAGCCCCAGGTTGTGGCTTGAGAGGTTTAGGCTGGGGAACTGGGAAAAAAAATTGTCTCAGAGGGTAGAGCAGCACTGGACAGGGCACCAGTGCAACTGTGGGATCCCCATCCTTAGAGGCTCGGGATTCCAGTAAACAAATTTGTCCTGATTTAGCAGTGTTTCTGGGATTGCACATCCTTACATCCCTGTATATTGCACCTGTGTACTGGTGGTAGCCTATACACCGCTGGCTATGTACATCTTGCCACCAAGCAGCTGCAAAATAAATGCAGTATTTCATTTTCATGTGGATTTTTCTGCAGCAAGGGAAAATCAGATAATCCCGAGAGCACAGATCCTGTGTTTATATTTGATAAGTACCCTTTGCTAAATTTACATTTACTGCCTGCTCCTGAAGGACACTCATCACTTGCTGATCAGGACCTTGTCCTGCTTGTTCCACAGCCTTTCTTAATACCAAATATACCCCTGTATGTTTTGACACCAATGTGTAAAAATGTTTTTAAATGAAAAAAAATCACTTTACTGTCTTGTAGCAGTACGAAATGGAGCCGTAAATCCATAAGCTTTAAAAGTTTTTAAATGTTTTAAAAAGTTTTAAATTAGCTTTCTCAGCACTATACAGGCAAAATGACTGTGAGTCTTCGACATATGCCTAGCAATACACACTGCGGGGTTTGAAGGATCAAGTCCCAGATGAGTAATTGCCACATTTTGAAGTGGAGAAAGTTACTGTTAGTTGTTTCCAAGAAATTGTCCATTCTTGCTTTTCTGTCTGTATATCAGAGCTCTGCATAGGTCTATATATCTAGATATGTACATATACCTGGGATGGACTTCTGAACTAAACTATCCTGTGCCAGGGGCTGGGGCCAGGAGCCAAAATGCAGCTCCCAAGCCAAGCTCATTCTTCCAATGTAGTCTTGGGCCACGGTGGTCCTTAATGCAGCCATGTATCCCATGACAACTTTCTAGGATGCGTGTCCCAGGGTCAGGGTGTCTGCAGCCTGATACTCACCTCAGCAGTGGCTGAGCAGAGACAAGCCCATCTGCAGAGGGACCTGCAGGAAGGATTTTCTGCGTAGATGGATGATGTGAATTTGGAAGCAGATTACCCAGATTTCACTTAATTGCATGTCACTGCTCCAGCGGTACAGCTAGGTAAGGAAATGGGGTTAAGACTTGAAGGATTCAAGAAATTGTGCCTTCACCCTCCAGTTACTTTCCCGATCCAAGATTCAGTTATAGCCTATTGAAACGCGCCTCCATAATAGTGCTATTAAAAACAGGTTAGAGTTAATAGCAACTAAGAGATATTTACTGTCATCTGAGGATTTGCTTTTAACTCTATTGCACGGTACCACTTTACTGCACATTCATTAGGAATTAACACGAGTTGTTTTGATGCAACTTACGGAAAGAAACTGAGTTGTGGCCACTTTAAAACTAGGAATATTTAATGTTGCTAAGTTAGTTCAACATAATCATTTAATTTAGATGATTTTTTTAATGTGTGGGCATGCACCAGCATCTTTAGTTCTGTTGAAAGTTTATTTAGGTTATTTAGGCACTGAGGGTTTCATAACTTCAGTGAGAACTGAGGATATAAAATACACTTGCAGTTTGTCAAGACAGGAATCAAAGGTTCCAAGAACTCAGTACTATTTAAAAGTTTTCTCTTTTCACCCAGCAGTTGATAATTTAATTAATGCACTTGTGAATGCACTGAGGTGTAGCAGAAGAAGATTTGTAATTGTGTCCTGAGTCACAGTATTAAGTCAGGCTGAGGCATTTGACCAGAGTTAGTTCGTACTGTGATTTCAGGTCGCACAGCAGCTCTGTAACTCTGCTGTTCTGCACTCCTAAATTTATCCTCCATTTCATTACTTCAGTATTGACTACCTGTATGGTGTGACACAGAAGCGTTCTGCTAATAGGTGCTTCTTCATGACTGAAGAGTAGCACAAGTCATAGAGGTAGACTTTGTGAGCACAGTTTCTTGTTTTTGAGACAGAATCGGTGTTTGCTTGCTTTGGGCTTCACCCAAAGCTGAAGAATAGGAAGTGAAAGACTTTTTTTGACTTCTGTAGGTTTTGCAGCTTTCCCAGTTAGTGGTGCTTGCTTGTTTCTCAGTCTGCAAAGCAGATAGAATCTGGTGTATCCCTTTGGGTAAAACCAATACGTGATAAATATTCTTACTGCTCCATCTATATTCAAAGGCAGCCAGCAGCAATGATGAAGAGGCAGCGCCCTGGGCTCCCAAATATCCTGGGGGATGTCATCGCCCTGCCTCTGCGTTGGCTGGGATGAAAGGCTTGTAGTGCTTTTACACACGGGTGGTGGCGGCTTGTCATGGTAATATCAGCGTTTGAATCCAAACCTGAGCTGACTGTACAAATTCATTCATTTCAAGTACGAGGAGAGACAATAATGGGATTCCCCGTCTCGGTGTGGGTGACCCAGATACCAGCAGAGTATTGTGTATATCAGATGCTAACACAAGTCAGTAAAACGCGGCAGAAAATTTCATGAAAAATAGAAAGTGACAGTGATCTTGATAGGTTTGGGGTGTGGAGACAAAGGGGTTTGAAAAAAGTCTGATTTTTCATTGAAAACACCTCTGGATGAAAAATGTGAACTGTCTGTGTCTTCCTGTACTTAAAATAGGTTTCATGAAGTCTGAGATCCTGATGCCAGTTCTCTCAGTTCTCTTGCTTCAGTACTTTGTAGTTGTCCTATGTGTACTTGGAGCTCATGGTTTGCATGTTTGCCCTCAGCACACAATATGCTTGGCCTCTCATCACTGTTATGCTACACAGGAGCTTCAATTTGTTGCTGTCCTTGGACTTTTGGAGAGCTTCAGAATCAATAGCTAAGCAAATGCATTGTCCTTAGGCAGCAAAACTCATTCTCATGGTTTCTCCGCTCTGCTCAAAATATAGGGAAAACAAGCACAAGAACCCTCATTTTGAGGATTGTTGCCAAAAGAGCTTAGCATTAGCTTTATAAAGATGCTCTGTTAAGATGCTTGAATGTCTGCTGCTGTCAGAGGGAGCACGACGGCGCTGAAGACTTGTTAAAATCCTTTCTCATGTTTCCCAGTGCAGTGAACAGCTGAGAGCCTCCTCACTTCTGTCAAGTTACTGGAGGGAAAAATGCTATTTGTTTCTGAAAAAACATCACACTGCCGTTATTTTTCAGCTGTCAGTGCCAGTGCATGAGTGAAGCCTCCATCATTTTGCTTTTGCTGATGCTTTGGGTAGTCTCACCCATCCATACTGTCAGCAAGATCAAGGAACCCAACTGGAGGATGACATATCAGTGGCCTCGTCCTTGAGTAAGGAGGGAGGTGGCTGTGAGTATTTGGGTAGCCAAATGTACAGAGGCATCAAGAGGACTGAGTCCTTGCTGCTGGAATCTCCACATGTCCTCCCCTGAGCACATTACAGTAATTCCAGCCATGCTCATGTGGTGGAATTTCACGTTTCCTGAATTTCCTCCCCCATTTTCTTCCCTCGGAAACACAGAGTGTAAGGGGATGGGGGCTTTTGCTGCCCCATGCTATCTTGACATGCACTGAGATGAGCGTTAGCACAGCTTGGTGATGCATAGGGGTCCGTGTTCAGCCAGCAAAATACATCAATGCTGTATTGTCAGCAAAATGGAAGTAAAGTATTTCTTAAAGTATTTCCAGTAATGAAGCTTAAGCCTCATTTAAGGTGTCATTTTTTCCCTGCATTTGCAGGCTTTCCTTGCTTAGATGGAGGACACAGTGTACAGAGCAATGCACAGCCATGTTAAGTGGCCAAAGACCTCAAAGAGAGGAGATGAGCAGGTGTCCTTGTCTGAGCTTGAGCAGTCAGAAACATCCAGCTCTCGTTAGATGACCCCCAGCCCTCTCCTCCCGTGTGGAATTGCACAGGAGAAATGCCTCACCAGGAAAAGAGGGATGAGAAATAAAGACCTGTTCAAAGGCTTTTTCTGCTGCTTGGGGCAGATGGACAAGGTGGTGGTTGACCTGACCTCTCTTCCTCACCCTCCCAAATTTTTCTCTTTCCTTCTTAATAGCTCCTTCTTTTTACTTATTGCTCCTGCAATACCTTTCTAGATGGGAGAGTGTGAAGTTTCGGCTTGAAGAAGGTTGACTGCCATCCCACCAGGATGCTGTGGACCCACAGCACTGCTCTTGCTGGGACAGGACCTGGGTGGCTGCTGACATCTTGTGGGCCTTCCTTGTAATCACATCATGAAAATTCATGCTTAATCAACATTTCCTAGTTACTTGCTTTGCAGTCGCATGTTAGGCCTAGTGGATGCTCAGCTAGGAGGAGAGAAGGTGGAGGGGGTGTCTCCAAAAAGGGCAAGAGCCAACACATTGCAGCATAGTAAGTTCTAGGTAAAAGGAAAATGTTTTGTTAGCAAATGTGGCTGAGCAACGGGACAGCAGCCCAGAGAGGCTGTGGGATCTCAGCCTTTGGAGAGGGCAAGATTTGATGGACAAATGTCAGCCTGGCTGACATTAGGTCTTGTTTTGAGCAGAAGGTTGGACTGGATGACCTGCAGAGGTCTCTTCCAGCCTCAATTCTTCTGTGACTGTCTTCACCTACAAGAGGTTATGGTCAGATTTGTAATTCTCCTGAACGGCAGCCCCATTTTCAATTTATTTTGATCACTAAACAGGAATGCATTTCATGCTACAGAGTGCCAAAAGTAATTACTGCAACATATTTAAGTCGAAGCTTTTTCTTTCAAAGGGATAATGCTTCACTCTTGAAGGCGATTTGATTGCCATGACTTTAAGTGACAATACTATTTCAGTTAATCTCTGTACCCCCTTGTACGGATATAATACAAATATGCCACCTAGTGTCCATGGACATGTCTTACTGCCACATCCATTTGGTGTGAGGAGAGCCAAGTTGCCAATTGTGTGTAATCTTTCAGGAAATCTAGCACTGTACCAAAAAAAGTCAGCCACAGTACAAATAAATGCAACAAGTACACAGCTCAGAAGTTTTTTGTAATTTGTATCACAAGTATGTACTACATTGTACAGAAGAAACTTTCGGTTTTATTTCTGATGTTTGATTTCAGAAAATGGTAGGTTTTTACATAAGTCCTTTAGAAGAATTTTGCTGTGGCTTGTGAATTGGAGTTTGACGAGAGAAACTAAATGCCTGAATAGAAGAATGGGATTAGGTTTCAGATGAGTAGTTCATTTTATGGAAATGCAGTTTCACTGTAGAGAGTGCCAGCTGGAAGAGGATACATTTTAGAGATCAGAAATTGTTTGTTTCAGGGTTTGCTGTGAATATGGTGAAATATTTTGGTTTCAAAGATCAAAGCAGCCTGGGATGTGAAGCGCCCTGGGAGGCAGCCCAGAGCAGGGCTGTTATAGCGACTCATCTTCTGGCACCACCATCTTCTGGCACAACTCACTCAGGTGGGACCTGCCTGTCCCTCTCCACCAATGGACCCTGGGCAGGTAGGTCAGGTGAGGTGAAAAACTGGCCAAGGACCAAAGCTAGGGGAGAGGAGTGCTATTGCTCCAGTAATACTAGTTTCTCCTTTCCTTGTAACTTCCTCATGCCTTCTCCATACCCATATACGTACAGTGACATCAATACATCTTTGTCTCTGTCAAAAGTACATGAACTGCTGCACAGATTTTTTTACAACAGTGTTACAGTGGCCACCTAGAGGAGTCATAAAAAAAAAAAAAAAGCCAAGCCTGTCAGTGTTTAAGAGGCATTTGGGCAATGCCCTTAATAACATGCTTTGAATTGATCGGGCAGTTGGACTAAATGATCGTTCTAGGTGCCTTCCAACTGAAATAGTCTCTCCTCTTTCTCTGCTCTTACCTCCTCAGGAAGCACTTCTTCCTATGGTGCTTTTAACAGATGAAGTCTCAGTTCTTCTTTATAGTTTTGAGTCTCGGGCTTTCTGAACAGTGAAGTTCCTGATAGCCTGCTTAGCAGCATCTCTTCCATTTTCCTACTGTTGCCTTTCATGCTACTGAAGCTCTTCAGCCAGACAGACCTGAAATTGTCTTTCCAGAGTCTCATTTGGAGAAGAAAAAACAGCGTCATTATTATTTCAGATTGACTCAAAACACAAAATGTTCCTCAGTTTTTCAGTTCAACTGATGAACCAGAAAATCAATTTTTCACACAATTTTTCTGACTGAGATATTTGTCCCTGCTATCAAACCCTCAGTTTCAGCCAGTTATGTTTGGAGGGTCTGTCTGCAGCTGAACTGTAGACGCTAGCATCAGAGTTTACAAGCAGGACATGGCCGTCCTAGAGAGACACTAAGGTTATCCATAAAAAAACCTTTCCCCACCACACAGAATCAGCACTGTAAGTGGCAAAGCAAGTTTTTCACATTCCATCTTATTTCTGTCCTTTTAATTTGCTCGGATGACCCAGGAGTAATGCCTGCAGAAATGTGGTTCTCAGAGGTGGTCCCTCTAGCTAATGCAGGTAGAGCTGGGTAGGGAATGATGCTTTGGTCCATGTTTGACCATGTAGACAAGTTCAGCACCACACTAAGGCTTTAAGTGTGGCATTTTGCTCCTCTGCCTTCAGAGGGTGATGATCAGTTACCTGCTGAGCATGACCCTTGTTTAAAAGTTCCCTGACATCCCCAAAGGAGCTTGTGCTACCAGTACCCTCCTTCTGCAGACACTTGGAGGCAGGCTTGCACCTACACCTGCACATTGGGCTCTTCCCGGGAGTAGCGTCAGAGTTTGCTGTCTGCAGGAGATCTAAGGATGTTTTTCAGAAATCCTTCCTCGTCTGAGTAAGTTTTGTTTGTGCAACAATTGACACTGATTTGGTTTGATCTGCTCACATGGGAAAGGATTTACTTTACCTGGGCCTGCAGCAATAATAGACAATAGTATAGATAATACAATTAGTAAAATAATGTTTTTAAGTGCTATTTGCATCAGCATTGTGATTTTAAGTGATACTAGTGTTGGAGTAATATTAGCGTCAGAGGCAAGCTTTCGTTTTATTAATGAAAGCTTACATGGGTGAGCAGAACTTTGCAATACGCTAAGTAAAGATTGAAAGTAAATTCAGAGTTCATGGTCTACATCTGCTGAGGCAGACTGGCCTGCTTTAAAGTTCAGGAAACACGTTAACCTGTAGGTCTACACATAAAAGGGGCAAACTCTCAGTGTCAGCATTTCAGAAATTGAATCTGGACTCCTCTGGGAATACCAGACTGGGAATACTCTCCAGGTAGCGCTATATAAGCTGAAGCAAGCTAGGAATTAGATCCTGAGCAAGGACACTCGTAATCAGGTTCTTTTTTTAACATGGAAGTTAGTCCCTGAAGATAAATTTGTAGGAAACTGTTCCAGTAACTCCTCTCACTTGCTTGCCTGCCCTGATAAATGAGCCCCGCTCACAGCTTGCTGCCAGGAGCTGGAGGGCTCTGGCTCCACTGCTGCTAACGTAGCTCTTGTTTCCTTCCCATTAGTTTAGCCAAGCTTTTTGCCTACAAAACCTGACCCTACAAAACATTGACCCATAAGATCTCTGAGGCCAGAAGCAGGATTTTGGACAGGCAGAAGTGGCGCTTCAGGGAGGCTGCTGCGATGGTAGGATCCTTCTGGCTCCTGTACCATGGCAGGGATCCCCCAGACCAAAGCATGGAAAATAAACAGTAAAGTGTATGCAGTAAATGCTTTCCATAGTAAACACGTAGAAGGGCTGAATGTGTTTTACCAAGCTTCAGTCAAATAATCCAGAGAGTTTGCTTGGCTCAGCTGAGAAAGTTAATGGAGTAAAGCACCCTGGGAGATTTCTTATTTCCATGGACTGGCCAAACCTCAATAGTGCTGCTGAAGTCCCTCAGATAGAGAGAGGGTTGCGTTGATGTTAGAAAATTTCGTTGGTGGTCGGCAGTGGAAAACACTAGGTGGCAGCAAGAAATCTCTAGAAATTCATCTCCCTGCACATCAAAAGCGGACCCAGACAGCAGAAGTAATGAGAAATCTGCTTGGGCATCCTGATGGCATTTGTTCAAGGTAGACATTTTAGCCCACTGTAACATGTCTGTGGAGGGGATTTCCATATAAAATTGGCTACTCAGCATTTGCATTCCACTTCAGCACCAGGGCAATGCTTGCAACTTCCATTTAACCATGCAATGACAATAATCATTCAATAACTACAAATTCTGCGTATCTCCATGATTTATTTATTCCTAGTTCTACTAATGAACTTGGTTTGGTCCATTGTAGTCCAGAACAGAAACTGTACTGGTTATAGTCCCGTTAAATTATATTCTATATTATAACCAAACAGCCATGTTTATCCAATTTCAGCGAAATTTAGCTCAAAAAGAGTAGTAGGATTAGGGAGGAAATAGTGTTGCCAAGCAGCTCGCTCACCTGTGGAGCCAAAGCTCCAGGTATAAATGTGTTTTTTTCTATCTCTGCTCAGATATGATTAGATCTGGGCTTTGGTGACTCTCTAGGAATTAGTGCTTTGCTGTTCTCTCTTGTCTTCGCCTTCACACAGCATCCTCTTACGCTGGACAAGTGTCCAGCTGTGTATTACGGGGGAGCAACAGTGACTTGCCTTTTCTGTTATCTGTGGGATGAACTGTGCTGGTCAGAAAAAAATGGGCATTTCAGATATTTGGAGAGAGAAAAGTGAACAGAAGTTTTTAGGATGAGCATTTCTGCTTTTTTTAGTTACCCAGATTCAGATCCAACAGGCTTTAGTTAGCCTTCAGGATCACAGAGTTAAAAGAATAGCAAGAGATTGAATTTTACAGTTTTATACTCTGAACTAAACAATAATTGATCTCTGTGTCCTAGTTTGCATTTAATAATTTCCACCAAGCACAGCACAAGTGAAGATCCTTGAGACTAATGTGTGCTGAGACTTATGCTTCAATATGAAGTAGCACTTTCCAGGAGTGTTGGGATATACAGGCACAGGAAACTGATTAAAACACTCCTGCTTTTATGACCTACCCCAGGAAAACACTGTGGGGCAGGAGATGGGGTCTGGCTCCCATCCCACGCCTGGGCTGCGGGGAGCAGCCCCATTTCTCTCTTAGCAGCAGCAGCTGCTCAGCCCTTCTCTCTCTTCCCAACTTTCCGTGCTGTCCAGGGGGAACTGGAGGAAGGGGAGGGAGCTGCACTTCTTCAGGCAGATTAATTTATTAAGCGTGTCAGGACCAATCTGCCGCTGGGGACAGAGTGCACTTGGCGGCAGCGCAGCCCAGCAAATCGAATCAAATCGAGATTACCCTAGAAATGTTTCAGCAGTTTTCTTGTAAATGAGATATTGTGGTGCTGTGCTGGGCATCGCCCCTGCGAGTTACTCTGCTGCTGCAGAGCTTCCTCTGAAAGCTTCTGCCTCAGTTTGTGCCCATCGAGAAGGTGTTCGACTTGTGCTTCTTGTTTACAAGAGTGAATAGTTAAAGAATCAGCTCAGGAAGCTCCTCATGTCTTTCCTGTCACCCACCCTGTAAATTTGACCCTAACCTTTAGATTTCTGCACAGGGTCACTCCTTGCTCTACATCTACGTTTGCAGGTGAAAATCGCTTTGTGGGAGTTAGTAGGAATTAGAGGATTCCTATTGCTGCACTTCCCATTGAGTAGCTGTCCTTGAAGAGGAGAACTAATATACTTGCAATGCATATGAAATTATCGTGCTAATACAAATTCCTAAATCTGGTGAAATCAAAGAGTGAGGTCTCAGAAGGTGAAGGCCCCCCTAATACTCAGAGACATTACATGTGTGTGGCCAGGAATGCTCAGTTTTAGTGAAGTACCTGAAACTTTCTCACTGTTTTTAAGGCTGTGGGACTGAAGCATTTTTCAGCACAGCACTGCCTGCAGGGTGATTTCTCCTGCTGTGCCTTGACAGTCCCTTCCCTGCCAGCATGGCCAGTGCACCACAGGTATCATCCCACACCCTTCCTCCGGGCATTAATCCCAAACCCGTGGGGCTGTGGTTGCAGTGACTGTCTCCATCCTGAGCAGCACTTTGCTGGGCTCATGGAGATGAGTCCCCATCAATCTGCGAAACGCCGGCTGCATGGCGCTTGGGACCGAGGCACTCATCAGCATCTTCTTCCGCTCACTGCCTTCGCCGGGGGATTTATGGAGTGGGAAGGTAACTCACAACCTAGTGCCGCGGCTTGCAGAGCACGAGGACCTTCTTGAGCTGGCCTCCAAATGCTCTGAAACAGAAATGTTGACTTTGTCTTCGAGCATCTGCCGTATATAAAGCCTGTGGTAAATCACAGCAAAAAGTAATGCAGTTTAATATTTTTTTTTCTAAATTATCAGACTGTCAAAATCCTCATTGTAATTAAAAGCAGGGAGATGACTGTGACCTTAGAGGGGTGACCCAAGAGCATCTGCCTTCCTAAGCAAGCACTCCACTGACAGAGCTGTCAGTTGAAGGCAATTACTTCCCTAGCGTAAAATTTTATCATACTGGAATTTACTTAAATATTTCAGAAAGCTTAATCAAACCACAGCCAGAAATCTTTCACTGAGAAAAAAAATGCTGGGATCATTAATTGGGTTAATGCTCTATCAACCTTGCATTTGTTTAGGCATGTTTAGGGCACAAGGGGAACCTCATCCAGGGAAATGTCATCTCAGCTACAAAGGCAGTTTCCACTGCGGTGCAACTTCATGCTTTACAGGCTGTCCCTCTCTTCAGGCTTTTTTAATTGCCACTGTTGGTCAAGAGAAAACTGCATTCTCCGTGGCAGCAGTCAGTACCCCTGTACCACAGGGATCATTACAATAAACATAGGGGGTGGTGAGTGAGACTAAAATGATGGGGCACTGTCTTTTACACCACCCACCCTACTGCAGGGCTCCTTTCCCTGGGAAAATCCCACACCAATGCCTTTGTGGCCCCGAGATTAGAATCGTGCACTTTGGTTGCAGAAAGACTTTTCATGCATATCAGCCCTGGGAAGACTGACACGATGTTGTGTCCCACCAGTTCCCAGTGCTGATCACGCACAAGAGGGACTCTGTGCCTTAGAAGCAGTGTCAGTGGGTGTTCTTGGCATCAGCAGCACCTGGGAGACCCACGGCTCCCGTGCAGCAAAGCAGTGGGATGTCAGAGCTGAGGTGTCTGGGGAGGTGATGGTTGAGTGTTTGTTTGCTTCTTGAAATTTCTCCTGCCTTTGTTGAGAAAAGCAGGTTTTATTTTCCTCACACCTCCCCCACGTAAACCCCCAGAAAAATAACAGTCTAGGCTGTAAATATTAGATGTAAGGACAGCTGGCAGATACAACATTCAGGCTGGTAAAGATTGTCTTGTGACTGAGGGAGGGCTTGAGAAAAACGTGCAGCCATTTGGGCTATCGCCAAGCCTTTCCAGGATCCTTTTCTTATCTCACCTCCCTGCAGTTTCTCCACTGATGTGAACGGTCGCACCAAACTCAAAGCGACGGGCAGCAGGGTCGGCGCTGCTGAGTGGTGTTCGGTTCCCACCTGGTTTGAGATGCGTTTTTGCAATACATTTTCCTTAGAAAATGGTGATGCCAGAACTGAAAGAGGCATCAGTTTTGCTGCCACCTCTTGGTTCATCTCCTGTTCTCTGTACCTGCATCATCACCGAGGAAGAAGAGCTGCAGTGCAGAAAGTGCCATTCCCACGTTCCTGCTGTGGCACACACGTAATCCAGGCACAGGCTGGTTTGCAAGCTCAGTTCCTGAGGTACCAGTTAGAATCTTGCTTTGTATTAACTGCCCTGAATTCGGTCATTCTTATTTGGACGTAAACCTGTTCAAGTCACACACAGCCTTGTCTGTGGCAGACTTTGGTCCTGGAGCTGTGACATGTCACAAGTTTCCAATCTGCTCCTGTCGTGGTGTTACAAGACTGAAAAACAGGGTGGTAGTTCTTGGAGGGAAGGATTTTTGTCATCTGGCCCAAATGGCCCCAACTTTGCTTTGTGTTTTTAGCAGCCCCTGAAGTCAGCCCAGTTGGAAAGCTCCAGGGCGCCGCTGCTGCAGGTTTCCCCCATAACTACCACAGGTGCTGCTTGGTGCAGAAACCACACCGGTTTACTGTACCCCAGTAGACCTGGTGAATTTTCTTTACAATTGCTGGAGGGGGGTGGTGGGGAGTGGCAGGGGAAGAAGATTCCACTAGCACAGAGGCGCTGGTAGGTGATGTGGCTTTGAAATGGGGAGAGTGAGATACCTGGTCCTGCTGGTGTTCGTTAACAGGGCTGGCCAAAGGCTCTCCAGAGCTCTCTCTTTCTGCCAGAAAACGTTGATTTGACAAAATAGGAAAGTTTGACATTGATGGATAGATATTATACAAAATGCCGCCAAAAAAACTACAGTCTTTGGTGTGGCTTGATGTTTTTGCCTTTGCAGGTCCACTCTGTGCACTGTCGTGTTGAAAGAATTGCCATCAGCCTTAGGAAAATGCAACACTCTTAAGAGGGCAGTTAAAATTCCCACAGTTAATGTTTTTGAGGAATTTCTTCTGTGGGACATTTTGGTTTTTTATTCCCTCTTGGGATAAAAGAAAAATTTGAAGTGTCCTAAGTCCTGTGAGATAGAAATTCTGTGGTTTTGAGATTCCTTTGTTCCTCTCCCTGCAAAGTACTTGTATATCTCATCAGTAATAAGTACACTAACTTTCTCACTCAAACTAAAACCTTCAAGTCACATTTCACTCACGTTTGTTGTGCGTCTGAGAGATCTGTGTATACATATTACATATAAAATTGCATGGACCTGATGTGTTTTAAATAGACCCAGAATAATTACTTTTTACATTTAATATTCTCTAATAACATTTCAAACGACATATTACAACTATTTTTGTGTATTTAAAAAAAAGAACGTAAAGTTACTAGAATGTAGATATTTCAGTGAAATTTTAAAACTAAATGTTTTGGTAAAGTTACTATATTTTAAAATGCCAAAAGAAATACTAGTGATAAGAATTACTGAATTATAATAAAATGTTGCTCTTGTCGTTATGGCAACTAACTTTTAAAATTGCTGTGAAGGGTGACAAATTACACAGTGCCATTTTGGTTAGCCTTTTTTTTATAGTTTTCCATCATTTTACTTTTGAAGAATTTTAAACAGCTGACACTAGTAGTGGTGTTAAGTGTATTACACTTCTCTCAAACCTTTAGCTGCACCTTTATTTTGATCCATCACATAATATATATTTTTCAGGCTAAGTCAATTTCATTTCTACATCATCAGTGTAGATCATCATCTGCACCTTTCAATAATTAATGTGTGCCCATGCCAATGTTTTCCCAGCTTCTTTCGTATCTACCACAGAGGTAGACTTGTCTGAGTTTTCCTTTGGGCATTTTAATTTATATTTAATTTCTCCTGTGCATGGAAAAGGTCCTGTCTAAGAGCCATCCCAAAGAGGAATTTCTGGGTCCTCTGGATAGCGTTTAGAGAAATTCATGACAAGGTCATGGCTCACACACTTGGGCACTGCACAGTGAGGGACAGATGAGACAGGCTCGTGCTCCTGGTTTAGTCTGGTGACTCTGTGGTGTCAAGTGCGTGTGTGATCCTGGGAGCAGAGAGACCCACTCCTTCTCGCCCAGCTGAGACATTCAACGCTGGTGAAATTTGCAGAACTCCTTCCCCTAGTAAGGATCTGTGTGATACCAGAAACTATTAATATTTTTTTAATTATTTTTATGGGGAGAATGACAATATATAGCATGGGGAGGAATTCGTAACAGAAACGATAGAAACTCTGAGGCTTCCAGGTGTAAACCAAGCTCTAAATTACAGGCTTTGGGAAGAAATGTTCTGACATACTTTCCTGTCTGTTGTATATTCCTTGTGACTAACTCTGAGTAATACCCGTTCTGTAGACAAGGCTGTAGATCAAAACTGGAGCGGATCCCGTAGGACACTACTGGAGGGTGCAGAGTGATAAATGACATCTCTTCCCATCCAGCACCGTTTCTTGCTGCGTATCTGATGAGTTTCGGTGGCAAAAGTCATGCTTCCAGGGTAATGCTGTAATGCACAAGCACTCTAAGCTTCCCACTTAGCTTAGTGTTTTGTATTACCGGGGGAGATTGGTTGGTTTGGTTGGGGCAGATCGCTGGTGCCGGCCCATCCTTCTGTCTGGCTGTAGCTGCTCACTGCCTGCCCAAATGCAGCCCTCGTTTATCACTTGCAGAATTCGTAGCATCTCGGATTCTGACTCCAGGTGACATTGGGTGGTCCCAAAGCCAGAAGGTGCCACCCAGGTCTCAGAGTTCAAAGCAGCAACTGCATCCAATTACCTGCTTATTGGTACAACCATATAGGCAGCATAGGCCTGGTTACCAAGAGGATCCTGCACTGGTAGTGGGAGCAGATGGCACCCAAAGGGAGAGAGGTCTGGGGTGGCCACCAGTGAGAAGCAGGTCTGCCAGCTGCATGGAGAGGTCACCCAACGCTAAGGTCACCATGCCAAGACCTAGGGAACAAGTCACCAACTTCCTCACCCTGGGACATCAGGGAAGTGTGAAATATGAATGAGTTTCCCAAGACACTTGCACCTACCTTAGGTGGGAGAAAATTCAGAGGAGAGGGATATGACAGCACAGGGTCTGTCCTTAATTCTGTATCCAGACCCATTTTCTCCAAAGAATAGACAGAACTCTTTTTTTTTAACCGTCTTTATCTAATGTCCAAGGCTGATGCTCGAGCTTGTCTCCTGCAGAGGGCGGTGCAGCATTGGTTTGGCACTTCTGCCGTGGGCATGGGAACCACAACCTGCCATGATGCCATCAGCAGGTGGGGGAAATAGGGGATGGAGGTACAGAGTTGTTTCTCGGTGCTGTCTCGTGAAGCTTCCCCATTTGGGTGTAATTAAGCATTCATTAGAGCGCAGTAGGATCACAAGGAGAGCTCTGACCCATCGTTTGTAAAGTCGACTTAGAGGTTATAACTCATCCTCAAGTGAATATTCAGTGGAGAAAAACCTGAACTGAAACAGTGGTTCCACTTACTTGAAAACAATTGTCATGGATCCCAGCTGAGCTCCCTAGTCATTGGGCTTTCAGCTGCCATCAGTTTTTCTCCCTGGCAATATATTTACTTCCCTTCATAAAGTCAGCCATTGGAGACCATGGGCAGGTCTTTAATCTCACATCTTCCCCTTTGAGCCTGGTCCTTGTGTCAGCCTTCAGGCCTCATGAGCAAGGGGAAGGAGCCCACATCATATTGGCCCTGGGCTGCTAGAAAAAGCAGGTTTTTGCTGCATGCTTGTGGCTGTCTCCAAAAATTTTGAGGGTCTCTTGCTATTTTGAGCTCCTCTAAGGACCGTGCTTGGTCTGAGATCTCTTCTTCGGGTGAGAACAGATCAAATGCAGACCCCTGACACCTCTTAATACCCTTGGCTGCAGTTATAAAACTGTTAGGTACAGAGAAAGCCAGAGTTTTCCTTTTTATTTTTTATTTTTTTATGTGGTTGGACTTGATGATCTCAGAGGTCCCTTCCAACCACAGAGATTCAATGATTCTGTGACAAGGATCAGTTTTTCTCCCCAGATTAGTGCAGTTCATATTTGCTTACCTTGAGGAGTAAAATGTGGTGTCATGAACACAACTTCAAATGCTTTGAATGTTTTGAAACACAAGAAGATAAATTACCAACACATCCGTCACTTACATTTAGATTTCTTTGGCCAGCTGTGCTTTATGCACCTTTTCGTAAGAAAAAATTGATTTTCAGGTATGCATAGGCTGTGCTTTTAGTTTATGTATAATGCAAATGAAGGGATAAGCTAGCTAGAAGCAAAATCAGAGTTTAGATTGGCTGTTTATAAGGGTGACATTTCCTTAAAAGACTTCCATTTTATTTTTTTTTTCAACCCTGCACATCATATTGGTGTTAAATCCTCATTGACTTCTGAAAACACTGCTCTGGGAGGACAAAGGATGATATATTCTTAACGAGTGTGTAAAGTGTAGTAGTTTTAAAGACAATAAATGCAAGGTCGTATTAGGGCAAAGCAGTTAATTACCCACTTCATTATTGTCAAGGTTAATACAGTATTTGAGCACAGAAGCTGTTTTTCATCTCCTCTTGGAAACAAGGCAAGACAGCATTTCTTACAGACAGATCCATTATAGCTTATCACCGGAGGACAGAGCACTACAGAAACACCATGAAGGATGTCTACTGTCACCGGGCTCCAGCGCAAACACCAAACCTGTCCAGGGAGTGATGGAAAAGGGACGAGAGCTACGGCTTCAGAGCGCCGCGCTTTAATTCACGGAGATTGCGCTCCGTTGATTTTAACGGGTCACGGTAACGGTAGCGTAAAATTCACTGGCACTCCTTCATCTCTTGTAACATTGATCCCTCCTAATTGCACAATGCACTCAAAAACATTCTTTAATAAACACGGGGTGTTGACTGTGGTGAATCCCCTCTTTCCGTGGTGAACCCAGTGAAAGATGTAGCTGTGGTAGGGCTCAGTCTCTGGTTTTCATGCATGCTGGGGTGTCGTACAGGTTTCCATTATTTGGTCTCAGGAGAAACAAAGGCTTCATAAATCTTACCCCGTCAGTCTTCACATGTGATGCTTTGCTTTTAACAATCTACTTTATCTGCAGTGACGTCAACAATCATTTAAGTTTAAAAATTTGGAGACCAGTAAGGGGTTAAAAAATTTTTAAGAAAATTTCTATATAAATTCATATTAAGAAAAATGGAATTCCCTCTTTATGTGGAAACACGATTTCTTTTTTCAGCCTTTAAAATTGCAAAAACTAGTGTAGTACCTATGACTAATTACCAGGATAACTGTTTATATCACTGTAAATGTAGCCTTTTTCTGTTACTTTTTCTTTCAAATGTTTTGTTTTGCTTTTTAAGTTAGAGCTAGAATTTTCCATCTCTTCTGATTCCTATTGTTGTATTTCAGTCCCAGGAGGTTTCCCCTCTGCTCGCCGATGCAGCACACAGCCTGGCGATGCATTAACCAGAGTCTACATTCCCAAACCAAGACTCCCATGTCAGCAATTTCCACTGAAGTCGTATGTTTGAACCTGGGTACATTACACTTTTTTGCTTTGGCAATTTCGTTGTGGCAGTTTTCCATCTCTGGCTTCTTTCTGCAAATTTCACAGGGAAGCTGCAGGCACTGATGAGCCCCCGACACACACTTAGTGAATGACTTCAGGACAGGTTTATGTGGCCCAACATATGTTTCATTTTTCACAATCATCTTCTTTGGTTTTATTTTTTAAATTTTTATGCTCTCTGGGCATCTTTACAGAGTAATTACTCTTATAGAATAATACCTGCTTTGGGATTTTAATTTGGTTTTTAAGCCTAGTAAATTGTGCTGAATTGACTCTGCCCACCAGGGAGGCATCCACTGTATTTCAGATTTGCGTATAAACATTTTAAGTTCTATTCAAATAGCAAAATACTCAATAATGTAGTGTATCTCAGAGGGGCTGAGTGAAACACTTTCTAAATTATCTGCTCTATGGACACCGCTGTTCTTCTGATAGGAATAATGATGGATGTTTCCTTTAAAAAAAACAAGCTAATATAGACTAATTTAGCCAAAGGGGCATCTCACCAAAATGTATGTCTTTTCACATTAGCAAAGTGCTGAATTTAAAAATGAACCAAAGCAAATGGAAATATTGTTGTTGCTGCTAACTGTAATAATTAATTGTTAATAATATTAATAATTGCTATGAACAGTAACAAGTGACTATTCTGTAGAAAATGTGCCTCTGGTGTAGGCAAGTTTTATCCTCCTTTTGTGCCGGTCCCTTTAATTTGCTTGTAGAGAGGAGCCTGAAGCAAATTGAAATTGCAGCCATCACCCTTGCAAGTCTGTGTCTGTCAATGGCTGTCCTCAGAATGCTGGGAGAAAACAAAAGATATTTTAGATTTTTTTCCCCTTAACTTCATCAGTCAGGATGAGATGGCACTGAAGTCCCAGAACTAACCAAGACTGCTTCATCGGACTGGGGCTTTGGTGGCAAATGTTTTTTTGACAAACCAGAGTTTCCTACAAGACCATTTTACTATTAGTACTTTTTTTTAAATTCTCATAATCAAAAAGGTGGCTTCCACGCATGTACCTGTCTGCAGAAAATCCCTAAACTGCAGGGTTTCGTCAGCAGTGAATTCACTAGCACTTAAACCCCTCAACTGCGTCCTTCTAAACCTTCCTTCTGATGTGGGTGTAGATTAACTGTATGTGCTTCTTCCACCCCTGCAAATCCCATGGGCATCTTTATGATAAAATCCTGCATCCAGAGAGCGTCTGCTTGGAGGAGCAGAGAGAGAGCTCCTCTTTCCCATAACTGAGGAGGCAGCTCTGCTCCCAGGGGCCCCCTCTGGCTCCGAGGGCCTTTTGTGCAGGCACAACACAGGTTGCTCCAGGAAACCTCTCCTTTGTGAAGGCCAGTCCCACCGAGAGTATTCAATTGGCATTTTACTCCTTGGCATGCATTTGCACAGGGGAAATGGGGTGGCAGTTGGGTATTTCAATCTTGTTTTCAATTATGAGCATTTCATTGTTGAGTGTTGCTGGTTTATTATGTGATAATTAAATATGAATGATCACGCAGTCATCCTGCCAAAGAGGCTGTAGCTGAACGAAACCAATTCCTCCTGTCTTGCTGAATGGCTTCAGAGGCAAAAAGAGTGATCTATTTGCTGTCCCTTATTTTCACTGTCCTATTGTTTCAGAATCGCTAGCTTCAAAATAGCAAACTAGGCAAGGAATTACGGACATACATCAGGGCAGGGATCCGTGTGAGGTCAGGACTTGCTTTGTTTGTAGCCCAGCTTTACACAGCTGCCTCTTGCTGAATAGCAGAGAAGTACATTGCTGTTAATTTTGTGACAGAAGTGATTTTATTAGTGATTAAATGCATATTTAGGCAAAGTTTGAGCCCATGTGTGCTTTTGAGCAGGGGTTGAGCTGCCTCACCGTGCCTGGAGCAGAGCCTCCTCTGTCAGCGCTGTATGAATGAAGGGCCAGTGGCCAGGCTGGACACCACAGTCGGCATCCCATATGCTGTGGTTGGTATCTGGTGTGCCCCGGTTGGCATCTGATATGCCGTGGTCAGTGTTTGATGTGCCACAGTCAGTGTTCAGTAGGCCACAGTCAGTATGCAGGTCGGGCAGGCTGCAGCTCGCAGGGGGACATCTCCTTGGAGTGACCACAGTGACTGTGTCTGAAAACTCGGGGAGTTAGATAAGATACGGCCAGAGACATTTAGCTGAAGCGAATCAGCAAAGCAAATGTGTTTTCAGCAGAGCCACGCTGATCTATGGCCCTGTCCTTAATCTTATCCTTATGGGGTGTTTATAAACGTGACACAGTGCTCAATGAGAGTCACACGCTGAAAAATGGATGCAACCATGTCTTACGGTCGTCAGATGGTACTAGCTGAAAAATAGTCAGTCTTTATTGAAGGAGAGTTGTAACCAAGGACTGGTCACTTCCCATCCTACCAGGAGCACCAGTGCTTTGGACAGAAATGAGTACGGATGGGCAGGGGATTGTGGGCAGTCTGAGGGAGCCCACTCATGTCTGCGGTGCTCCTACACAATTGTCATCCAGGGCCGGGGGGGACTTTGTAGCTGTAGACGGCAGCTGTGATATGGATATCCCAAAGCCATGGCTGTGCACAGTGGTTTGCTGGGTGTTGTCTATTTTAAGAAGGAGATGTAGTTAGGTGTTATTTTTCCCTCTTCCTCAAGTGTCTCTTATGCAAAGTGAAATAAGAAGCATTCCACAGTGATAATTCTGCTACCCAAGGAACATACTGTTTTGTAAAAAATATACCGAACTCAGTGCCTAATAAACTATACGCTACTTTCAATTCCAGCAGTTTGTTAAAATAACACATAGAAGTGACCACTGAATGATTTTCATTAAGCTTCTCCATGCCTTGTAAATCAGATTCAACCCACCCATTTGGCTTGATAGAGACAACTGAATAATAACAAATTAAAAATTAAGTAGTGGTTTTAAATGTCTGTATTGGCTGCTGAACACCCACCTCTTAAACTGAGCATTTTGAGAGTGACTTGGGGTTGCATGCCAAATCTCAGCTTGTGATGTACACCAAATGACCCTTCTTTGTTTATTCATTTCTGCATCTCCTATTGTAAGTATTTATTGAGATGTTTTTTACTAGCAATGGGTTATTCTGAGGCATGTGAGAGAAGAATGTAACACATCGCTTTGGGTATCTCTGGGTGAATCATAGATGGTTTTTCTTTTTGGTGGTTTGCTTGGTCAGAATTTAAATGAAAATCAGTATTAAATCAAATCAATTTTATATTCACAGACTATTGTTAGAGGAAATAAGCCTCGAAAGGATACTTCAATCAATGGTCTACTGGAAGAGTTTGACAATATCTCAGTAACACGATCTAATTCCCTGCGGAAGGAAAGTCCTCCCACCCACCACCAAGGAAACTCAAACCATGTGTCGAGGCACCAGGAGGAAAATGGTTATATCACGTATTCCCAGTACTCCAGTGAGTCAGACACTACAACAGACTATGTCGTGGAAAAATATCGAGACAAGACTCTTTATGGGGAAGAGTTAGACAGGTACTACAAAGGGAGCTATGCTGCCAAGCAGAACGGGCACATGATGAAGGTGACTTCCCGGGACATCTATTATTCAGAATTGACGCCCGTGCAGTCAGACCTCTCCAGATTTCTTCCAGATTACCATGCACACCTGGACACAAAGCCCAAACAGCTGGAATACGGTGGCCTAAAGCTGGAGTATCAGCGGATCCCTAGCGGATCCTCCCTGGACTATAGAGATCCCTTTCCTTACACCCCATCCCGAGCGTCGGTGCAGAGCGAGTGCCCCAAGGAGAGGCTGGAGTACAGCGATGGCGACTGGGGACACGGCCTGAGCAAGGATGACTATGACAAGAGGCCAAAATCGTCCTACGTCGACCCAGCAAGCCCTCAGCCAGCGATGAGGCAGAGGTCCAGGTCGGGCTCTGGTCTGCAGGAGCCAGCCATGCCCTACGGAGCAAGCGCTTTTAAAGCACACCAGCAAGGACATTCCTACAGCTCCTACACCTACCCCCGCCTGTCTGAAACCGCCGCAGGCATCCCCAAGGTAAGGTGACATCCGTGGTGACAGTGCTGCTGGGGCAGGGATTAACCTCTCCAAAATGGGAGTGCAGAAAATAAAGTGTGTGCAAAAAACTAAAGGCACGGAGGCGCGCTGGGCATGTGATGCTGAATGCAGGCAGGGATGTCCTGGGGACCTGCGTGGCTGCCACTCGGCAGGCGTGAAAACCCAGCTGCTTTACTTGAGTATCTGAAAATGGGTGTCAGGGACCAGTGGATTTAAGATATTTATTAAAAGGAGGGTTTGGAGATTCCCAGTATCCAGGGGTTTTACTTGGGACTCGCAATAACCCCAAGTTGTTTGGCAGTTTTGTAGTGTTAGGAGTTCATACATCTGTAGAGATCTCAGCGGGAGGTGAGAAGCTGGTCTGGTTTGAATTGTCACTGTGCAAGGCTGAAACCTTAGTGTTTTACTACTTATATTCTATTTATACTATATTTATATTAAAAGGTTTATTTTATAACACTTTGCCGCTAATGGAAGTGGGACCATACCCCTCTCTACTTTGTTTTGTTTTAAGCAGTGAAATAAAATTGAAGTAGCTTATCTTGCCCAAGGCATGTTAGATGTAGTCAAAAAAAAGAGGTTAAGGTGCAAAAAAACCTTTTCACCCAAGCAGCTCGTCTACAGTTGCAGACCCAGAAGAAGTCCCAGTTCTCTGCAAATCCATGGTAGCCCTGTGCCTGAGCCTGTCTTTTGCTTGCTCAGGTTTTGGCTGCTTTGCTGGTCATGGGCTACAGTCTTATAACCAGTGCCCCCTGGTCAAGGGAGAGCGGTGACGTTTTATTCCACATTGCATTAAAGCACAGAGCTGGGCTTTGGATTTGAGGATAAATTGTGGAAGGGGTAGAAAAGTTACCCAAGTCTCTCTGCATGCCTTGCCTGAGCTTAAAGTTTGGTGGGAGGGATGGCTGTGGGTTGTTAACTGTGCGCCAGAATATGGATTCTGAAAGTTGTGAGGAAAGCCTGGATGGGCTATCTGCCACTTCCTTCACTGAAAGCAATCATTTTGTCAGAGTTTAGAAAGGAGAACTCCAGTAATTCATAGACTCTCTTGCACCTACTCCTGCCAGTTTTACAGCATTCAGTAGGGCAGAAGACAGAGGTGTATTTTACGGGATTCAAAGCACTCCAGACACTTTGAAAAATATCCCATTAGAATGCAGTAACAACTTTTATTTAAAAAAAAAAAAAGATGCCTCTGTGCAAGATTCATTGTGAGCTGTTTCTCTTCTCAGAGCATCCAAAACACTCCTACAGCCTTGGCGTATTGAAACTTGATGATTCACTGTTAAATGCAGCAGTTTCAATTCCCAAATCTATCCACAGCTCCTGTAAGTGAATAGCAGTTTCTTGTCTGGGATGATTGCTGAAGAGTCTTCTTTTCGAGGAGGCATTAGTAAGATAATGGTTCATCAAATGGGTTTACTAAATGAGAATCAGGTCTTGAATCAGATATTTTACAAATGAGATTGGCTTTAAAGTAAAATTAAAAGGGGAAAAAAAGTAAGCAGTGAAAAAGTCTGCAGTCACAAATGTACGGCTTCAAAATGCATTTAACAAAGATGTTCAGTTTGGCTTGTATATGTGAAGAGCAGACTTACTTCAGTGTTATCTGCAGGTGAGAGATGTCAGATAAATCAAATGTTTGCCCTGTCTCATCATCAGTGATTTCAGAGGTATTACATCAGAGGACTTCTGCTGCTCTGGGCTTGGCCATCACTGTGCAGTGGGACCGTGGAGCTTTAGGAAGCCAAAGGCTCAGATTTGGTTCTCCCTCTGATCCAGCCCCGTGTTGCTCACCTGCTCTCCTAGACCTGCAGAATAACTCCCTTAACACCTGCGTGGGGTGGCAGCGTGTGCTGTTACTCTCACAACACGTAGGTTACATCCCACTTTGATCAATGGGGTCTCCTCAATACTGTCACACAGTATCAAACCCATCCTGACAGATCTGCTTATTATACAAAGTTTCTTTCCTGCTTTTGAACACTGTATACTGCATGTTTTCCTTGTACCCTCCTCTTCATCACAGGCAGTCCTCAACTTTCTGCACTGGATCCTGTAATTTCAAAGCTCCTTTCCCTGTCATTTTCCAGTAGCAGTTCTCCATGACCCTCTCCTCTCCTCTCCCTCTTCCAAGGGACCACGATTTCTGCTCTCCTCTTCCCTCCCTGGTGCTGCTGTAACGTAGCAAAGATTTCTCTCTAACCTGGCCACTGCTCAGTACCACCATCTTCCTGCTGTGCATTTTGCAGGCGCTTTGTGCCAAGAGGACATTTCCAGCCCACTGAAGACAGAGCCAAGCCTTTACTATCAGAAACCCTCTCCTTTTTTCCCGTTTGCACATTCACGTGTCTTTCCAGAAACAGTGCCTGCCACCGCAGCACGGAGTCTCTTGGAGATTTTCACCGGGGAAGCACCAGAGAGTGACCTTTCCCCTTGCCATCTCCATGTGATTTACAGACCATCTCTCCCACACCTTTTACTCCAGCAAGCTGAAAGCTCATCCAAGGGAAATCCCTTGTACGTTCACTGAAAGGTGAGCCCATCTCACCAGGGGCTTGCTGCTCCCCTGGGAGGGGACGGGCTCTGGCTGCAGGGCTGCGGCTGCCATCTCTGCCGCAGTCCCCCTGCAGAGTGTCCGGGGACTCTAGCCGGGATGGGGAAGGACACCTCGCTGGGAAGGTACCTACCCTGTACACACAAGCAGGTGTTTCCTCTTCATGCGGTACAGAACGGGCATGGTTGTCATCAGAGCAGAAACTGAAATGAGTTTAAACAGGGTGTTGCAGCCACCTTTTAACAGCGCAAAGAGCCAGCTGCCGACGCGGCCGCCTGTGGCTGCGGGTAACGCTGCGAGCCACTGGAGCAGCGGGGTATCGCCCGGCGCCGTGATGGATGGCGTGTCAGAGCTTCGGCTGCTCCCTTGACCCGATCCTGAATGAGAGCAGGGCTGGCTTCTTCTGTCCTCTGTAGTCTTTAAAGCATTTCCTTTCAGTAGGTAATTGCATTCAGCAGCAGAAAGAGAATTATTAGCGGAATAAAGTGTGTTCGATTTTGCCATGATGTGAAGCACTGCATCAGGACACAGCCTCAGAGGAGGGGTTCGGCTGATTCACTCAATTTAGCTCCTCTTTTTTTGTAGGATTTCACGGGATTCAGGGCAAGAATGGGTTTGCGTTGTACTGCAATGCTAACCACAAAAAGCTTTCAGAAATTCTTAGCAAGCACACTGAACCTCTGAATTTTCATTTTAAAATTTCACTGCGGAATTTACTTTTGCCAGTGTGCGAAGCTTAGGATGTGCTCAGAAACATCAGGCATGGGCGAAGTCTCAAATAATTCATTGCTGTGGATTTATCCAGGTTGGCTTTCCCCATCTCAGTAGTTAAAAGAAAATGGTGTATTTACAGCCAAAGCAATAATTGATGTGTCCCTACATACACAGATGTACGGGACAGGGCTAGATTGAGTTCCCCTCCCTCCTCCAAACCATCTGAGCACTTTTCCATGTTAATTAGTTTGGCAGATGTAACGTCCTTCACAAAATTCACGGTGTCTCTGACCCCTTTCTGTTTTATGGCCACCCCTGCCTGACGGAGTAAGGGAAATTACTGCTTAAACAAAAGCAGCATCCTGGGAGGTGGCCGTGACACGCTCGCTGGATGCTCCATATGGCCGGGAGCTGTCAGCCTGCGAGTCGCAGACGGAAGCAGATTCCAGCTTCGTGTTTCCAAGGGGAACCTCTGAGCGGCCCCTCTGGAAAGGCTTTCCCTCTTCCCTGCTAAGCCTCACGCGAGATGAAAAGACGGGCATGCCCGGCTCACGCATGAGGTGGGAAAGCGCTGATGGAATATTGCGCTCGGAGGCTTTTCTCCCCGCACCGAGGCGACTCCAGCCAGAAGCTCCTCCTCGCTGTGCAGCAGCCTACAGTGATAAATTGATGCTGCGGCAGATTTTTTTTTTTCTTTTCTCCCTTTTTTTTTTTTTTTTGCAGTCTTAGCATAAAACGGTCAAATGATGTTCCACCGCAGAATTCAATTTCACAGTTCAGTTGGGTCCTTGATTACACTGCCAAATTCAGATTAATGTGCATTTAACTAACATGGATCAGGGACTCCTGGCCGGCGGCCAGCAGTAATAGTAGCAACTGTGAGCTGTGTAGTTTGCTGCTCTGTCCACCCCTGTGCACCGCCACCGAAATTGATTGATTAAATGAATTCATTGCCGTAATTATTTGTAATTGTGCTACATCATGAGCCTGTGTCAAACCACCCCCCTGCCCTGAGATGCTCCACACGTCATCAGGAGTCACAGTCATATGTTGTATCGTAAATATGGAGATAGTCTTTTCTGGGAGAAAAAACAAAATTGGTTTTTTTCTTAGATCCTTTTTTTTTTCAGTTTGGATAGAAGCAAGCTATTGTATTTGTGAGTGCGAAGTACTTCTTTGCTTTCAGTGTAAGAAGCTTAGAAAAGCTTGGAAAATGAAAAAAAGAACTTGCAAATGAAAAAGGCCTCCCATTGGGATAATTTCCTCTGCGATTGTCTCTGATTTCAGATGAAAATTAGCGGTTTCGTGACACTGCAGTTAAGTAGTATGTCACTCTGGAAAATGATTTAAGAAATGGTAAATTGAGTTAGGCTCCTCATCACACTGGGGTATGCAGTCACTCAAACAGCAGCTGGTAGCAGGGCAAGGCAGGAGGTGGTGGGGGTTTCAGGGTACCACCGCCTCCACAAGAAAAGGTTGGGTCATCCCTGAAATCACTGGAGAAAAGCATAAGAAAAGATTAAGTTCAGTCTCAAAACCCAGGAACTGCTATTTGAAAGGAAGGGCACAAATTGGAATTTGCCAAAGGGTTTCTGGCTGTGAAAGGGATGAAATGTTGGGGGAAATGGCCCAGAGAGCCTGCAGGGCACTGCAGATACAGAGCAAATACACAGATACACTTTTGAAGCATACGTTTTCATTAAACAAAGATTATTATATCTACAAACAGGTACCTGGACAGAAAAGTGGACCTGAGATGCACAAAAGATCTCATGGTCTTCCCTGGGCTCATTTTAGTGCTTATGAGAGCACAGCAGCCCAGCGGTCTAAAGATCTCTTTTCAGATACAGAGCAGCCCTGTCATGTTGAGAAGAGCGGGTACACACCTTGTGCCGGCAGTTGCTGAGGATGCTGAAAACCAACCGAGTGGATGGACAGCAAGAAAGCTGTCTGTTCAGCCACATTCTCTTGTCTGTGTTTGCGTTGCAGGTGGATTATGATCGAGCACAGCTGGTCGTTAGCCCACCGCTCTCCGGGTCGGACACCTACCCCAGGGGCCCAGTAAAGCTACCTCAAAGTCAGAGCAAAGTCAGCTATTCAACCAGCAGCTACCAGTACCCTCTGGTCTACCACAAAGCATCCCACTATCACCAGCCGTCTCTCCAGCCCAGCTCTCCCTATATTTCCACAGCCTCCTACCCCAGCTCTCCAAGTATCACATCAAGTGCTTACCCTCCACCCAGCTGGGGATCCTCCTCAGACCAGCAGCCCTCCAGGGTGTCCCACGAACAGTTCAGAGCTGCCCTGCAGCTTGTGGTCAGCCCTGGTGACCCCCGGGAGTACTTGGACAGCTTCATCAAGATCGGGGAGGGCTCCACAGGGATTGTCTGCATCGCCACCGAGAAGCACACGGGAAAGCAAGTCGCTGTGAAGAAGATGGATCTCAGGAAACAGCAGAGAAGGGAGCTGCTTTTTAATGAGGTAAGTTGTTTTGGGTGGCGCGGTGGGTTTTGCAGGCAGTAGGTTCAACGGGAGATGTGGGCCAAATGGAAACCTCAAGACCCAAATGAATGTCTTTCTAAAAGAGGTGGTGAGTCACACGTGCATCTATGCTGTATAAGTATTGTATAACTGGACCACTGTCAAATGAGCTGCATCTCCTTCTGGCTTTAAACCTATAACAGTGTGGGAAGGCAGAGTAAACAGCTAAGAAACCTATCGGCTGGTCCGTGCAGCGTATCAGGTGCACAGGCAGAGCCCAGCTGCCTTTTTCTGACCATTTGCTGGTCAGAAAATAGTTTATTCTTCTGAGATGGAGGCTCCAAACTAGCCAGACTGTTCAAGAAGCACGTGCATCCTATTCTGGCATATACATGCTTTTTGTTTCCTCCATCCTTCTTCTCCTCAGTCCCTTTGCTTTCTTGGTGGTTACCTGGCAAAGAGCTGATGGTCACTCTTTCACGGAACCATTAGTGTTAATTCCCACATCTACTTTCCTGAGTAGTTGCAGCCAGTTCAGCCCCCACAACTGCTTGCAGAAGACTATTTTCCCCCCATACTTTATTTTAAATTTAAGAACACTGGTTTGCATTTGCCATTTTTTCACCCAGTTATTTGGTGCTGCGAGTTCCTTCTGCAACTCAAAGTGTTTCTCCTTCTTTTCGTCTTACTCCCTTAAAGAAGCTAGTGGTGTGTTCTTCACTCCCTTTGTGACATCACTTGTGAATATGGTGATCAGTGCCAAAAATGCTGCAGGTCCCCAGGGAAACCAATAGCGAGTACAAACCTTTTGCTGCTGTCATTTGTTTCCTGTAATTTAACTGTAAGAGGCTCTTCCCTCTGCACATAACAAACTGGTTTCTTTAAAACCTTTAAAAACTTTCAATGTTTTTAATTAAAATAGTAGTTATCATTAATAATTATTATTATATGTTTCTATATATAATTGTATATTCTATATTATTATATAAATACATGTTTAAAATAAAAATAAATGTTATAAAAATATAAAATATATGTATTGTTATATAAATATGTGCATATATTAGTATTAGTATTATAAAACAAACTTCACACAGTTCTTCTTTGCACAGTCCATGGCTGTGCTGGGCATTTTGGCTGTGTTTTGCCTGTGCTGGAAGACTGCACTGGATTGCATTGTGGTAGGTCTAACCGAGCATCTCCTGAATGGTAACATCTTGATCAGGTCCTGCATGCTGTGCAGGACCAAGCTGCTTCCCTGACACGCTCCAGTCACTCATGTCATCTGAAATTCCTTCATCTATAATGAAGCCTTTGCTGGCTGTTGTTTTCTCTTCTGCTCGCCTTCCTGACATCCCTCAGTCCCATGTGGGCATGGTCGCCACCTTGGCTGGGCTGCTGTTACTGTGGTCCCAATTCTGCACGGTCCCTTTTAAGCGTGGGCTTCCAGTCATCTCATGAATGTCCCCTGTATTACCAGCATTCTGTTAAAATTCTGTGCAAAGTACTGTTTGATGCGTGATGAAGAAGACTTGGATGGATTGAGCAATTGATCAGGTCAAAAAAAAAACCAAACTCTGTTGTATCAAAAGCAACTGGCAGTAAAAAAGCAATGGAATAAACATTCCTGTTCGTGCAGCCTGAAAAAAAAACCCAATTATCTACCACTTATAATTTAGGAACTAAAGATTCTCCTTCTTCCTAATGCATTTATGATGACTGTTATTTTTATGTAAATATATTGATTTTGTTTATGCGTTGGCATAAGGATTAGGGAGGATGTGATTCATAGCAGAACCTTTACTAAGCACAAAAAGAAAAGTAGAGTGAAAAAGAAGGTCAAAGCAAGTGTCAGATAATGCTTATAGCAATTCACGTAGTGTCTTTTTCATCCTCACAGGTTGTAATCATGAGAGATTACCATCATGAAAACGTGGTTGACATGTACAACAGTTACCTTGTTGGCGATGAGCTGTGGGTTGTGATGGAGTTTCTGGAGGGCGGCGCTTTGACAGATATAGTGACTCACACGAGGTGGGTTGGGCGTGTGGCGCAGGACCGCAGCGTAAATCCCAGAGCGGGAGCCGGGAGGGAGGGAGGGAGATGCTGCGGATTTCCTTTGCGGATGCCTCCAGGCCGTGCTGAGGGGAGCTGGGCACTTCCTGGATCTATATATATATTTTTACATAGATATATTTGTTGCTGTATATTTTTGTATTTACATACAAAATGCTTATAGGCAAACAGAAAAATACATATATGCGTGTGTGTGTGTGTACACATATGTGTGTGTATATATACACACACACTCACTGTAGCATGCTCACTGTACCAGTATAAGTAGACCACTGCAGACCACTGCAGATGGATTCCGACTAAAATAGAAGGGAAAAGAAATACCTGAAAGGGCCTATTGGTAGACAGGGATTTGCCAGCACTTCAGAAGGTAATTCAGCGGTGACAAGACTTTCATCCATTAGTTTTCTCAAATGGCAAAAAAATATCTTTTCCCTGTTTGGTGGTCTGTACTGTTGATTTTGCTGTCCTAACTACACCAGTTGTAAGGGTGATTTCTCGCCATAGCCATAACCCAGGTAACCACGCTGTCAGAAGTGTTAACTGCAAACCAAGCCAAAGACACAATGGGAAGAGTATTTTTATATCAGAATATTTGTGCTTAAGGCAGAGCTTGTTCCCATATTTCTGTTAATAGTGTATTCTCCAGCACAAAAGCTGTAGTGTATGGAACAGCTTTTCCTCTTCTGAGTGAAGACATGGGATTTTACAGCCCTCTTTACATCTGCTCTTCACTCATCTTTTCCTGATAAGTGGTATAAAATGAGATAGATAGGGAAAAATAAGTCTTTATTTAATTTATTCCTCTTGAATTAAAAAAAAAAATAAAGTTCCACACCTTTCTAGTACAGGAGTATTTAAATGAGCGAGAAGAAAAGCAAGGAATAGTAAATTAGAGGAGTTATTTTCTCTCATAGTTTAATGATGCTCTTAGATCCTACTAAAACCAGAATTGTAACATGGGTATTTTGTTTTTTAGTGTTGCCTTAGCTGATGTGCTGAGATAAATCACAATCTTGCAAGTCATTTGTTAACTACTGCTCCCCAAAACATTAAAATCTCTATCTTTGGTATTTCTGACAGGAGTTTAATGGCAAACAGATGTTCCCAGGACACCACTTAAGAGCTGTCCTCTATTTTTTACTCAAAATAGTTTTTCCTTAATATTATGGGGTTTTTTTTACATTGCATGACCTTCCCTAAAAGATTTTGCTAAAGTACTGCAAATGGCACACAAAGCTAAAGCAGAAATCTTCATGGGTATTTTTCTGCTCTCACAGGAGAAATGCTGGGGACACCCAGCGATGGGGCAGCGGGGTCAGGGTACACCACCCGTGGCTATCGCACTGCAGCAGACAGTTTCTTCCAGAATAGGTTCTGCACGTGTGCACAGCTCTTGCTGTCTATTTTTCTTCTACAATAACCTGAATATTTTTTGAAGGCGGCATAAAAGCAAAGGAAGTGCTCTTGAAGAGCTATACCAGGGCCCAATGTTCTGTCTGTGCAATTAAGAGTGTTTTTTCTCATATTTATTCCATGCTTGTTTCCATCCCAGTAGTGATTTACTCTTCTTGGCAAGCAGTGAGTTTACTGTAAATAAGGCATTTCTGTTATTTCCCAGAGGAAACAGGCTCGCTCTACCAGGCTACATCACATAGTACACTCCGCATTTGTAGTGCTGCAGGGAGACTTACCCACACCTTGTTGCAGAGTTGTCCCTCACCCCTCATCTCCCCCTTTTTGACAGAAATAGGACCAGAGAATCGCCCCATAGAGCCATTGCCTAAAAGATCTCCTGGCTGGCTCTGTACTGGGACGACGGGGACTTGCACATCTTCACTCAAGCTCCCCTCTCCCGCTGCCTTCGTTAACGCTCAGTTCATTTTTCCACCTTGCTGTTCCAGGATGAACGAGGAGCAGATAGCGACCGTCTGCCTGTCCGTTCTGAGAGCCCTGTCCTACCTGCACAACCAAGGCGTCATCCACCGCGACATCAAAAGCGACTCCATCCTTCTCACAAGCGACGGGAGGGTGAGTGCCCAATGTTTCCCCTGCCACCTATTGGGACTGGCATGAAAATAGCTGTGCACGTTCAAAGTGACATTAACTTTAAAAAAATAAGCCAGGCACATGAAACCAAGGGACCCAACCTGTGAGTAACTTGCTAGAGAGCTAAATCAGAAAACCACACACCTAGCCAGTGGTTGACATCTGCGTCACAGGGGAGAATCAAAGCCATCAAAAGGCAGTGGCAGAAGAAACTGTTACACACATGGGTGATGCTTAGGTGATGGGAGACCTCTTACACTGACTGATGCCTCTCAAAAATACCATCTTTTTACTACATTTAGTTAGCCTTTAGTTAGCGAGTTCTTACACCTTCGCTCTGTTTTCCCAAGCTAGTTAGGAGGCTGACATCAGTCCATACGAATAGCAAATATTGTGTGTTGCTGCTGAAACGCTCCCCTGATGGTGAGAGTAGCTTTTACCGTACAGCCATTCATAAGGTGCTTGATAATACCTGTCCCGTGCTGCTGTTTACCTGGATGGGATGCTGCTGGCAGTGAATTGGTTGCTCTTTGCGAGAAGGGAGAGGGAATGCTGCACATGACCTCCTCAGTAAGCAAAATAAAGTTTGCACTCAAAAAGAATATTACATCAGCAGTGTTTGGTCCCAAAGAAATTGCTGTTCCCTTAACAAGGAGAAAGGTGGACTTGTGCTCTGGTATTTCTGGGCAAACACAGCAGTAAAACATGAGGCACCTAAAGCTTGGGGCACCCAAAGGCTTAGGCAGGGGGAAGCCAGTCGTTCATAAGACCCTAATGTTTGCTTGAGTGAGGCACTAGTTTGCATCTCACCTTGTGGCCCCATTGAGATAATTTGAGTAAAACCCAATGGCCAGTGAGCCCATGAGCAGAGCTTTAAGAGTTACTCCACCAGCGTTACACACCTGTCTAAAGCAAGACTTGGAGGGTTGGACTGAGCCCAAGATCACCTGGTGGGTCTGGAACCCATCTAGATCTTTTCCTTCAGAAGGTAAAACTCTTGGCTTCCCAGGCCTTGTCTGATTCCCTAATCAAAGACTCGCCTTCATAATTTGATTCCCACTTCACCAAGGGAGAGGGATTTTCTTCCTGCAGTGGTCACAGGCTGCTCCTGTTAGTCCTGTCAGGGGGAAGAAAATTCCACGTGTGTAGGAGTTTTTCAGTTGCAATTTTAATCTGTGTTGCTGAAATAGCATCTGATCTGCTCTCGGGATCTGCATACAGTGCCTCATTATACTCATTACTCCAGTACTTATTATCTGCATTGCAGATTTCTTCATGGCTGTGTTGTGCAATTATCTTTTTTTAGAAAATCGTCTTCTTTTATGTACTCGAATGAGCAATAGACATGCAAAATCTCTTCTGCTCCTACAAAAGAAGATTGGGCTCTGCTTCCAAAATATACATTATTTCTCCCATTCTTCATCCTGTAAACTGAAAAATAAATTTACCACGAGAACTTGGCTATTATTCGCTTTGTTTTAGAAATACCAACAATCATTTTGTGATTCTGTTAAAAATAATACCCTTAGTTTAAAAAAAGTAATGTCTGTACTGAATCCAAAAGAAAACAAATCAGTGCTGATAATAAAATGCTGGTCCACGCTATGCAGGGATTTATGAAACTTCCCGCTTCAGTTGTCCTCGGGCTGTTTGGGCTCATTTCATATTCCCAGGCACTGAATATACGTGGCTTATGGACCTTGGACATGGGTTGCACGGTGTGGTGTGTAGCTGGGGGGTGATGGGGGTTAGCTTCATGTCCAGGAAACACCTTACAGTAGCTTCCAGGCCTCCAAATAAGTGCTGGGGGGAGAACCCAACCAAACAAAAAAACTTCATCCTTCAGGAACAAAGCTGGTTCTGGAAGAGGGTGATGCCACCAACATTCAGACTGGGGGTTGGAGGAGTTTTCACCTTGGCATTGTACAGCAGCGGGGAGGGGGAGGTGATAATTTTCCATAATTTTTGTTGTAAAAAAAACCCTGGCATAAAAGTATGAGCAGGCACATGATGCAGCAAGAGCTGCTCTCCGGAGCGCTCGTGTATCCCATTAGTTCTATTTCAGGTCACTGCCACAGCTACTCAAGGACGGAACTGTCTTTAATTCCTGAGTTCCCGAGCAAAGGGGCCAGGTACCCCATACCTCTTGCAGCCATTTCGGAAGAGTCTTCCCTGCCTTCCCCACGTTGGCTCCCTTATTACATAGAGTTTCTTTAGTGGTAGTCCACAGCATGAGGTCCTGGACTTGAAAAATCATTGGTGGCGGGTAATGCTTTCTGTCTGTGTTAGCTCATGCTCTCTGTGGTAACAGAAAATGGGGTGAATTACACTTGTTTCATCTGTCAAACTCCCAAACTGTATAACTGATACAAATAAGAAGAAGGGTGCGTCACTTGCAATATATGTATTATTAAATATTAATATATATACATAGACTACAAACATGGGGCTTGTATGTATGCAATAAGCTTCATTATAAAATACTGTTACTTCAGACTTTTTTGCTTTCCTTCTATTTTTTAATATTCTTCTAACCTGTTTATCACCTGCGCATCTTTTGCTGGTGGAGAGGCAATGAGCTATGACAGGTGACCTCAGTAACAAGCACCACTGCCGCTCTCCCCTACATCTTCTCTTTGTCTTGGTTCTAGCCACGCGCTCCCCGGGCTGTGTTGCTGTCTCCAGCCACGCTTCCAAAATTGCGCTGCTGTCCCATGCCAGGCAAATGCTGCAGCTCTGGCCCCGTCCCCCCAGCTGCGGCTGGGGATGCATCTCTTGGAGACATGTGGTCTCAGAGGAATTTGCCTTCTTATTCAAGAAGGACTTACTCTTTTTTCTTCACTTTTCAGATAAAATTGTCCGACTTTGGGTTCTGCGCCCAAGTGTCAAAGGAGGTCCCCCGGAGGAAGTCGCTGGTTGGGACACCGTACTGGATGGCACCGGAGGTGATATCCCGCCTGCCCTATGGCACCGAGGTGAGGACAGGGGGACACCACGCGCCCACCCCCACCCACAGAGGCTCTTTTCCCTCTGTGTGGTGCCTTGGTTGACCCCACCAAGCCCTGTGAGAAACCTACAGCTCAAACGCATTTATGCAGATATGCTAAAGCACAGCAATTACGTTTGCCCCAGAGTGCACATCCTGTCTTGTTTTAAAGTATTTCTCCAAGACAAAGTTGTTAAATAACAACTCTGTTTAGCACACTAAGCAATGTAATGCCTGTACATACTTTAGCTTAAGGTGCTGCATTAAACGAAATCGGCATCATTTTCACATCGTGAAAGACCCTTTGATGGTCTTTAATGCCAAGCCTGCCAGACAGAGCTGCAGGCACAGACCAAACCAGCAGCCATGTTGCGTGCCCACCCTGCACAGCCAGGTCACATCAGTATTTGCAGAGGCCTGCAGGCAGAGATCCGCTCTGCTTTCATCCAGCTAAAGCCCGAGATCCCCTTCCTGTGGAGAGCACGGGCCTGTAGGGTCCCAAACACAGAAGCCAGCTGGGTGGGCTGGGCTGCCACCCTCTGTCTCTGCATCAGCTCATTCCTACACTCTATTTCTGATTAGTTGACAGGGCTGGGGGGGGGTGGGGGGGGAAGGTGGGAACTATTTTAAGCCCTGCCAAATGGTCTGAAAAAGAGGCAATTCCAAGTTTTTATTGGAGCCCTTCAGATGAGACCAGAAAGAGCCTGTGGGTGGGGACCCGGCAGCTCTGCAGTGCAGTACCCCATCCATTAGGAAGCTCTGAGTCACGGCCCTTTTGCACCGCCAGCCTGGGAAGAGCAATCCCCTCTCCCGTGCTCAGCCGTGACAGTGACTCACGCCTCCCCTGCCAGGGACACGGCTGCATTTTCTCCTCTGCATGGTGAGGAGAGTCATCTTCTGCTCGATAGTGCCTATAGTAACAGCTGAGGAGAGGAAACCTGCAAGACAGATACAGCTATATAGAGAGGTATATATTTACACATATATATATATACATACACAGATACACACACAGAGAGGGGGAAATGAGCCGAGGCCTGAGATGGGAGATGCTGCATCTTCACATCACACAGCAGGGACCGATCGCCCGCCCCAGAGCGAGAACACCCTGCGGGCACCAGCGTCCACCCAGGATGCGTGGCATTGTAGGAGACATTGCAGGGATAATAACATCAGCTATTATTAGCCCATTAATAACACCGAAGGGATTATAAAGTGGCTGAATTTACGGCTAGATTAGGTTTCCCACCAGAAGGTACAAGGGGGGCGGGGGGGGGGGGGAGGCGCAGGGGGGGAGAAGGGCTGTAAGTCTTGGCAAAAGTGCGAAAGCAGTATGAGCTGGCATTGGCTGTATTTGGGCTGGCAAATGACGGGAATTACAGTCAGAGGCCTGGGATTCTGGAGCAGCTCTGCAGCAGGTCAGGACCAAAAAAAAAAAAAAAAAAAAGTTTGAGTTTTTTTTGAAGCTGAAGCTGAGTCACTTTCCAAAGGGATTATATACCACGTTACCTGTAATGGCTGGAAACTAGCCCAGGTGTAGTAAGCGCTTGTGTTTGCCTTGCAGTCTCGGGTGGAGTTCCTGTAGTCTTTAATATTGAAGGGAAATAGAATAACTGATTTCACAGCAGCTGAATCGTACTCTGCTCTCCCACTGGTTGCACCTTTCTGTAGCACCAGCTTGGGGCAAACAGTCACCAGGTGCAAATCAGCACAGCTGAAATGCGGTGCAGCAGCCTCCCAAAGGAGCGAGCCTTAGCAGTGCTTCCAGTGGCTGGCACCTAAACTGGCTGCAGACCTGGCTTTGTAAGTAATTTCTGATGTAATTCTTCAGTGCACTTACTGCTCAGAAGAAAAGATTGTTGTTGGCTGGTTAAAAAAGAAAGATTTGTGGTGATGGCTCACCAGACTGTTGGCCTGGACTGGCCGCAGACACCAGGTAGAGCAGCATGAGCCAGCTCAGAGGTTTGTATGAACCCACGTGTTGAGCCCGTTACCTCCTCTCTACGCTGCCAGTGGAGTTTATGAGGAGACTGTGTGTTACAGGTGGATATCTGGTCCCTGGGCATCATGGTGATAGAGATGATCGACGGCGAACCGCCCTACTTCAATGAGCCACCGCTGCAGGCCATGCGCCGAATCCGGGATAACTTACCCCCCCGGGTGAAGGACATGCACAAGGTCAGAATTCCTATGGGTGATGAGGGTCTTGCATGTACAAAGGCATAATCAAACCACATTTGCATGCCCAAGGGATACTTTGCATCTTTAGGGACCACTGTCAGCAGCAGGTCCCACACAGGACTCGTGGGGAGGATGGGAGACCAAAGTGTAGCTTTTTTGTGCATGGTCCTCGCTTTGCTTTTCCTTTTGCTCCCTGCGCTTCCCCCCCCGCCCAAGGACCGGAGCAAGTCGGCACACGAGCCCTGCTGCGTATGGGTTGGTACCTCCGTGCCCAGTACCAGAGCCTTTGGGTACCTCCCGGTTTGGGTGTTCTTCTAGATGTCAGACCTGAGCTCTTAGTGCGTGTTACTGCTTTTCTCACCCGCGGGTGTCCTTGTCCTCCCCTAACGCCGGTGTGATGTTGCAGGTCTCCTCCGTCCTCCGAGGCTTCTTGGACTCGATGCTGGTGCGGGAGCCCTCGCAGAGAGCCACAGCACAGGAACTGTTGAGACACCCGTTTCTCAAACTGGCTGGGCCCCCTTCTTGCATCGTGCCCCTCATGAGGCAGCACAGGCACCGCTGACGCCGGCCACTTTTTGGGAGGAGGTCGGTGCAGAGTCCAGGTGACGGCCCGCAGGAATCCCGGTGGTTGTGTGGGAACCGCGGGCAGGGAAGAGAGAAACCGCGGTAAATAGAAAACCAAGGAGGCTGCGAGGGACCCGGGAGTGATCCTGGTCACGCTCCGCCGTGGATCATCACTTCCCCAGCGCTGTCGTCTTCTCTGCCACCCAGGCAGGAGGCACCAAATGCAAACAAGGTTGGAAAGATAATTATCTTTGCTATAGAGGATAGCACAACCAGAGTGAACCACCAGAATTTTATTGCAGGCTACGGCACTTCTATTTCAGAAGAACTCTTTTCTGATGAAAAAAGCACTTTTTATCTAGGTCATAGCAGCGCAATGTATTTTGAAATGAATTTGTAATTTTCTGTACAGTACATTTTGATAATTTGCAGTACTTTGTCATGTAACTGTTGTGTTAGTTAAAGTAATATGTGTAACTTAGCAAGAATTTGAGAAAATAAAGTTTCCTACTTTTTTAACCCTTTTGAAAACAGGAAAAAAATAATACCTTTAGGAAGTTTGAAAGTTTTGCATCTTTTCCACTGGGGGGAGGAGAGTCATGGCAGCCCAAAGAGCGATGGGAGCCAGTGCTACCTGTGGCACCGTGGCAATTGGAGCTGCTGCTGATTGTTAGTGGTCATCAGGGTCTCCCTCATCGCCCCCTTTCTCCAGCAGTGGGAGCCAGCACAGCAGGTGAACCCAGGCTCAAGGGTCACCTTCTCATGCCATGGCCATCCCTTTGTTTTATGCCACCATAAGCTCAGTTGTCTTATCACAGAAAATCTGCGTTATTTCTGTCCTGCTCTGGGAGCGGAGCGGGAGGGCAGGAGTCCGTCTGCCCACCCAGCGTGTGTCCTTCCGTCCTCCCGGGCTCCGACAGAGCCCTGTGATGCATTACGAGATGTTTGCCACTTAGAAGAAGCCGTGCTGCTGTCTAGACCTTTTTGAATGTTGATGCAACAGTTGACTACTACGGTACAATTTTGTGTTCTTGTTGGATGACTTTGCATGTTAACTGTAGGCCTAAATAGATTTGCCTTTCAAATTTTTAGAAGTGCTTCGTAATTATTTCAATGATAAATGAATTTTATTTATTAATAATTAGTTCTTTTTAATTATGTAAAATATGAAAGCCATGTTTTTCAAGGTTGGTTTTTTTTTTTTTCTTACCTCATTTTACAATATCATTAAGAAACACAAAGCCAATTTTGTGAAAACACAGTTCGTTTCTTTCTTATGGAATTTCATAGTGAATAAATTAATTGTTATTTATTGTAGTAAATTATAATGAAACATCTAATCCTTCAGGAGCTGTTTCTTAGAGATCATCCTCTGGGACACAAGAGTTGCCAAAAGTAAAGAAGCTCCTTTAATACTGCCCTTAAAAAGTTAAATAATATATGAAGGGAGAGAAATAATTAAAAAAAAAAAAAAGAAAAGAACAGAGGAGATAAATAGGAACTGGAACATTAAATAAATGTTCTTAAATCTGTGTGTCTTACTCCCCGCTGCTTTCTCTTCTTAACCCTGTTTGCACATTTGAAGAAGATGATACTTCAGAAAATGTTTGGGCTCCCACCACCCCACGGCAAACCCTCTCCTGGTACCCCCCCACAGAGACCTGGCAGCGAGCGCAGCACCCACCGCCTTCCGAGGTGTTCCTATTTTGTAGTCTTGACAACTCAGGAAACCAGGCTGCACCAGTAACAGCAATGACATACAGGCAAAACTGTAATGCTAGCCACAAAAGTAAACTTTTTTAAACATCTATGAATAAAAAAGGGTTTGGGGTTGGTGGGGATTTTTTCTTCAATATTCAGCACATTTTAGGCTGTAAAAGTGAAGACTTTTCTGCAACTTTCTTATCATTAGATACTTTAAACAGTATTCATCAAGTTTACTGAAAGTTTTGTCGTTTTCAAAGTTGGGATTTTTTTTGTGAACACCAATTACTGGTGAGACAAATGCACATGCAAGTTAAATAAATTAATAAATGCTTTGATTTTTAGTGTGGTTGTTTTTTTTTTCTCCCATGCTGTGTTTCTGTTTTCTAAATTTGACTCAGTCACACAGCACTGGACTAAGCAAGAAGTTCCTTGTATATACATGAAATAGACAGATAGACAGATGCATATGTATACACATACATATATAACTATATATAGTGATTTTAAAACACCAGTGGCCGTGTCTGTGTTGGAAGGCAGCTGCTCAGCCCTGGTCATCGCAGCCACAATTTGAGCTCCGGTACCAGGAGGGCTTAGGGTCAGGATCAGAAATAAAACCTGTGCCTACCTGCCACACACCGCAATCAATGGTCAGGAGTCAGGGGCTGTACAGGGGTGAGAAAATAAGTTGGTTTGTGCTTTTTGATAGTAGTCATTAGTTTAAGATACTTGAAGAGCAAAATAATGCTGTCCAGCTATAATTTTCCCGCATAAGAAGGTAGGAGTAAGACCTCAAAAAAGAAAAATACCTCAGTGTCACTAAATTATTCTCCTGGTTGATGGCCCCATCAGCACATAAACGCCTATGATGAACCACAGGCTATGAGTAAGAATTATTGAGATTCTGACTGTATCACTACACCAAATTAAGAAAACCAGACTTAACAGTTGGCCCAAGCACATCAGACCTAATAAACAAGGACCAGCAGGTTGGATGAGGCATGAGAGCCCCCACTTAACTGGGGGGGAACAACAAAAACACCAACAAGCTTTAAGTTGCTGTGAAGAGGAAAGTAGAAAACACTTCAGCTGTGCAGCACAATGGAGTGTGGCAAACCCAGGCAGCCTACACACTAAATACATCACCAAAAAAACCCCCAAGTGAGGGGGGAAATAATGGGGGGAAATAATTATTCAGATCTGTATCATCAGCCTTTGCAAAAACCTTCACGTGGGAGACTTACTTGGTTTGTCCCTGGGACCTCCTCTGACTCACCAGCCTCCCCTCGGCTCCTTGCACAAAAAAAACCCACCTTCCTGTATCAAAAATGACCAGTGGGGTTTGTCAGGCTGAAGCAAGTGATTAGTTAAGAGACATTAGAGAAATAACCATGTCAGGCGAAGGCACCATCCATGCCCAGAACGGCCCCCAAATACACACACACATACCCCCCACCCCATGTGCGTGCACACACACATTAGGAAAATACACAACTTCTCTACACATAGGGGGAAAAAAAAAAAAAACGCTTTGAGGAGTCAGCAATGCCAGCTGTGACCCCCAGCCACCCCACTGTGGTCAGTCATACAGCACAGAAAATCCTGAGAAGTGATTAGCGCGTCCGCACAGTTCCACATATGAAGTACTGCAGGAAGCCCATACCTGTTAAAACATTCCTGCCTTCCTTTCCCTGCCCCTAAGTAATCTCTTTTTTTTGCCTTACACGTCCTTAATTTTTGGCTCATAACCCTTTGGCTTTCCTGCCTACTGAAACCATTCCTCCCAGGCTCCCCAGTAGCATCCCAGTCAGTTAATGAGCTTACAATACCATTTGCTCTCTTAAACAGTTTCAAGTCTTATAAACAAAGTTAGATATTACTTTTGGTTGCTGACACCAGCAGGTTACCTTGGGCTACAGAGTTGACTGAGTCACGTTTATTACCTTCACTGCTTATCTGTTTCTAGGATAAACCCTGGAGGAGCTTCCCAGGTCTTGTCTCCTGCAAACTGGTGGCCCTCCTAGTCCCTGTGATGTCCACTATGCAGAAGCCAGCCATTTCCTCCCCGTCAGTAGGTCTTGCCCGTGTTTGGCATCTCAACAACAACAAAATACTTTTTAGTTTTAATTTTTTTAGATACCAGATGTTGGGAGCATCCATTCACCCAGAAGACATCTTCATCTGCTGCACCGGCTGAGGCTGCGCTCCACGTATGGCCAGTTACTCCGGTGCATTTAGTCCTGCCTGTCACTAAGGAGCGATGACTTTCCCTGAGGTCGCCGGTTCTAAAAGCATTCACAAATAGTCATCATTTTAGTTGCAGAAGCTGGGACATTTGCTGGCTATATAACTCCCCTCCTCGGCAATACATCAATAATTTATAATTAAAGTTCTAATTGTAAGTATGTTGTAAGTCATTAACAGCTGCTTTAGTAAGTCCTTAATTATTACAGGTCCTTACATAGCTCAGCTGTGTGATAAGTTCCTTATATTTACCCAGCTTCTACCAGTGTGTTCATAAACAGCTATAAAGCAAAGTGTTGGAGTTTGCAGTTGGCTCATGATAAGCCATCAGTGAATGAAAGCTAAATATAAAATGAGATCATAATAAAAGTTCTGCTGTGGTTTGATGTGCAGAAGGGACGTTGGACAGCTTTTTTAACCTCTCTCATAAATAATTTTTCAAAATTATGCTTGGAAAGCTTAAATTGATGGAAAATTCAGATCAAATTCAGTAAATAGTTACCAAAAGAATGGATGATGGACCTGCAAGATTCAAAGGGGTTTCTTTCAATATCTTAATCTAGAGTCAAGATATATCAGTCTAGGGCACAACACAAAGTGCTGAAAATCACAGAATCACAGAATCACCTAGGTTGGAAGGGACCTTTTAAGATCATCTAGTCCAACCAATGGAGGAAAAA
>JAOTQQ010000023.1:835060-854707 GCA_026546715.1 Gallinago undulata
GGAGTCCCCTTCTCTGGAGATCTTCAAGACCCACCTGGATGCAGTCCTGAGTGATGTGCTCTGGGCAACCCTGCTTTAGCAGGGGGGTTGGACTAGATGATCTCTAGAGGTCCCTTCCAACTCTGACAACTCCATGATTCCAAGAAGCAGAAAGTCTTCATTTACAGTTGTTTAAAGCTGTTAGAGCCTGTGCACATAAAGTTTCCATAACAGGAAGGGAAAAACAAGCCAAGTCTTCTGCGTAGGATTTTTTCTGATCTCCAGGACGTAGGAACACACCTATGGTATCTCGGGGCATGAACCACTGCTGATGTCAGGCAGTGCGTGCTGTTGGGTTCAGGTAAGCGATAAAGAGAGTTCACCACCAGGCAAATAGCTCCTGGCACACTGACGTATCGCCCGCCCATTAGAAACTGGTAACCAGGAAGAAAGTTGTTTTAAAGCATAGAAAAAATTGTGTTTAGTGACAGAAAAGAAACACACTGTTTTCCGTTCATTAGGTGATGCTGTTAAGTCTGCAGGAGGAGTGTGACAATAGTGCTGAGCACGGAGAATGAAAAGCAGCTCTGCCCTTTGTGTCCCCACTGGTCTGTCCTGCTGCCACCGGGCTCCCCGGCCACCCTGCAAGCCCGGGAGGCTGTGGCAACCTCAGCGAGCCGCGGGCCAGCAGCCCTGCGGGAAGGGCTGCCAATTTTAGCTATTCCTCAAGGACTTGGGAAATTTGTTCTTAAATACGGCTCAGCAAACAAAGCAAAAACCACGCTCCTGAGCACTCTGCAACATCTAAATTGGAGTCTCAGCTGCTGCTGAGCCCAGCGTTGATTACCCAAAGACGTGCTATCGGAACTGGCACTCACAGAATCACCTAGGTTGGAAGAGACCTTTAAGATCATCTAGTCCAACCAAAAAAAAAAAAAAATCACTAAAAAACCCACCACATCCACACCACACAAACCACCACCCAACACTAATCCATATCCCCAAGCACCATGTCAACTCCTCTCTTGAATACCTCCAGGGATGGTGCCTCAACCACCTCCCTGGGCAGCCCATTCCAATGCCTGACAACCCTTTCAGTAAAGAAATATTTCCTAATATCTAACCTGAACCTCCCCTGCTGCAACTTGAAGCCATTGCCCCTTGTCCTATCGTCTGTGACCTGGGAGAAGAGACCGACCCCCACCTCTCTACAGCCTCCTTTCAGGTAGTTGTAGAGAGAAATTATTGCTTCTATTTCCTTTCTTCCCAAACAAGCAAGCAGGAAAACATTTCAAGACAGCAATAAATCATCTTCTATCTTATTTCAGAAAGTCAATAAATTAATTATCCAACTCTGTTCCTGATGGCTTACAGACACTTCCAAACTGGAGGTGACGCTGAGCACCAGCTGCAGAAAACACCTGATAGGAAAAGCAGCAAAAAGCCTTAAGCTTTTTGCTTAAGGCAAAGTGTGGCAAGTGTGGGCATGGGGCTGAGGGCTGCACAGGCAGAACAGAGCCACAACAGCTGCATCAGCTATGCGGGGTTGTCCTCTCATCAGATGGCAAATGCCACCATTTCAATGTGCTGGCCAATGCTCAAGCTGCGGGATCAGACAAGGACAGTTGTGAGCAGTGAAAACAATGTTCTCTTTGGGGGACTCTGCTATGACTGCCCTCGTAGGTTCACTGCAGGTTGAATTAAAATTAGTTTGCAAAGTTGGAAAAAAATAATGGTAATTTATGGTTATCTCAAATACGTAGATGTTTGAGAGAGTCCCCCCACTACACCAGGTGGATCTTTCTTTCTGTAAATGGGGAAGCAACAACAGGACCTACAAAATCCCACCAGCAGGTTCACTTGAAGACACAACAAACTCCAACAGCACCAAAAACCAGCCTGGCAATAATATCCGGCCAGCAGCTCCATCCACCAGCCACTGCCTCTCCCAGGAGTAACACTAGGGCACTTAATCCAAGCCAAAGGTTTTGTTGCCTTCCAACAGCTTCATATAAACCCTGACCTGTAACATCCAAGGGAGGGTAAGAAAGGTTAAATGTAGCCCATCAAATGCTGCAGGGATGCAGAGTGGTGGGTCTCCCACCTCCTGCTCCAGCTTTGAGAAGAAAATCAAAAACACTTACAAAAATGCTGCAATGTGTGCTTCCCCTAAAGTTCCTGATAAAGGCAGGCAGAAGGGAAGAAGCTCTCTTTTATGTCACCCACTTAAAGTTTTTATATCCAAACTGATACAAACTACTTCAAGTTTGGCAAGGGGAAAAAAAGAAAAAAAAGAAGGATAGGTGCTGAGGAAGGAGGGCGAGGGGACGTTGGGGAAGCAAGCCTTCAGGGGTTCTCCTGGAGAAATAGATGACACAGGAAAAACAGAATCCTCTTTCTTCTTTTTTGAGCCAAAAAGTCCTTCTCTTCCCCCATTTTTCATAGATAATGTCCCAACTCTTTCATTTTTCTTAATAATTCTCAACTGAACCCAGAAATTGCTGCTACTGACAGCAAAGACCTGCACTGGGAGGAAACTGGCTGGGTGGGGACCAACAAACCGGGATGTCTCCAGTTTGGTGCAATTTCCATCCCCATCCAGCCACCTTGTCCTGCCCCATTGCTGCCCACCCACACAACCATGCCATCCCAAGGACTTGCTCCTGCAGCCCCCTTGCCAAAGCAGTCTAAATGCCAATGGAGAGGCTCCTTTGGCATCTGCAGTTCAGCTGTTTGCTTCTTTTTTTTTTCTTTTTTTTTTTGATGTCAAATAGAGGAGCAGATGCTCCAGGCTGATGGGAGCTGGCTGGGAGAGCCTTTCTGGCTGGAGTGCATACAAGAGCGAGGCAGGACAAAGCTGCTAACTATGGGCCCTCTATTAAGGATGAACCTTTAATCCTTTTATTCACCCTTCTGCTACCTATGGCTTTTTCTGGCTGCCTCTAAAACAACCTTTTCTTTTTCTTTTTTCTAAATAATAATCAGCTCATTGTAGGCAGTGGCTCTGGGTCAGCCTAAAGCCCACCCAGAACACTTTCACTGGATTTTTAAAAGAAAAGGGCAATGCCACAAACATCATTAGCGCCATAATTTTGCTTCTTACATCCAAACGAGAAGACAAAAAGGCGAGCATAACATAGAAATGAGACCAGGAATAAAACAGGACTAAAGGAAGGCACTTGCTGCATCCACCTTTGTTTCCACCTTCGACAAAAAAACCTCACATTTTGAAAAAGGCTGCAGCATTCAAAAGCAGTTAAGTTTCTCCTCTTCCACTTCCCAACATTGAAATGACTATTTTCCTTGGCCTGTTACCCTATTTTAAGCTAAAGGGTGACAGTTTGTATGAGTCCCTGTTTGGATCAAATCAGTTCAAGAAGAGCAAAGTATTTTCTACACCCTAAACTAACATGAGGTCTGGATTAACTCTTGCTGTGGTAACAACGGAGTGAAAGGAAATCAAAGGCTTCCATGGGAACTGGACCGAACCAGAGTGAAACGTGCCATTGCCCACAAAAGTTGTAAGATAGAAACAGCTGAGAGATTAGAAGACTATTAAGAAATAACCAACAAATCACAAACTACTGAGCCACCACCGTGTCTTCACCAAACCATGCATCAAAATACTGCTAGAATAAATCCTACCTTTAACATCCACACAGACGATGTATTTTTACACCGAGTCCAATAGGTAGCATCGAGTCAGTAAAAAGCATTACATCACTTCAAAATAAAAAGGCAAATCATATGTTATTTATGTATATGTTTTAATTAATCTTAAAAATGGTCTACATTTAAGGATAGATTTCAAGGGTTTCCTTATTTTTTTTTCTGTTACATTAGATTATACCTGAATAATCTGCATAGTAACTTTAACATTTCTGGTTTTTTTGTTTTGTTGTTTTTGACTGTGAAAATACCAGTTGCAGGTAGCAATGTAACATCTCAACAACAATCACAACACGTGCAGGATGTCCAGCCAGAAGCATTTCTCAGTTGACTTGCAGTAGCATGGCACTTTATAATTTATGTATCAATACTCTTTTTTTTTTTTTAACTATTTTTCAAACTTTCAGATGTGGCTCAAGAAGCAAAAACAAGCTTTCTTCACTTAGACTCAAGCGTGGGGAAAGCTCCTCAGCTGGCTGCAATCTACTGCACTGGAGTTACTCCAGTTTATACCAACTTGAGGTTCTGGCATTTATTTTTTTCAAAACACACCTGTATTGCCTTCATGCTTTCCTTGACATGACTGCAAATTCAGGAATGTGGCTTTAGTCCCTTTGTTAGAGGACCTTAATGAAGCCTGTCTAATGGCTCTGTCCCCCAGCCCTGCTTCCTGCAGAGACATAAATGGAGAGGGCTGAATGCTGCACAGAGCAGCATGTTGGGGACAGAAGAGGCTCTTGAGAGGGGAAGAAAAAAAAAATAAAAAAAATTAAAAAAAAGCTAATTTTGCCCCCGGTGTTAAACTTGTGTTAAACTTTAACGTGTGGGGCATTTCTGTTTCCAAATGATTGGCCCAGCTGCTTAAGAAGGTATTCATACCACCTACTGCCACAGACAGACTCCTAAAATCAGATGCTCTCAAGTCTTCTTACAGAGACAGTTAAGTCTCTGCACTAATTGTATTAAAGCCTAACCTTAAAGTGTGGGCTTTCATGGAATATCCACCATTAGGTGTTGTGAATACCGTCTCTCGCCCCCTCATAATCTTTCCTCACCCTTAGAAAAAAGTGCTTTTGCTTTTTCTACCTGATAAATATTTGGGGTGCTCGATGCTCTCTCCCCTAGCCCATGTGTTTGTACTGAGATCTGTCCCGAGGAATCTGCACTTGGTTGGCTGTCAGCTTGTGGTGGATATGGTAAACACAGAGGGTTATCACGATAACCAACCCCAGTATCAGGCCCAGAATCAGAGGCAGGGTTTCTTCTAACTGCTCCCTCTGGTCCACCGGGCACTTGTGTTCTGCAGGGAAAGAAAGAAAAGGAAAGAGAGGCAAAGAGAAGTGAATGAGACATTGCAAATCTGAACTCCTGTTGCAGTAGTGAGCTGACCTCCCTGGAGTCACAGCTCCAAGCCGGGGGTCCCTGCACAGCAAAAACAGCCTCAGCAGCAAGGACAGACAGCAACTGTCATCCGAGTCCTAGGGAGAGAATCAATTGCTTTGGAGGAAAGTGAAATCCCAGTCACGACACAGAGTTTGGAGGGAGAGATAACATCTCTCAAACCAGCCAATATGGTGGGAAAAAACACCTTCATGCCCGTAAGATCCTCTTCAGGCCTCTGCTGTACCAGTACAGCAATAGCCTTGTTGGGAACGGGACAGCAGAAGTACATGTTTCCTGACTGTGGCTGAAGATCTGCTTTATTTATTTAGAGTACTCAACATCAGTAAGTCTTTAATCCTGCATCAGACTTACCCTGCTCATCATTAAAAAGATTTTTCCCCCTCTATCTGCAAGCTGACATAGTTCTAACAGCACCTCTCCCCCCTCTCTATGAGCTCCCCTTGGAAAGTTTACCAGCACTAGCAGAGCACATTTGTTTGTGGTCAAACAGCATCCTGGCACCCCGCTTATTTTGTCAAATTTGACAAAGGATGAGCAGAAACAACATGAGCCTCCCCAGTGGTTTTCTCTCTGGTCTACATGTCCCTGTCATAGTCTAATAAACCACTAGAAAACAGTAATAACCACGTATCATGAAAACACTTTTCTACTTAGCTTGCACAGCTACCAAGGTTAGGAAACACTGGTAATCCCAGTTCAGCTCCCTTATGCTTCCAGAGCCTACTGCAGGCCTGAATGACAGGACCATGATTTACTTCTTTCCCCACAGGACTGTTGCTCATCCGATGGACGATGCTGCTGAGACAGGGCTGCCAGACCAAAAAGAAGAAAAATGCAAAAATGCCAACTCTGGAAAAAAAAAAAAAAAAAAAAGATTATGGGGTACAGGAGGGACACTGCTCTGACCTCTGGATCATCTTCTTCACAGTACTAAAATTGTGCTGAAAACAATGAAAACAGCAATTACTTTTTAAAAAAAAAGTTAAAAAAAAAAAGAAAAAAAGGCTGCATGTTCGATAAGCAGACACAAAGGCCAACACTAATTCCTCCCATCGATGGCTGAAGACCATCCAGATGGGTTCCCCAGGCAGCTGATTGCAGGACACAAAGATCTGTAATAACCACGAATGGCAAACGCTCTGCAAATCTAACAACATGTGGCAAAGAGCAAGAAAAACCCAGAGAACCCCCCCAGACCCAGGAAGGAGGTGGCAGCAAGGACATATCTCCAGTGGTACCAGCACCTCCAGGCCCTCCATCACCTCACAGCGCACAGCCATCCTCCCAGCACCAGGCTCACAGAGAGGCCATTAGGAAATGTTTCAAGCTGTAAATGAAGTGAAACAAAACAGCAAAAGTGAAACGTAGTCTAACAAAAAAAAAAAAGTCCTTTTTGGTTCCAGTTGCTCACTGTTTCACCAGAGGAGTGATTAATCACCAGGACTGTGTTACAGGCAATTCAGCAATTGCTGCAATGCAGGGGTTTTGTTTGTTTGTATTAAGGAGAAAGGGGGAAAAAAAAATCCTGATTATTATTTAGCTCCCAAAATCGGGTTTCTACAGCTTTATGAAATTCTTCCCCATTTAGAATGCTCAGGCCTGACCAGGCTCGCAGTGCCGAGGCAGACAGCACGGCAGGCTGGCATCCCCGACTGTGAGAAAGTCACGCAGGAGGCAGTGCCACGGGGCCAAGGGTATTCCGACCCCCCTGCCCGTGTGCTGCCACAAAGCAGCACCCCTCCTATGGGAAGGATCTGTGCTAGTGGAGCTCCTGTGTACTCACCATGTGGCCACAGCAGCCCGACGGGCAGGGCAGGGGTATGCCCATGTGCCAATTAGCAGTCTTTTAGCCCAGTCGCTGCAATCTCCTCCTGTGGGCGCTAATTTTTGCTTTTAAAGTGGTTTAGCTTAAGCTCTACAGAAAATTGAAAGAATCCTGCTGTCAACCCAACTGAGGGCATTCATTCACCTGTGCTCAAACACAGCAGGTTTGCCCGTGCACCTCTCCTTAAACAAGAACGATGCTGCTTTGCAGAATGGGGCAGACGTGGCGGTCTGCAGCCCGTGAAGAAGGCAAAGCTAAAAGCACCAGTGCTGCGATGCAGAGGACTCACCCAGCTCTAAAGCACCTGCTTGCAATATTTGAATTCCCATCTTTTGCCAAAGCAAACTGGCAACAGAACACAAAATGTGCCAGGACACGGCCGAGACTCTGGTGTCCACAGAAAGCCATGGCTGGATTTAAGTGTCTGAGTCACAACTCAAAAAGGCGTCAATTTTTGCAAGCAACCAAGGAAGATAGTTCTTTGTCCTGACACTTTCTAAAGAAGATTAAAAGAGAAAAAAAAGCCCACTGGAAAAAAAAACCACAAACCAAAAAATCCACCAACAAAACACACCAATGCCAAGCTCGGAGTGTCCAGCAGCACAACCACAAACCATGGAAGTGTGCTCTCTCCCCACTGCACCAGCACCAAAAGCAGCCTTGCAGAGCCACCACCTCTGACCTCACCAACACCACCTCCTCTCCAGACACATCCTTTTTCTCCTTTTGGAGCAGTTCACCAAAGTTTGGGCTCTTCGGAGGGTGAAGGCAGAATGGGAATGCCAGCACGAAGGCACAGGCAAGTGCTAAGCACAAACACATTTACAGTGAAACTAAGGCTCCCTGAATGCTAACTGCTAGGAGGATGAACGGTGTATTTTAACATTAATTCAATGTTAAACCACATCATTTCACCACAAATAAAAATATTTTCACATTTCTAACAATGTACTCTAACATTTATACAGTATTTTTCACCCCAAGAGCTCAAAGCATTGCATAGGCACTGAGGTCCACACCGCCATGGGGAGGTAGGTAACAGGTCTATCAGCAAAGGAAAATGCAAAGGGAGAGGAGGGGGGGGCAAAAGGGTTTGCATAAAGTCCACGGCAGACACAAATTCAGACACTCAACCCCTTCAAGCACAGTGCGGGCAGGTGGGCTGCTTGATGCATGGCAAATGAAAGACTGTTGCAGAGGGAACTGCTATGTATTTGAAATCAACACCTTCTACAGGAAAATAGTCCTTTCCATCAGGTTTTCCCAAGCTTCACGACACAGGGCTCTCAGCGTTTGCCCAAACTGCTGGGTTCTACCCTCAGTTCAGGAAAGCAGAAAGGTCCCTGTAAATTTTAACTAATTGAAAAGTTCATGTGAGACCAGGAGTTTTGCTGCATCCTGAATCCTGCGGGGTCACCCCTCAGCTGAGCCTGGCTTGTGCCACCCCAGCGCCCTGGTCCCATCAAACAAAGACTGCAGGCGGATACAAAGGAGGCATTTAGGTACCTTCCTCATTGTTCTTTTGTGCTGCGCTTCCTCCGACACCGCGCAGCACCCAGGCTCACGTACCGTTTCTATGGTGAGTGCTCGTCCAATTTCAGTACTAGGCTAGGAAACCACCCAACAGGCCCATCTTCTTGTTTCAGCATCCTTCTGCAGAACAAATAGCAGCACCGCAAAAAAAAAAAATAGAATCAGCGGTTTCCCGCAGTCACGACTGCAAACCTGAGGACCTGTGCAGGGGTTGTTCGAAGGGATGGAAAAACAGCCCGGTCGTGTCTGGCAGGATAGGATGGATTTTTGAGATGGGCATTTATAAGCAATTAGCTTAAAAAAAAAAAACAAAACCCACCAACTGGGTGCTTTTTTAAAATACAACCACGTAGCTTGCAAAGAGGTTGGCAAGGTCCCTTAAGAAAATGTGGCCCTTGCTTGGGGTGGCTCAGAGGGAGATGAGACCTCCCAGGATCCTGGTCCCTAATTCTCAGCCTTTGCATCTCTTTGTATTAGTATTTTGCATTACTATCATTAAAATCAAAAGAGCTGACAATTTCTGCAGGGTTCTTTCACCAATTTAATTGTTCTCCTCGCACCCTCTTGATCCAGCTCTCTTAAACTGAAAAATGTACATACGTTTTTCCCCTATTAAAAAAAATTTCCAAGGTCCGAGTGAAAAAAAATTCTGCTGCTTCTGTACTGAAAAAGGTAAATACATATATTTACATATGTATGTATTTGTGAGGGTTGGAAGCAGTGTCTTAAAAAGAAAAAAAAATAAATTCTAGAATATGAGTTTAAGCATTCAAAAAAATAAAAGCAATCCAATCACTCCCTACAAGCCTTTTAATCTATCCCAGACAGGACAGTGTCAGGACTAATGGCAAAACCTTTCCCCTGTTTCTTTGTGGTAAAAGGGCCCTGACCCTCCCGCATCTCGGCGATTCTTCTGCTCTACCAGCTCTCTTTCTCTATTCGAAAATATTTTAAAGTGTTCTGTACCTTGTTCATAATTAATAGGAATTTTACCTAATGAGAAATTAATGAACCAAAAAAGAGAAGGCTAATTACTGTAATTTAAGATTGGCAGTGATTCTCAGACCCCATAAAGGATCATGTTTTGCCATGGAGGTGCCGAGGACGTGCTGGTCTGCAGGGCTAGTGGGGACGTGCCGCTGGGAGAAGCGGCAGAGCCCCTTCATTGATAAATGACCTCTCAGGCATTTCTGACCATCCTCTCGAGGTCCTCTTTGCTATTTAACTTCCAGTGCAATTCAACAAAAAGAAGTATCATTGAATAACAAGCGCAACAACAAAAAAAAGAGACAGCTTGACAAAGACAGAAATCATGCTTTTCCAAGAAGGAAGAATTCCCCACATGTTTAAAGATTGCTGAACCAACTGGAGTCTCCTTGTGTCCTGGAAAAAACAAAACAAAGCAAACCCTACAACAACACAGGACAAAATCAACCCAAACCAAATTTACTGCCCAGTACGAAAGAGCATATAATGAAAAAGGCAGGTGGTCCCCTTTGGCAACGCACCCCGAGTTTGGTTGTTGGAACTGTGAGCTCTCAGACTTGACAAGTCTCAGTATCGCAGAGACACGGCAGCTAAAACTGAGTCCAGACTTGCATATTTTAAATACGCTCTTCTCTGCCTCCAAGGTCTGCCCAGCCAAAACCTGAGTGCAGAAAGCCTGGGTGCACAGAGGGAGGGAGGGGATGAAGATGTGCCAACAAAAAATGCTAGAAAACTATTACATCCTACCTTTTTCCCCTGTAACCTACACAAAATGTGGTACTACTTAGATAGAAAAGAAAAAAAATATTTGTGCCTACAGATAAAACCTACTCTGTACTACGCTGGCCTTGCCGTGAGTAATGGAGCCACGCAGAGCTCTGCCAGAGTCAGTGTACATAATAGCATGTATTTACTACATCAGTTAGAGCAATGTGAATCACGAGCTCCATAGTCAGTGCTGGATTTTTTATTGTATTCTAAAATATTTCCCACACGCAAAATAATAAAGCCTCACATTTTTAATGCTAGGCTTGAAAATAACACCACTGTTTTCTAACTCATTATTAAAAGATTTGGCTATTACAAATTTTATTTGCATCTTGCTACAATAATAGAGTTAACTAATTTGCTAAGATGGCTCTATAAAAAGGGGACTAGTCTTGAAGCCCTAATTCAGGTAAGAATGTTTACAGTCCCTCATTCAACTTTTTGGAAAAGGCAGGGGAAAGTCAGGGAGGAGGAGCACCGTGGATTCCTCAGGATAAAAGCAGGCAAGATCTACAGGAATTCTGCCCCGTGGCAGTACTGCTACTGACTACTTTGATATGAACAGCACGTGTTAACGCACATTTTATTTTATCCACAATTAATATTAAAGAAACCTAAAAGGAGGAACAGGATCCCATGTGTTTGGCACACAAGGCATCTCACTGAAGTCCCTGCTACACTTCCTTCACCTTTGCAATGAGCATTAATCAAACTGAAGCCAGCAACGTGCATCGCAAGTATTTCTTCCCATTGCAGCCCCGAGCTTTCCTCAGTGTGCAGTGGCCCTAGAAAGCCCCTGGAGCTGTACTGAAGCACCTTCTGTGCTGCAGAGGAGACATCTAAGCCCTGCAGGGCTCCCCAGGGACCAGCCAGTCCTGAGGCTTGCTGGCAACCTGGCTAGGTAAGTCCTTGCAGAAGCCACTGTACGTGCAATGATAGCCCATGTTTTGACCAAACAACAGCTGAGCTGAATTTGTAAAGGTTTATGGGGGACCACAGAGGTAGGGAATGGGTTTGAAATGACCACAGGGAACACTGACAACTCACTGGAGGGAGGGGAAGGTGCTCTGATAAAGTGGGATCCAAATTCCTTCAGTACATTGCAAAACCCCCAAGGCCATGGCGGCAGCAGCATCTCAGGGATTCAGGATATGTCTTCACCCTGCACCTTACCTTCACTGAAGACAAAATCCGCAGTGATATCGAAGGGCTGGACACGCACTTCCGACAGCAAGAATTGCACAGACTTCTGGTGGTCACTGGAGATGAGGGAGATGGTCTGCTGTGCCTGGCACTCGTAGGACTTCCCAGCTGGAGTGACCAGGGCAGACAGCCGGTGCGAGCTGGCCGTGTGCTTTCCGACTGGCCAAAGGGTAGAAACAGCAGAGGTCAGGTCCCATCTCTGGGGGACTGACGTGACTTTATTAACAAAGCTAACGAATTGAACACAAGGGTATGCAGGCGGTGTGCAATGCGGTGGCCGCACGCTCCAGTGCTCTTAAAGCAGCATTTTCTCCTGGGGTGGGACCACGCTTTCAGCATGACACCCCCACATCGCCGGGGCAGTTTCTGCACTGGGATTGCCTGCCCGCAAGCAGGAATGGATGTCTGCAGCGTGCAGTCCTGCTGGCACAAAGGGGAGAGCTGGCTCTGCCGCTGCCAGCTATGCTCATGTCACAGGACTTGAAGCCCATAAAGTCAGAGGAATGGTTTCTATTGATGTGCGTGCAGGTTTCAGCCTCAGACTGCACTCGTACTCCCCTACAGCAATTCCTGAGGCAGCACTTGGGCTCTGAATTCAGGTGTGAAAGAGCAATGCAATTTGGGGACCTCACTACAAAGCAAAACAGGCCATAACAGTTTTCCTGAAAATACTATATGACCATTTCACGCAAGTATAGATTACAAGAAAGTATTTTCCCACTACATCATGCCTGTTTTAAAAATGAAGGCCGAATGTGGCTCAGCAAGATGGAATGAGGTTGCCTTCCACCTCTCGCTCTTCCGCAGCCCTTTGTTCCCCGCTAGCAGCACAGAAAGGTAATCAGCACTACGCATTTGTGGAGGGTGATGAGGCATGGCCACCACCGTGTTTTGGGGACACACATAGTAGAAACACCAGTGGGGAAAAATAGCTCCACGTCTAGTGTGTCTTACGCCACAAACTCTTAACGCGCCATTCACTGGAGTTTGAAAATCTTGCAGAAGAACAACTTGCAAACAACAGCATGTCGATTTTCAATACAAGACTAATTTTTCAGCAGAAACAAGATAAAAAGAAAACAAAAACCTAAAGAAAGGAAACCCAGTGAGAAAAGTGGAGGCTGTTGGGTGCAGAGGCTTGCAGGGGTATAGGTACTGATGTCAATCTCTTCACTATCTTGGGAAACCACTGATTTCCCACCTATTCAGCCATCATCAGAACCGAAGAGATAATTAACCTTAAAAAACATCTTCTGCTGGAAAGGAAACAAATTTTTCCAGACCAGGGAGACCGTTGCCCCACTGCCTGCCCCCTTGGGTCCCCAGGTCCCGCAGCAAACGGGCTCCTGCTCATGCCACAACTACAGTGATTTAAAAAAAGAACCAGGGGAGGACGAGTTAATAAATATGCAATTTAAAAATGCCACCTGGTCCCGGCTTTGTCGGGCGGGTTTGGGGTTTCTTTTTTCCCCATTAAACTGCATTTAGGCGAGCAGCCCGTGGGGTATCCGTCCCTTCCCCCCCCCTCCCCTCCCCGGCTCCATGATTTCCAGCCCTCAGGGATGCGCTTTCAATCCCGTCCCCCCGGGGCGCTTACGGCTGACGGCGCCCTTGAAGTAGGTGCGCTCGGTGCTGTCGTAGGTGAACTGGATCCGGCTGAGCCTCCAGAACGCCTCCAGCCCCCGGGACGTGTTGTGCCCCTCCTGCCGAGACAGAGCCGGTCAGCACCCCCGCAATACCGCCCTGCACTCCCCACCCCCAGCTCCCGGGCGTGCGGGGGGAGCCCCGTACCTTCAAGAAGAAGAGTTTGAGGGTGTACGCTTGCTCCAGCCAGGAGATCTCCAGCTCCGACTCGTTGGTGCCGCACTTGCCCTTCACCTCGGCACCCCGCGGCAGCGGGATATCGGCTTGCTCCGTGATCAGCTGGAAATGGGGAGCGGGGCTCAGTGGGGGTGGCCCTGGAGCACCCCCGGGACCCCACAGTCTCCCCTACGGCCCGGGCGGAATACCGTCGGAGGGGATAAAGGACTTTCCCAAACTAGCGGCGGATCTTCCTCCCCCCGCCACCACCGGTCCTGCCGTAACACCGTGCGGCGGCTCCGCGGCTGCGGCTGGAGCGCTGCAAACCCGAGCCCCGGCCCCCCCCGGCCCCGGCCCCCACTCACATCCACGTAGTTGCTGGCCCACACGTCGTAGGGGACGATGAACTTGGCGGCGAATTCCGCCATGAGACACGTCGTCCGGTTTTCCCGCACCACGAAAATGTCCTTTTCGGGGTTAGGGGAGAGCCCGGAGAGATTTTCAACTTCTTGCTCGGCAGCCAGGCGAGCCGCGGCGTCTGCGGGCAGAGAGGCGCTGAGCGGCGGCCCTTCGCCCGCTCACCTTAACACCCCACCTCCCCGAGCCCGATGGAGTAAGCTCCCCCGTCGCGACAGGGAGGTCCTTGTCGCGACAAAGCGGGCGGTGGAGATGGGGCAGCCGGTGGCGGTGAAGCAGGACCGATGCTCTAGGGGCGCCGGGTCCGTCTCAGCGCCAGCGGCTGCCTCATCGCGACAGGGTTCCGTGTCGCGACTCGCCGCCGCGGTACTCACGCAAGAGGAAGAGCAGCCCCGGGAGGCGCCCCCCGGCCATCCTCCCTGCTCGGCCCCGGCGCGTCCGCGGCTGCTGCTCCTCCAAAAGGGTCTGCTTCGGAGGAAAGAAAGAAAAAGAAAAAAAAAATTAAAAAGAAAGAAAAAATAAAAAATAAAAAAGAAGGGACAAAAAAAAAAAGCCGAAACACCTCCTTTCTCAGGAGCTGCACAGGCTGCAAAAGCACTCTGCCGCGGAGTGGCTGGGAGGAGGGACGGGGAAGAGTGTGTGGGTGTGTGGGGAGGAGGAGGAGGAGAGATGCCGGCGGAGCTGATGGAGGCGCCCACGCCGAGCGACGGGGCGTACGCGGAGGCAGGGCAGGCAGGAGGGATTCCCCCCCTCCTCCGGCGTGGGGGGGCCCCGCCGACCCCCGCGGAGGGACTCTCGGGGATCCCTGCGGGGACGCCGACGGAGATCGGGGACCCCGGAGAAGGGAGCAGGGGGACCCCCTGGGCAGCCCCGACGTGCCGCCGGAGCGGGTCCGAACCGCACCGAGGTCGACCCGGGGCCAGCCCTACAGCGACCCGGGGAACAGGGGCTTCCCCCCGCGGTCCTGCCGCCCAGCGCCGCCGGAGAGGCAGCCGGACCGCTAAACCGGGCCAGCGGCGGGGATGGAGGAGGGGAGATCTAGTCCAGCGCCGGCTGCTCACGGAGCGTCAGTAATTTCGGTGAAGGCGAACAGCTGCTCCCTGTTTTAATTTAGAAAGAAACGTGCAGCTATTTTTGTGCGGCAAGGTCAGAAGCAAAGCCGGCACCCTTTTGTAAACGGCCGTCAACACACCCGAGCTCTTGAGATGCCGTGACATACCATAAAGCACACGGTAACGTGGAACATACCGTCGCGTGTATCAAGGCGACCGGTCCCGACAACACCGAGAAGGTGCAGCAAAACAACCGGGCCGTGCCTGCGCGGAGCGTTATTAAGAGGGGGGTGTCGGGCACGCCCGGGGCTGTGTCTCGCAGGTTCGACCTGTGGGGCAGAGGGGTCTCCGGGACCAGCCCCCGGCCGAGCCCGGCCCGCCCGCCGCCGGCTACTGAGACGGCGCTGGCCCCGCCGACACCGCGGCCTCGCCTTTCTGTTTTTGCCGGGCGATGCGATGTTAAAATGTACATAATTCCCCCCCCCCCTCGTCGTGGGGTTTTATGGTACTTTAATGCACTGTCACCCTCAACCTGCATGAAGAGCGAGCGCACCCGAATATTTACAATTTACACAAGTCCCAGGAGCAGCGGGCACAGGAGCCTACTACCAAGAATAAATTTTTCGTAAGAAGCCGAATGGACAGCAGCTATTTAGCGCGTGTGGTGTTAGATGGATTCACCAGCAATTCGTATTTCTAGTTCAGGAAAAGGAGTCTGGAGGAAACGGCCCAGGGTTTTGCGAAGCAAGGTATTACAAGGTGAGTTTTGATTGTGGGAAGCTGCCCTTTCTCTGCCAGGGCACACCTGCAGAGAGGGGCTTTCTCGCTGGGAAATAGCTCTTTAAAAATAAAAGCTGAAGGAACATACTGATTTTTGTATCTGTTCTGTTGAAATTCCTTTCCTGCTTGCTGTACATATTAAATATCATATTCTGGCCATTTCCTCTCTCTCCTGTTTCATGATAAAGAGTCATTCCTGTCCCCCAAAATAGAGTCAGACCTGTGTCAGTCATGATACAGGATTAACCTGCAGGTAATAGTTTCAGGGGACTATATACGGGGAAAAAAAAAAAAGTCTTCTACATGAAACTGTATTTCTGTGGTGATTTTAATGCCTGGCTTCCTCCAGTCTTCCACTGATGACCTCAGTAGCTAACTAGTCTCTATTTCCACCTCTAGCCCCCTATTTCTTATTTTTTCAGAGGTTTCTAGGTAGCTTCTAATCCTTCAAATAAATCCTGAGCAACTTCCCTGCATCCAGCCTGTATAAAAGGATACCATAGGGAGCAACTGGGGTGTTAGAGACACAGGCAAGCCTGACACACAGCCCCCTGAGCACCAAACCCAGCTCTCCCAGCACCCACCAGCTGCAGAGCACAACACCACAAGCCTTCAGCTTCAGTGACAATCCCCACTCACAGTCTGCAGAGCCATGTTTATCCCACTCACCATTGCACAAAAGGGAAATGCTCAAGTTTTACTCATACCAAGAAAGCCCAAAAATATCAACAAAGCAGAAAGGTCTCACCTGCGAACGCCAGCACAGCAGTAGCTGACCTGAAATCCTGTGACAAGGGCCAATTTATGGGTGCAGATCGGAGCACCCAGAACCAGCCCTGCAACCTGCCTTTACCCTCAGCTGTGGAGACTGGGGGCAGCGTGGAGACTTCAGAGCCTACCTCTGAAGGCTGAATCCCCCTTGCTACCCCCCCAACTACCAGACAGCAGTAACTCTTACCAGCCTCCTTGCAGGGAGCCCACAGTGTGGTGACAGCAGTGCTGCAGCGCTGGGACTGCTGCAGGTGCATCTCTTGGAGAGAGGTTTTTCCAGCCAAGCGGCTCTGGGATGTGTCTGCCACTGGCAGCCAGTTTCACAGGCAGCCTGTAGGCCACAGCATGTGGAGTCTGCAAGGAAATCAGCCCCAGAGGGGTATGTTGGCTCTCTGGAAACGCAGTTTGACTGCACTTGTGTGGGGTGGGGGTTAAAAAGACCCCCACCTGGAAACAATCAAGTTAATGACCAACTCCCAAAATACTAGAAGTGAAAGAACAGCAGGCTGCCTTGTGAGGCTAGGGTGTCATGACCCTGCCCATCACAGCTGCATTGAGTTTATTTGACGAGCTTCAGAGAGGGAGAATCTGCCACTTCCCTCAATGCAATTTCAGTGAAGTAGAATCTATCACCCTAGTGGAGAATGACATTTTAAACTGCTTTAACTCAGTATCAATGTTCAAATTGATTAGCCTCTTTCATCTCAATGGAAACTCTCACCTCATTACATTAGCGGCCAAACTTCAAATATGTTTTGAATCAAATACTACTTAAACAGTATTTCAAAATACTTAGCTGACAAAATTAATCACTTAGTTTCAAATTACTGTCTGCGTTTTATACTAAATTGTCAATGGATGAAATATGTAACAGTTGGAGCTGAGGCTACCTGGCTCTGCGGTTTCACAGAAGTACATTTCCTCTTCGACTTGATAAATATCTCACTCCTGGCTGAGCAGTGAGCAGAGACTCAAAAGCAGGCCGTAAGCAGCATTTTCTAGACTTCAAAACCCAGCTTATTCCCTGATGCATAGGATACTTGCCAGGGAATTAAGACAGGCAGGTTTGATTTTCCTCAGAGAAGGAAGTGAATTGAACCCAGATCCTCCATTTCCAGTTAATTCTTTACCAGGCAGGGCTGGTTTCCAGCCAGGCTTTGAGTGAGCCTAAGAAAACTAGTAACGTTCAATGCTTCACCACCTGGTTCCCTGTGTATCTGGTTCGTCATTTACTTCTCCTTATTGGCTAGAAACCACTGCAGTAGGCAAGTGTAAAATTCCAGCTCACAGCACTGTCTCCACCAGCTGTGTTTTAAAAGACATTTTTAATTTAAAATAAAAATCACTGCATTGTTTTGAGATGCTGGATCTTTTCTGGCACTCAAGCCAAACTTAAGAGAGCAGAGAGAGCTGCTCCCAGTACACAACTTGTCTTGTAAAACATTACGGATCATAAGGAGCACAAGTATCTCAGTAGGTTAAGTGGCATCAGAATGGGAATTCTGAATAGGCATCACATGTTTGTTAAAATCCTGCCTTAAACATCTAAAGACTTCACTGACCTCTATCTCAGTTGCATTCTCAAGGTAGTGCTGCTACACTGTACACTGTGGGTTTGCTGCATCTCAAGGTAGTGCTGCTACACTGCACTCGGGTAGAACTGCAAGGACCCGCACTGCACAATTCTTCTCTCACTTAAAAGAAATAAAACTCCTTTGAATAAATAAACTCTGATAGAAATATATTTACACTATGCACATTTTCACAGGAAATACAACTTACTAAAAATTTGTCAGTAATAATACCACCACCCTACAATTCACTACAGTCAAAACTAAAGGTTTTGAATTTTTAAGGTTTTTATTAGAGAAGTTGAAAGTTTCATCTCAGGACTGACAATAACATAATCATCTCTTTTCATTTATCTTGTTTATAGGAATATGTAGAATTTGTACAAGCATATACAATAAAGTAATTGGTGCTTAGTACATTGAAATCAGGAATCTGATTTGTTCTAAACTACCAGTTTTCCATGCAGTCATCTTTGAATTGGCAGCATGGACAAATTCCAAGCGGAATGCTTACATGCATTGTTTTGCAATATAACTACAGCAAGCGCTGGAAACATGCAAATTAACACATTAGCAAATTTTTTTATAACTAATGGACATAAAAAGGTTATTCCTGATATGAAATTCTGAAAATCTGCATAAATACTTTTGTGTAAAATTAAATTAGTTATGTACTTTTACTACAAGTATCAAGAATGCCCACGTTATTAATATACACACATATATATAGAGACCTCATTATGCTAAAAGTCTTTGTAATTAATCAAACAATATTGTGTGCCATACATTTATTCAGTATTTACCAGCTAGTAGAATGACCGTGGTCATATAGTAGGCATTACAGTCTTAATAGCATTAGTATTACATGCAAACATAATTTTAGCATTTTTGCTTACTATTTTTATCACGTGGCATCACATGTATGTGATTTTCTACAATGTTGTGATTCTGAAGTGTATAAATACTTTTTACATTTTCACAGTTACAAACTTTTTGCCAAAAGCCATTTAAACAATCTTTAAGTTACAATGAACGGTAGTATTTGGGATCTGCAGCAACAGAATGAAAATGCAGTTTCTATACAAGTAATGTGGGATGTAAACTTTTCTTAAAGTGCCTAATACATAATTCCTTAGAGCACTGATCAATTTTGGCACAAATACAGTGTATTTCCCTCACGCCAACCATTGCAGTAACTTTTACAGGATATCGGTTTCTTTCAGACATGATAAGAGTTGATATGGCACTTGTGAATGGCATCGCTGGACTGCAGAAATAATCCTGTCAAGGTACTGTTACAGTTGATGAATTTGGCTGATGACTTTGTACATATTGTACGTTTGAATATATACAGTTAACTTTCAACTGCCTACTGTCTGCTGCCTGAAAAATACTTTGAAATATAATTTAAAATTTCTTAAACAACTCCTTACTATACTGATTATTACACTGACTTAGCAGAAGATCCAGTTCAGTGGGCTTGGTGAAATCAGGTGCTGAGTATCTGATGAGTTGTTGCTTGTTGGGATCTGGCAGCATGAGGGTTCTACACAACATATCACATATAAGAACACAAATGGAAAACAGCACGACTTGACTACAGTTTTGTTGCCATTTGAGATGATGTTAAAAATATCTGTTGTGTTTCAAGGTTCTGATTGGGTAATTCTGAGGCAGGCAAGATGCCTGTTGAGATACAGAAAGGAATACAGGACAGGGTTTAAAAACTGTCTTCATCATCCCATTAGTGGTTTTCTGAACAAAGGAAATTCAGTGCCCAGTGTTAAAAAAGAAATAATGCAAACCTTAAGACTTGGTGGTCCATAGCTACACTTTATACATTAACAACAAAAAAAACAATGTGCGGGGGGGGGGGGGGGGGGCGGGG
>JAOTQQ010000023.1:863586-920997 GCA_026546715.1 Gallinago undulata
TTCCATGCGCCAGCAATGTGCCCTTGTTGCCAAGAGGGCCAATGGAATCCTGGGCTGCATAGGAAAGAGTGTGGCCAATAGGTCAAGGTAGGTGATTCTCCCTCTCTACTGGTGAGGCCACAACTGGAATACTGCATCCAGTTCTGGGCCCCCCAGTCAAGAGGGACAGGGAACTTCTGGAGAGAGTCCAGCGTAGGGCAACGAAGATGATTAAGGGATTGGAGCACCTCCCTTATGAGGAAAGGCTCAAAGAGCTGGGTCTCTTTAGCCTGGACAGGCAAAGGCTGAGGGGAGACCTTATTTATGTTTGTAAGTACCTAAAGGGTGGGTTAAAGGACGTTGGAGCCAGACTCTTTTCAGTGGTTTCCAGCAATAGGACAAGGGTCAACGGGCTCAAGCTGGAACATAGGAAGTTCCATTCAAATATGAGGAAAAACTTCTGACAGAGCCCCAGAACAGGCTGCCCAGGGAGGTCGTGGAGTCCCCTTCTCTGGAGATCTTCAAGACCGGCCTGAATGCAGTCCTGAGTGATGTGCTCTAGGCGTTCCTGCTTTAGTAGGGGAGTTGGACTAGATGATCTCTAGAGGTCCCTTCCAACTCTGACAATTCCATGATTCCATGATAAAAGCATGGTCTTAATAAAATTAACCCATGAGTTCACCTGTCAGCCTTTGACAGCATTCTTCCCTTCTCAAGAAGGGAGATCTAATACTTACCTCTCTCTCTCTGCTTTATTTTTGATAGATTTGTCTTGGCTTATAGCTTTGCTGTTCTCCATAGATATTTTAGCCTGGTTGGCACGCATCTCCTTGCTTTCCCTAGGCAAAACCAAAGAAAGTCATTAATGCCTGAGACACAATTGTTGGTTTCCTGCTACTACTCTATGCTGTGGTTAATTTTATCCTTGAAGCATTAAGAAAGAGGAAAGAACAAACCACATGAAAATTGCCTTCCTTTGGGTAGACTTTATATGACTTGAAAAAGCTTTAAGCATTCAGAAATCTCTATTTGTTCCAGAGAATATAATCTGAAAGATCAGTTTAAAGTACTTTCTCTCTTTGAATGATCTAAAAGGGTATAAAATACTCTTTTCTTTCTAGTATATAAGAGTTATTTGAGTATGAGCTACTTTAAGCCATTTAGGAAATGCAATTTGTCTTTTAAAACTGCAAAAAAAAATTTACAAATCCTGCACTTGGCACATGACTGCAGTATGAATAGTAGTAATATTTGGTAGCTGTGGTATGAACTGACAAACTTCCGTTCAAGCCTTCTAATTTAGGCCTGAAGAGAGCCCTGTGGTTTAGACCATGATCAGACTTGTGCTCAGTTTCTTCTTCTGACCCCGTTAACCTTGTAGCATTTTGTGTGAAACAAGATAGCTTTAAGAGGAGGATTATTTCAGGGATAATGTCTGAGTGGTGTGGTTTGACTCGGGAGGTGGAAAACCTCTTCAGTGTTTCAGCCAGTATAGTAGAAAAACAGAAAATAAGTAAATAAATATTCTGTTGTTTTAAAAATAAAAAGAGATTGTGATTCTTTGTTGGGAGTAACAGCACACATGCTGACTTTCAGAAACGGCTTATGAATTGTGAGTAAGGAGAAGGCTTTTTGTCACTCTGGGCAAGCCAGCTAAGCTCCCAAAAGGCCATCCCCGAAGGCTACCTCCTGCTTTCTGTCTGCTTAGCATTCCAGCACTTGCAGCTCCTGATATCAAGTGCTTATTTAAACTGGAATTATATATGGAAATTAGGCAGCAAGTAACGGATTGTAAAGTCCCCAGTAGTGCATAAACATCTAAAAGTTACCCGTTGCAAGCCAAGGCAGTGCCTTAGTCTCTTTTTCTGGACACGATCCGAAGTGGAGCACTATACAATTATTGTACTTATTAATCCAAAATTCTAAGTATTTTGTATGCACAGAATAGGAGGGGTGCGGCACATAACAGAGTGCTTATTTTAATAAAACATCACTGAATCTTTTTAGCTGTCTTTCATCTCTAAAGGACATGACTCATTAAGTACCACAAGGCAACTTCGTTCCATGACTTACATTTTCCTCGGTTTAAAATTTTTATTTGAGAAATGCAGTGCCTTTTTTTCCTCCAAGAGTTCAGAGGATGAAACGTTTCCTGAATGCAAATTTAAAAGTAGTGGTATCCCAGCAAAAATTAGATCAGGTTCTAAAAAATGTTTTGAAATCTGTTGTGTCCTATTTCATTCCAACAGCCCCTTCTCCAAATAAAAGCTTTTATTTTCTACACTGAATTTGAAATAATTTTCCAGCACAGTATCTTAAGAGCAGTATTGAAAAAAAATATTTTTATTACTTGTGGCAGTAATAATTGTGAAATGCTATGATTTCATATTAAGGATATGACAAAAGTTAAGTGTAGGTGTTCAAATTGATTTAGCCTGTTTGTATCAGATATGATCTTATAGCCAAAGAAGTTAAGAGGATTAGAGGACTACCGTGCATCACCTATGATTTCAAAATGAGGCCTTGGCCATGGATATGACTGGAAGAGCCAACACATCTATATGCAACTGTTTCTCTACTGTGCAAACTATAATCTGGCTCTGAGTTGCACTGCTGTTGTATCTTTCTGTGTGTGTGTGTTGGGTTTTCACTGCTTGCGAGAAATAAGTATTATTAAGAAAAGAAATTAAAAAACTTATCTTCCTTTTAAAAAAATCACAAAGAAGCACTTGTAGGGACCACTCCTTGTTTCTAAAATAGCAATTCTCAAAGACAGGGCCAAAGTTCTAGCACGACTACACTTTTCAACTGTCTGGCATGGAGTTTTACATTGAGTCTCAAGTTCAGCCCATGCTACACCACAAGGGGAGAACTCCCTCCCACTCACAGGTGATGCTTGTAGACAGAGTTAACTGGAAGAAATAGGTACAGCAGGATGGTAAAGAGAAAAAAAAAAAAGGATTCTGAAAATGTGGCCCATGAACAGCAAGATTTAACTGCTGATTTCCTACTGTATCATACTGACTGCACCTCTGAAATTTATACAAATGTGTTTTAAAGGGATACTTAGCTTTAAGCATGTAAATCTACCCTTAAAATTTATACATATATTTAGATGGCATTAAAGTGCATTAACATGTTATTTCATGTCACCAGTATTGTTTGAATGACTAGCAATCTCCTGTTCTATTAAAAAAAACCCCCATACATTTATGATTTTTCTTTCTGACTCATGTTATTTTATCTCATATTATTTTATCTGGAGCACACAGTGCTTGTGACTAACAGCTTCACATCCCCAGTTTCTGCAATGCTGCAAGCTCACTACATCCAAGTCAGTCAAGCTAACCCAGTCTACGGTGGCAGGGGGCACACCACCCCTGGAGTTCAATAAGCTTCAGATTTTTAGTAGTATCTGCTGCCTTCTGCTTTGTTTTTAAATGAGCTCAAAGTACAAACTGCAATTGCTTTTTGTATAGCACATGGAGGAAAAGTATTTACCCTACAGCAGATAACTGCATCACTTTAGATTACTGATCTTTCCTACTACCCCTGTGTCCTCTGTTCTGATAGCGAACTCATTACTGCAGCTCACAGAGAGCAAAGCAGTAAGAACAGCATGCTGAGAGCCTGGTCCACCTCCCACGCTGCTCTCACATAGACCCTTTTTTTTTTTCCTGTGGTTACTTCAAGTTCTCTCTTGGCTATTACATACACCTATACAGATAAATGCATACACATTCCTATACGCAATGTATTCTATAAAAATGTTTACAAATCATTAAGCATAAAGTCTCTTTGTGGCACCGTTATTCACATTTCAGTATTTCACATTCCAAATTCTTCTGAAATATTAATAGATACACAGTCTTAAATTTGTTTTAAACAGGAAAATCCCCAGTCTGCACATTTGGGAGTTACACACAAATTCCCAAATAAGCAGAAAGACACTAATTGCAATTAATAAAGCAGAAAGAAATGTGAAGGTTGTTACTCCTAGCACAGCTACTTCTCAGTATTTTTCAGGATGTAGATTCTGGTTCTTAGTAGCTCTGAAAATAAAACAATACATGAACTGAACACAAATGATTTCTAATAAGGAATAAGATCCATTAATAAAAGTGTAAGAACCATTTACAAGAAATGATCTAGGACTGTTTAAACAGTGTAGAGATACAGAAACTCCAAACCCAAAGACAAAAACTATGAGAAAAAAAGCATAAAAAAACCCAAACCCAAAACTTGTCCTAGTTTCCTATAACAACAGCCTTTAGCAAAGTTACGAGAATAAGAAAACATGTACAGAACAGAAAACAAAAACTTACTTTCAAAAAGATGAAGGGAAAAAAGTTTTATTCCACAAACAGGCTATACATTAGTAAATGATCTTCTAAGCAATGTAATGGTTTTCAAATAGTACAGAAAACAGGACTCTTAAAAACAAAGTGATGGGATTTCTCTGGGCTGTTGGTGCAGTACTAAGGACTGCACCTTCCTAGGGCCAGTATCTTTTGAATGATGCATTTGTATTGTAATTTAACAATTTTTGGACTTCATTTTCAAATGGTTATTTTTTGCAGGACAGCTTGAATACATGGGTTAACACAGGGAATTAACATAAAGATGAGCTCACAGTGTTTTGCTGGGACAATTCTCTGTTGGATGGAAAGCTTGCAGGACCCAGCATGTGTTCTCTCTGATGCAAAGATAAGCTGTATTTTCACTCAGGAATTAAAAAAAATAATTTCAATTCCTTCTTCAAATGTGATTTATTTATTACTTTTTCCCCATACTATTTATATAAAAAGATGCTGAAGACAATGACATATGAATATATAGGTATGTATGTCTGTACACGCATTTTGTATGTGTGTACATTTTGTATTCATAGGATTTTAGGCTGCTTTGCATAATAGATTATAGCATAAAAAGTATTCCTCTATTTACTGACATTTTTAACACTGTGGATATGATGTGTATTTAATGTTATGTAATTTCAAATGGGCAGAATGGTTAATTATAAAACCAACATGACAGCACTGTCATGCAGTATCTTCTGTATTCCCAGTGATTACAACAGGATATTGTAGGAAGATAATATGTCAGTCTAATGTAGCTTATTCAGCTACCCGTTGTTTTTATGATCTTACTTTTCATGGATCTCTCTTATAATTGCCAATGCTATGAACACACACATCCAAAATCACTAGCAACCTCAAAGAGTATTCCCATATTTGGTACTTCTCAGTTTCCAGCTGCTGAACTGAAATTTCTGGGTAAAGTCTAAGCATCCACAGTTGATGTAAACTACCACCGCTTCATCACATCTCCTGCCTTTAATGAAGTTCAGATAATCTAAATCAGTTAAGAAGCTCGTTTCTGCATCTATCTTGACCTTGTATGATCACTTATTTTACTTCTACCATGCACACAGCCCAGTATCTTTGACAGCATCACTGTAGTTTTCAACACAAGAAACTAAAACATTATACAAAGCAGACATAAGCCAACTCTTACTTTTAGGTACCACTGCCCTGCTCACCTGTCATGTGAAAACTTCAGCTGCTGCGTTTGTTGTTCATGAGCATTAATCAGCAGTTTCTTCAGTAGTTCACACTGTTGGTTCAAATGTAAATCACGGATTTCTTGCTCTTCAGCACTGTGTGTATTGATCATCTCAGACCACTCTTTAGTGTGCTGTGCCACAATCTCTTTGACCTGTAAAGAAAAAACAGCAGCTTTTCAGCTAGGCAAGGAGATCAACTAATACTGCTGATGAAGATGCAGTAAAGAAAGACAATTATAAAAAAAGATTATAAAGAATGCAGCTAAATTGTGAAAAATGAAGTTACACAATGAAGTTGCTTCACAGAGTAAGAAAGCCACTGAGGACATTACAGTGTACTACAAAAACAGATGTAAAACAACCCCTACTATTAAGACTCTGTTATCTAAAGTGCCTTGAATAAATTGGCTGTGTTTATGCTCTTGACTGTACTACTGTTATTTTAAAACCTTATTTAAGACTGCGTTTATAACAAAACAGTTTCATATTTTTGGTTGCCAAGAAAAAAATAATATTTGAAGTATTGAAATTAACAATGGAAAAAACATAGTGAGTGGGATTTCTCTGAGGGCTTAAATACACTCTTTGATTTTGTGGAGACAGTTTTACAAACATAATCAGTTTATAGAGAAATCCTGTATTTAATACAACCTGAATGTGAAGATGGGCTACATACCTTTGTTTTATATTCATTAAGTCAGCAGGGAATCTGACAAGTATTATTCTTCTGCTTATCTCCCACGTCTCACAAGAATAATAAGATTAAAGTTTTGGAAAGTTCCCAAGAGACAGTATAAAGGAGTCTAAATCACCAGAGTTGTTATTATAGGAATATATTGCACTCAATGATTTAGAAAAGAAGCTAATAGAAAGATATATTTTATTATCCTTTAATAATTATCTTTGGGTGTTTTGCCAAGCTATCCTACTTTTCCATAAATGGCATACAAAATATGCCTCACAATAAACCTATTTTCAGGTAGTCATTTCAACTGCTACTATGGTAACTAATAGCATCTGGGTCATCTTCTGTGGAAGCTAAACCTTACTGTTCAAATAAAAAATTTCTACCATGTTGCTCAGAAAGTGAGAGACCAATGCCAGTATTTTAGCTGCAGGCCCACATAATGCAGAACAGACTCTTCTGCACACACCAGTGATAGTGAAAGAAGAGGGGACCTTCACAGTCCCAGTCTCCATTCTGCCCTGGAGAGGCTCCTCTGAAAGCCCTAGTACACAAAGCTCATGTTGTGTAATAAAGCTGTACTCCTAATGGAAAAACAAACAAACGAGTAATTTTTTAACAGACCAGGGTGACTACTACTACCTGGAAAGCCAGACTTGCATTTAACTATAGTTAAATAATGGTCCCATATCGAAATAGACGGGATTGGAGACAGAAGCAACTGATAGGGAGCTACCTGGAGTTTTCTGCAGCTGTCAAAAAAACCAAAAGCATTTTGAGGAAGAAGATTGGTATGACTGACACAGCTCTAACTCTTCAGGGTGTTTAAGAGTAAGCGTACCGCCAGCAAAATGAGACATGTTTATTTTTGTGCATGGCTAAGTATACTACTAAGCCAGAGCCTATTAACTATGAAGTGATAAATATACTGAAGGATGCGGAGCAATTAGTGGGAGTAGTATCTTTAATAAGATGTTCATAAGGCAGTCCCACTTTCAGAGCCAGAAGAACACGAGGATTCATTTTTAAAATGGGTCAAAGTAAATGCTTGGATGTTGGTAAGGAAAAGACACTTTTCAGACAGAGGTTTAGAAATGTTGAGGGGCGCACACTCCAGCTCACCTCTGGCACCCACCTAAGGCACTTACTTTAGGACTAAGTTTGGTCCAAGCTCCTTGTATTGCCAATATGAAGAGGTGAGCAGTTTCCAAGCAGGATTTATCACACTTAAACACTGCCTGGAGATGCATCTTCTACCTACAGGGTCACAAGCAACTAGACACTTCAGTTAGGTTGCATGAATCTCCTCTCAATAGTGACCTCACTTGGCTTATCAACCTCCAGGGAGACCTAGAATGGACTTCACAGGAGTTAAAAGCCAGTCATGGCTGCAATTCTTGGGAAAACCGATCCCATATTTGCAATGCAGTTTCCAGATGGAGTCAGCTCCATCCATAATTTGCAGAAAAAAAGTACATGTAGATCCAAAGTCCAAGTAACTGGGTGTAATTGAAGCCTCAGCAGAAGACAGATTCACATACTCAGAACTTTTATGGTCACAACATCAGAAAGTATTAATATTTAAAAATAGACAAGTGCTATTATGTGACCCTGGAAATAGGCAGAGACAACAGGAAATCACACCTGTGTACCACACATCTTGGCACAGGAGCCAACACATGGTTCCTTACACAGATTTGTGATTCAAATTGCCTTCCTGCAGAGAACGCTGACTGGGCTGACTGGGCTCTGCCCCCTTTTAAACATCAGTTGAACCGTAGTGGGAACTGTTACAGAGCTGGCTAAGTATTCTCTTCTACCACTTACTGCTCTGTGACCCTTCCATATAGTTTGCCACTTAGGACTGGGTTTCGGACTAATTTAAAATATTAGAAAGTGCAGGGGATATTACCGTATAAGATCTGATTTTTGCTTTTATTTAAAGCCTTCTTACACTGTAGAGAAAATGCAAAATAATCTTTGCATAAAAAAAAGAAACGTGACCTAATAAAACAGTGGAACAAATAAGTGGAACAACAGTGGAAGCCATGGTGAAAGCAAATATCTTGTGACTTAACTGCAAAGAGCATTTACAAAGCCCAAACAAATGCAGAGAGACAAAGACTTGAGGGGCCATTGCAAATGAATAATATGATCACTGTTTTTAAGTTGTTAGTGTTGTACACAACGAAGGAACACGAAGGCAGGAATCCTGTATCTCAGGTCCACTGACACTAAAGAATCATAGAATATCTCGAGTTGAAAGGGACCCATAAGAATCACTGATACCAGTTCCCAAAGAAGAAACCTGAAAGGAGGCTTAAGTAGGACAGGATGTAATCTGAGAAGCAAGAATCATAAAAAATCTGCCTGGATAGATGTGCTAGTAATTTCAAAATCAGCATGCAGTCTGAGAAGCAGGTACAGCTCCTCATAAAACAAGTTTTTCTCTAGGGGTGGGAGAGAAAGGGAAGATTTCTTTTTTAAAATATCCTACAAGCTAGAAGTCTCACTTCAGGTAGAGCAAGATATAACCTGATGAGAAGGATGTATGGGATTAGCCAGACACCAGTTACAGGACTTGAAATACACAATTTGACTGTGATTCAAATGACCTTAGAACTTAAGACCATTAAATCATCTGAAATCCAATTTTGCTGCAGATCTGTGATACACTTCAAAGGTCAAATGCAGTAAATTCAATGTACATTCCGGCTTTACACCGTTTTATTAGCATCTTTGCACTGGTTTGTGCTCATATTCTACTTTCCACCATTAAGGTAGTGCTGTTTATCCAAAAGGATACGAAAAAATAACATTAGCTAACTTCTCTCTTTCCAGTTCTACACACTGTGTTTGCAATCCTGTCCTTTCATCTGTTCCTACACTGGGCCTAAGAGACTAATTAAAATCTTGATAAGGAACTTTCTTTTGCACAGCATATATGCAAGATGTTTGTGTAGTCACTAAGTTCAAGCAGGCAGAATCTTTGAAGTATCTTTCATTTTTTTCTTTTCATCCTCTGCCTGCTTGATATTGGGACCTAATTTTCTAATGCAGGGCAGTCATTTGCATCTGCTAGGTTAATTTTGTGTGAAATACACATTGGGACATTCAGATCTAATTTAAATATTTTACGTCAAACTTGGGCTGGATGTTTCCTCATGACAGGAAGACTTTTGTAAATGAAAGGTCTCTTTGGTGCTAAAAGTACATGCACATTGTGACATACAGCAGAACTGGAGGACATAAACTGTAATTAAAGCTGAATTATGGTACAACCTGATATAAAAAGTAGTGGGCCAAATGCTGTTAGATCCTGAACAACTGTTAATTAATCAAACTCCCACTATATCAGTGTAATATTCATTCAGCACCTCTGAATTTAATCTAATTTCATTGCACCTACCTTCATTTAGGAGAAAAGTAAATTTCCCTATGGTCTTGAGCACTATTTTCCAACCTGTTACTTGCAAACCTTTGAATCCAGGAATAATTCAAGGGCCCATACACAACAATTGAAACAAAAGAAGTTTGTGAGAATACTAAAATCTGGACATTTTGATGGAACCACAGTGAGAAAGGTATCAAAAAATCACTGACCTAGAGAAAACCACAGAGGTAGATGACTTGCAGAGGAGTTCTTCAGGAATTATCCAACACATAGAGCCTTGGCATTTCAAAGGAGCTTACATTTAAGTCTCCTTTGAAAATGTCATCCTAAAACCTGACATGGGAGTGGACGAAAAATCAATCTTTTTTTCCAGGTATGGATTAAATTGAAGGCAACCAGTTTGAAAGCAGGATTTTAAAAGGAAGAGAGCTCAGAAATTGCATACATTTGTGGAAAGAGAAAACATGAGACACGTTTATTGGAAGATTAATAAGTACTTGGAAGTTCCTTGTGTACAAATCACACTTCTTAAATCCAGACTGTGAATGACACAGGTGAGAAGCAGAGATCACAGCAAAGAATTTTCTAAACAATATAACTTCAAATGAGTTTTGGAGCGTATGTCTGGATGATAGGGAGCTAGTGCTCCTCACAGTTTGTTTCAGTAAGAAATGAATTAATTTTTTTTAAGTTGTCAATAAATTTGCTTTTAAGGAAACCATTCTGGATTTTTCATAGAAGAAGTAGGTAGGTAGGTAAGACAGTAGTACACTAGGTTTATTCCTGGGGGTTTTCCTACATCTTTGGCAGTGCAGGTAGCAACAAGACAGAAACATTGTTTAGAAAACCAAAATCTTATCCTCATGAAATGATATCACCAAAGAATAAAAATAGCAGAAGAAAAGATGGAAATTATTTTATTCTAGTCTCCAAGATGTGGCTGCTTTTTTTTTTTTTTTGTATTTTCTACACGTCTGATTTTTTTTCACAGGTTTCCACTTTTACAGTAAGTCTCCTGGATGCTTCTCCCTCCAGACTATTTTGTACGTGGATGTGTCTTCTAGCATACCTGCCACCCTCTAGTTTGGATATCTTTCAGAAACCTGAAAGCACATCAACAGGTGGCAGATAAAACTTTCAGAGGAAACATGAAGCCAGTGAGCATAGTGATATAGAAGTATAGAGGAAGCAGCTCTAAGCAGCTCAATGTGAGCCATGAAACACAGCTGGATTACAGCTTTTTCAAATTAACTGAGGTTGAGTCTCGGAACACTTTTATTCTCCAGCACCTTGGAGAAAACAATGCAAGTAAGTAATGGAGGAAAAAAATATTAGAAAAACGATGGCACTTGGCTCAAGAGCAACTTGGACTCCTCCTTCCCTAGATACAGACTAGCAAGTGCTGTCCATGGTGACAATAAGGGGAAAATGTAAAATAAACTTCTTTATGAATATATTTTGAGAAAGAAATTAGCATCCAAATTTCATACACAATATATTAATCTCTTTGTTTAGCTAGAACTGACACAAATGACCACTTTAGTTTCATGAGGCACGAATAGGGCACTTTCTTCAATAATTTTTAAAAGGGCAGGAAATTGATGTTGCTTTTTAAAATTTTTTAAGAAACACTTTTAGACAGTCAATTACCCCCATTCTTTTCAACATGTTATTATTGCTGAAAATCATTCATATGCTTCCAAGAAAATTAACTACCACTTGGGTCTCCAAATCTGTCTTTCAGATGTTGCATATGTTAAAACTGGCTGTTTGCTTACCTTAGATTTGTGATCTGATGTTAGTGTTTGAATCTTAATTTCTGTTTCTTTCTTCAATTCAAGACAGTTACTTCCTCTAAAAAAAGGAAAATTACAAATACATGCCACAAGTTAAAATTCTTCCCATTCAGTCAGTTTTTACTAATTAAAATGTTAATCAAAGTTGAAGTGCTGCAGCGTATTGGAATGAAATTATTTCTTCTGGCAATTTATTCACAACTTACAAAATATTGTTGGATTAATGATCATTCAATTCAAACACCACACAATTAATTCTAGATTGGGCCAGCAATTATTCTGTTGCTGATGATACGTCAAGTAGCTCCATTTATGATACTTGGTTCATTTTCCAGGCTTAAAATACCTTGCCAAGAGAAATCAGTTTCTGCCTGAAAACTTACAGATGTATTCACTGCCTTGCCATGACTTTATCCTGTGTTTTAAAAGTATTTTTTCCTAGTATTTTTTTTTTTGTTTGAGACAGGGAGAAAGAAGTAATTTCACAGGGCAATTACTTGGGCTGTGCACTGGGTGGGACGGATGTACAGAAAAACTATTCCATTGCAGCTACAATAGAAATTTCAATTACTGTCTCACCACTACATTTTTGAAGGCTGACAAACTCCAACTTTACCAATCTTCTTGTTATCTTTTTCTTTTTTTTTTTGCAGTGAAGGGTTTTTACAACAGAATACAAATTCACACATTGGAAGTCTCCATTTTTTTGTCTGGAATACTACAATATCGAGAGGAGTCCATTTTAACATAACTGTAATATTTCAGTGTTGGATCATCCACTGATGTTAAATGCTGTAACTCCAGTGAGTGGATAGAGCCACATTAATTTTAGCATATGAAGCTGGCCCTAATAAGAATGGTTATTGCTTGACTGCACTAACATTAATCCATGTTTGCTCTAGAAAAGGAGATTTATGAAACCCTTAACAAGTTTAAATCCTATTTTAATATCAAAGTACTGCTAAACTTATGGAAATTAGCAGAAAATTTTATCATCAAACAGGCCCAGAAAAGTCCTTACTGAAAACAGTAGTGTAATGTGCCTTGTGTTCCCAAGGGCCACCAGAAGGACCAGTCATATATTTTCTAGTCATAGCAAGGGAATTTTTGTAAAGATTTCTAGCACTCATTTGACACTTTGGAAGTAATATAGAGACAGGTTCTGACCACTGTTATCTCCACCTGAAAAAAAAGACAGCTGGAAAGAAAGTGTCTTTGATTATGCATGTGGGTAGCTGCGATCAGAGTCCAACTGTAATTCATACGTGATTTGCCATACTCTGAAAGAGACTGCATCTTAGGTGAATCAAACATAGAATCCCAAATTTGTCTAATTGGTTCAATCACTGGACTTCTCAGTATCTCAGACATCAAAAACACCAGCTGATCCCTTCTCTAGAAATGCAGCTTTCGCTATAGCTCAAGGCAATTTCCAGTCAGGCTGGACATGATGAGAATTCTCCCCAGCCACAGTGGCATAGTCCATGGTTAAAGCATTGAGCCACAGTTGGGAACAAATACCCAGGGACAGCCCAACCCAATGTCACATGTCTATGCTTATGCATACGCATACACTTGAATTTGTGGACAGTTCTGATAAATCAGAAGGATCTTTATGTGCCCTTAACTCCATTTCAGAGCGGGAACACGAGCATATGTACCCCCATGAGCCTCTTTGATATTTGTAAGCATTTGAAATGTACAACAGAAATAGCACTGGGAGAGAAATCCTGTCCATCTGTCAGTGAATTAGCATGTGATTTAAAAATTCTGCTTTGCAGAACAATATGCAGTTGACATTTGTCACACCATGTGGCAGAAATGGACCACGAAAAACTGAACAAAATCAGAAAAGAAAGCGTTCTACAAACCTATGAAAAAGCCTTTTTTAGGAAGTATCTGACAATTTCAATATGAATGCCTTGAAAACATATTTTATATGTTCTTTTACAACTTTTATTACTTGTAAAAGTTCAAAAATTATAGCCAAGGAAATGGAGCATGTCCTGTACTCACTGAACCCAGGACTCCTTATTCATCAGATCATTTCAATTCAATAAAGTCTTTGATTCTCAACCAATGTGTTCACTTTTAAGCATGTCCTTAAATACACTGCACAGTGGGGGTGAAGACAAGTGTGTGCATAAATACCTTGCTGAACAGGCCTTCAGGGCTACATACACAATGACCCTGAAGGAAGCCCTTAAAACACTTTGATACAGAATTAAAGAGTGTTTTCACAGAAATTCTGTGCTGATACTGGATTTGGTTTGCCTGTTAATTAGATAAAGGTAATTATTCTTGTAACACTGAAGAGCCATCATATGACTGAGAGATCTGGAGTCCATGAAAACTATGGAGTTATGGCAAGGAATAGTGTTTGGCTGTGTGCTGGATCTGCTTCTGGAGTAGTTGTTTCCAACCTTTTTAATTTTAACCTTTTATGATAATTTAAATCTATCACAAAGGCTTTGGCATCCATGGAATAAGTGTTATATAATTAAGAAAAGACACTGCAAGTAGCCAATGAAGTGATCTCAAACTGGGAATCAAATTATCAACTACTTTTATACTTGTCCCATTTGGGGTTTCTCTGGAAAGCACTGTTACCCAGTGCTTTCCACTATGTACTGCACAGACACAGCCATTACCATCTTTAACTTTCTGACAGCCCTTCTTTTCCTGTTTTGCCTGGACAGACAGAGGCACAGGCCTTTTCTCAGGCCAACAGGAATATTGATTTATGAATCCTCTGACACGAGATTCTTCAATACCAGAGCACAGGGAAGCCTTTCTCCCCTCACAATAATTATGGTGCAATGTCCAGCGCTTAGCTCCCTGACAATGTAGTAAATACCCTCACTGTAATTATAAATCCAGCTATACTAACAACCTTCTCCTCTGTTATATTCAATGGAAAATGAATCAAAGCCACATTAAATTCATTAGTCCTGTAATTGTTCCTTCTCTGTTTGGAGAAGTAGTAATTTTTTGGAAGAAACTACATGGATTAGAAGTATTTGGGTGCTTGCAGTTCTCACTTCTTGAACAAAAGAATCCAATGTGAGCTTTTTAAAGAGTTTGTGAGCTTTAAGTAATGTAGTGAGAATTCTCCTTACCTTGTTTACTTCTGATAGCTCTATTTCTGTTCCCTTGCAAGTTTATAACATGCACACTCAAAAGCACTGCCATTCCAAATAATTTACAAAACAAAAAGTATTTGTATAAGAATCCAATGCCAAAGAGGCATCTATGCTCAGTATTCAGTGACTTGGTTGCCAGTTGTTGCCAGATGAAAACAATATGAAATTTAGGCTAACTATTAGCATAGCTTGATATAGAAATAAAAAAAAAAGTAATTGCTGCATTAGGTCAAAGTATTATAGTATAAATGATTGTCTCTGTGAAATGCTGGCGACAGGGTGAGAGGTGGAGAGCAGAAACTGCTGCCAGATTAACACAATAGCAGCAAGGAAACAGCAGGTCTTGCTACATAATTCCAAATGGGACTGTAAGAAGGACATTTCATTAGTCACCAGTATCTTCCAATTACTTTAAGGGGAGATTTTGAGAGATTCACACAAATAACGCCCCAGGTCATCAGGTAATGCAAACCAAAACAGCTTCACTCGTGTCAAAGGAGTAATACTGATTTATCCCATTTGAGGATGGGAAGGGATCTTCTGTTAAAAAAAAAACTTCTACTTGACAGCACAGGAAAACTCTAAAACATTCAGGATTTAGAAGCCAGCTTTTCCCCCCAAATCAAATCATTGCTGCTTTCTGGTCATTGGAGCTATTAAGGACCTCAGTCTGCTCACACTGAACACAACAGTGACATTCCCTGGGGAATACAGTGAGACCAGATCAGACTGCAGAAATAAAAATTTGAGGCAGCTCCTATGCTTTTACTTCACTTTTACTTTTAAAACTCTGATAGGAGAAGACTAGAGAAAGACAAAGTGAGTACAACATTTATGGCCTATTGCTAGAGCCTTCAAGCAGCTCACACTCAATTTGACGTAGGATGCTGGTTCAAGCTGCAATTCATTAATCTGAATACCTGTTTTATGAATGTTTTATTCCAGACCACAAAAGCATGAAATCTCTTTTAAGTCTAAAAAAAAAATTAAAAAAATTTAAAATGATAACTTACCCCTTCTTCTTGATTGCCTTCTCTAACATTTTCTCATATGATACCTTTTCTTTATCATATTGTGCCACTATTTTGTCAATTTGTGTGCAGTGTAACTTCTGCATAGCGCTGTGCTCCTGGAAAACAGTAGGACCTTACAATTAGGTTGCTGGATTTTTAATGTTTACTTTTCTTACAGTGTAAAAACATCCATGTAGGAACAGATAATTTTGATAATTGAATTTAATCTGGTTTAGCTATCTTGTATTAAAGGTTCCAGATATTCCACCATAAGCACTAAAACATTTCTTCTTTGTTTGAAAAATGAAAATCTGTAGCAGACCTTAAAAATATAGTATACTTTAAAACAAAAGAACAATGGGGAAAACGTCATCTTTTTGAATAAATGTCCATTTAAGTGCAATGTAAGAAATCCAATTTACAAACTCAGTATCAAAGTTTCTGAATGTGGAAGAGAACAAAACTCATCCCAGTTCCCCTTTTCTCTACATATCTCATATTGAATACAGAGCTAGCCCCCCTGACCACTGCAAATCAAATAGCCCAAGTCCAAACATTAGCTAAAAGTCGTATCATTAACAACTGATATTCTGAAGATCTGGCTGCAATCCCTAACGACAGCAACAATGTTAGCAGTAAGAAACTCCACCTTGTTGCAGAGCATCTCCCCTTGTAACAACAGTAAGTTGTGTAGTACAACTTTCAACTACACATGCAGATTGCAAATAACCACTGCCCCGTGTCCTCCCCCCCAAATAATCCAGCACATGCTGATAAATTGGATATATAGGGCTACCCGTGGAGTATTACGCATCAATGCTAACCCGTTGTCACTACTATAGTTATGTGGCTTACACTGGTGAAGTGGCAGAGGAAGTTATCTATGGAAGGGAAGAAAAAAATCTATTCCTATGGTGAAAAGATGAATCACTAATGCATGTTACACAGTTGGGTCTATCATACAGTTCCTTTCCATTACAAGACTGTACCAGAAACAACACACTTTATTTAGTGCTTACATGCAGACTTCATTATTGAACTTGACTTCGTATTCATGTTTATCAGACATGATGCAAATATAAAACTACCACAGAGAGCACTAACTGTTGAATTTACATTACAATAGGAAAAGCAGTTGTTTGTTAATTTACATTATTGTATTAATATCCAATTGCTCCACATTTTATCTAACCATGAAAAAAAGTCTTGCATTAATTAAAATGGCCTCTTCCAGGACTTTCTCTCTCTTTTGTTTTATAGTTCACTTTGCATTTATTCTACCCTCACTACTCTACTGCTCTTTGTTATTATTTTCTATACACTTGTGTTTGCCTTATCACTGTCTCTTACTCTAAAAATATTAATTAAAAACTTTTACATTCATTATTACTGAAACATTAACACAAATATTGTGATGCTTTTAAAAATCTAGCCCTGGGCAGTACCTGAGCACTCCAACATCTGTCAAGCACTTCCCTGGAGAATGTGTACAGCTTCCAAATTCTGTATTTAGAGTAGGGGACTGAATTTTCCATTCTACAGAGAATTTAAAGTGAAACAAATAGACTCCATCAACATCAAAACATGCCAGCTTCACCAGGGAGTATTTTCACTGACTAAGCAGGTAGGAAAAAATATGGACAGTGAAGAGAATGACATAAGCTTGACAGCACCAGGCAGGCACAGGTCAAGTGTGGCTGAGAGCATCTCTCAACTACCCACTTTCCCTTAGATGAACAGAACAAAATAATTCTTGCTATACAGAATAAGTAAGTGCAAACATTGCAAAACATGAGATACTAGCCCACTCATGTGACACTCCATAACCTGGGCGGGCACATCACATAGAGCTAGAATCCCTGCTTTTCCCTCAGGACAACCAAAATTCAAGCCTTTGCTCTCTATCACAAACCCACGGTAATCTTTTGCACTCCCGTCTACTGCTATGTATTGCTCATGCACAACTCTATCTTGTATCTGAAACAGATATACTGTAGACCATATTCCCCTTATTTCCTTCCCTGGTGCTCCTCCCTATCCAGTTCAAGGAACATGCATTTGTTTATGCACAATACAAACAGAGCTGGCAGAGGAAGATGGGTTACTAATAACCTCCACACGCAAGGCACAAAGAGTACTAGCAGTCAACTCCCTACCAGAGTTCCTTGAATTATATGGCCTTCAGCCCCTAGAACACTATTAAAAATGAAGTAGCTGATCCGAGTTTGATTTTCTGTCTATGCTCAAAAGAAAATTCATCACAGCTAGATGTTGCATCCTAAACTCGTCAAGATTCTGAGAAATAGGAGTGACTGTAGCATCTGAAAACACTGTCTATATTTTGTTTTCAGATGCAACAAAATTTCAGCTGGTAATGTTTTCTAGATTTATTCAGAATACGTTTGCAGCTAAAAGTCTTCTCAGCTAAGTCTCCCATGATTTCCTCAAGTCTACTGAATTTGCAGTTTGAATTCACATGTTTTTTACATGAATATATTCACAAATTACATTAATGATTATATTACAAATTGAAGCCACAGTTCAGCCAGAGCTCTGAGAGGCCACCTAATTGATATAAAAACACCTGAAATCATAGCAAGACTATCCATGGGGAAAAAAGTAAAGAATCATATATAGTTTCATTGCAGGGGAGGGGGATCACAATTCAGTCTATTGAAGAGAAGAGGAAATACTTGTTATTGTTATTCCTGCCTGGTATCTCCCTAAAGGAACACAAATAATCCTGTGTACAACTGAAAACTAAAGTCTGGAGGATTCTCAGTACAGAATACAAAACAGAAGAAATAAACTAAACTATCATCTCCAAATGAACAATCCATTTTGCAGAATCTAGAATTCTGTAGACATACCGTTTGCTTTCGCATTGTGAAATGGAGATTTTTTTTTTTAATGTTCTTTTTTTTAACTAGGCTTTACTTCAAAGTAAAATAAATATATAGGAGATGAATTCTGGGATTTATATTTTTGGGTGGCAATTATGCAATTCTGGTTACTGTCTATGGTTGTATTAAATTCCTTAAGGGCGCACTTGTGATGATCACTGTCTTGTCTGAAACCGCTAGAACTGTATACCACAATCATCTGTTGTGCTGTTGACTGGTAGAGAATATATCAAGATAATCCCTCACTATCCTTCCTCTTTTATCTAACCCAAGAAGCACAAAAACTACGTGACACCCCTGCAAAATATTAAAATTCAGTAGTGGCCCACTGAAGGAGGCTGCTAACAGAGGAAATCAGTGACTGAGACTCTCAGATGTGCATATCTCCTTGCTTTTATACCTGATCTTCTTGTGATGCCGCCCCAGACCACCTGAAAAGCTACACTGTGTTCTCACGGTGACCTGTCTCATTCCAGATTCAAAAAGCCCGATTACGTGAAACTAGTCCACAATGCAAGTAAATGGGCTGAGGTTTGGGTCATGTTCTTTCCTCAAGAGAGCAATCGTCTGTTCTTTCACAATTTCAACAGTAGCACAATGCTACCTCAGTCATACTCATGCAGACACCTTTTCAGAGACTAAACCAGCCTGGAAAATATTCACTCTCCCCCCTTCAACTCTCTCTTTCTTCATAGGCAGGCCACAAACTAAGCAGAGGGTTGGGTCGGAAAGCTAGAGGCAACGGCTCTGTTGCAGAACTGAATGGGCTCTTCTGAAGCGGAGAAACTATACTTGCACACTGACGCTGAAATTAAACTTGCTGTGAAATATTAACCCCTTCCAGTATTCACTACAGTTTGTCCTGCCTTTAATTTCTGTGTTCTCTATTATTCCCTTACAATCCTTCAAGATTTCTCTAAAAGCATTGTCCTGCCTTTGCACAGCTTTGTAATGTGTACCTCTCACACGATTCTCAATCCTGAGTAAAAACTCCTAAGTATTCATGAACTTTGTGAAATCCAAAATTCTACAGTTTTTTGCAAGCCACTCATCTGACATTAGGCAATGGGCAAATTTAATTTTATCAGTCACAGACTGGCTGCCTAGTAATGGTAATGCTACGAACAGTGGATTTCCTGCCAATCTAATGGCCTCTATCCTACTTAGACTAGATGTCTTAATTTTCGTACACAAAACTGAAAAAAGGAACAGTGAAGACTTTACCTCCACTGGCCCAAACATCTTTCTCCTAAAAAAAACAGATTAATAACAACACTATCGTAAAGTGAAGTCACAGTATGTGATGTGTCTGTGTGTTTTTGTGTATACTGGGTATTACAGTTGTAAGGAGCTATGCCATGTAGGAAAAACAAATTAGTGATAATATGCAGAGAGATGGTAGGAGAATTTTACTGTGCCGCTGGAGTAAAAATGGCTGAAAACCTGAAAGTAAATAAAAAGAAAGACAGCATCAAAAAAATACCTTGAGAAAACAGAGACTGAAATGTTTTCATACAGAACAACCAATCTCCGCCAGCCAGCATTACAGTAGAGCTGCTAATACTTCTCTTCACTAAGTGGATGCAGTCAGTAAAAGCGGCCCTTACTGCTGTCACCCTCCTTCACTAGCTCTGCCCAGGGCTACCAGATTAGCTCCTACACCGCTCAGATCAGAGCTCCTTCCTCTCAACCTCTTCTCTCTTCCGCACTTGCATGCATTCATTTTCCATAACCCTTTTTCCAAGGCTAAGTTTAGATGGAAAAGTACTGGACTTTTCTTTCCTTAAAAAACATGAACAATTCCCTTCTGTTTACTTATTCCTCCAGGTCTCTGAGTGTCTATGGTTAAATGAGAGCCAATCTGTTTCTGGAAGTTTTAAGTTCAGTCTGCTTAATACACAGGCTCCCTCAAGCTGATCACAGATAACTAAGTGAATAGGTCTCCAGCTCCATCACAGCTGATAAAATACAAGAAACACAGTAATGAGTATACCAAGCACTTCCCTAAAATCATCTGTGAGCTAATAAGGTCACACTTTTCTGCTCAGACTCTCCTTTTAAAATTCAAGAAGTTGCCCTTACTGGAGCCTTTAGCAAGGCATACTCTAGACAGGCACTTTCTTGTTAGGACAGACTTGCACTCTGTACTTAAGACCAGCAGGACACAGGCTGGCTCAGATCTAAAATAGCTGTGCTTGAGCAAATACTGAAATCCCTTCTGAGTGCACAGCATTTTCAGATTGTGGCTGGCAATTCTTCCCTCAGATTACAGGAAGCAAGTGCAAGCCTGAACAGATGGATCAATTTTTTAACATCAGCAAGCACAGTCTTGGCTAAGATATCCTTATACTACTCGGGGTTACATATAGCAAGAACATAGATCATTGAGTATGGCTGTTTTCTACATAACCATGGTACCATTTTCATTTGCAAAAAGTTACTACAGGAAACTGCTGGATGTTGTCCAGTGAATGAGAAAGTGTTTAAAAATAAGTAGCCCCCTAAATGATCAACCCTATGAAGGTCTAGAAACTGTCCATGCCCAGAAGCGTACATGACACTTTTTCTTCAGCATAGGCTTCACGGACAACACTAAAATGGAGAAATTATTAATTTCCCTTCTGCACAGAGTCAAGAAAGGAGTCTGAAATGTAACCACTTTATTTTCTTATACTACTTTTAATACTGAGACCCACAGAAGTGCCAATTACTGAAGTAATTTCTTCATACTTCACTGTACAGAATCCCACACGCCAAAGAACAGTCATGAAAATAAATACAAAGACTGATATTAAAAATGCCCAGGCAATTACATTATGTCAGGTCTGCAATGAAATCTGCAATCAAAGAGAGGAAGGGAGTAATTGTCCCAAAAGCCCCCCAAAATAATGGATTTATACACATTGCCAAAACTCAGAACTTTAGATACTTTCCTCACTTGCTATGCCTCTGTGTAACAGGAGAGTAAAGTCTTTCTAATGATGATGGGCAGGAGAAAACTGGCTGTGATTTTCTGATGTAAATTATATTTGTGATAGTGTTGTATATATTTGGGACATCACTGCCAACAGTACCAAGCAAAAAACTGAATATAAAGTGGTTAACATAAATATAGGTGACAAGGAACAGGGCATTTCATTTTTCAGTTCTATGTTACAGTTCTCTCTGGTGATTCTGCAGTTTCTCCAGTGCCTGTCTTTGCTGCAGCACCCTCTCACATCATTGCTGCCTTTTGTTCCAGGCTACCTGTCAATATGTCATGCAAGAGGGAGCTAGATAAAATCATTACCTGAAAAAGGTGAGGTTTGGATGCATATATAGGTCAAACCAATGTGTGCTGAAACTCATGGAAACATACAAAGGGTTGCTGGAGGGAATATTTGCTCCCTGGAGCACATTTCAGTACTTTTAAAACACATACGCCTTTCTTGGTGGTCAAAATACTGTTCCTCAGTTTTTCCTTATAATTTAATTAGGAGCAGTCTGTGCTAGAGAGTGCTGCAACTTTTTTCAATTAGAGTGTGTTGCTCAGAGTCCTTAATGATCATACCTTTGCATGTTTCTTCTTTAAGGCATTGAGTTCTTTCTGCTGTTTCTTTAAATGCTTTATATAAGCCTACAAAAAGAGAAGTTGGATCAATTTTTCTGTGGTCATATTGACTTTAACCAGATAAAACCCCAGCTACATAACACATCTTGAAAAGCTTGTGTCCATACTCACCTTCATTTGTTTTAAATCTTCTATCTTCACTTGAGGAATAAGGTCTATACCTAGGAAGGTATCGATACAGTTTAGCTAAGACTTCATACATACTAGTGTATCTCCTACTTTTAAATTATCAATTTATTAATGTTTTTCACCACATAAAAAATAATTGCACGTTAATGAGAAAATTATTCATCAAGATATAGCTAAGTTACAGTTAATTTCCTTTTCAAATGCACTACTCAATCAATTGCCTTGTGAACAAAGAAATGAATCAATGAGTTATTTTAATCTCTTACAGTTTCTGGACTGAAGTGTCAAAACACAGCCATCTAAGAACTGAAAAAGCTCCTTTTCTGAAAACACAGCAAACCCTTTATGTACATTAAAATTGAACCACGCAAATTTCAGAATTTTGGTCCATAGCTGGAGATTGCTCTGGCACCGCTTATTTCAGGAGGGAAGCTTCTTGGGTAAGGTTCTACATGACTACATAAAGGGTTAACTGAGGTTAGGTATACTTCCCCTAGATTTAAAACACAAAAATCATAGGAGTGAAAATTCACCTGCAGCTTTTATGTTGCTTTTTGGTTAATAGCAGTAAAAATGGAAGAGAAACACAAAATCATAAGAATTCAAAATTCTAGTGAAAATTCAATACAACAAAGGCAATCTATCATACTAACCAGTACTATTTAGATGAATGAAAATACACTTTGATCACCGTAACTGCAGTGCAAACAAAACCCAATCTCATTTCATGTTTATGCTTTAATAAATGTTTTGTGACATATTATGATTTTTTTAAAATGGCTAAGCACATCCTACATGTAATCACTAATAAAAACGTCAATACAATGCCATGAGAGTTGTAATGTGTAGGTTTTTTTCTGAATTTTTACACAAAAATTCAACTCTACATAAATTCACTGCAAACTTATTTAGTTAACTGCCCTTAATAGTGTCTGTGGACTATAAGATTCCCCCTGCCTTGAAAAGGACTTTCTGCCTTTTAAGGTGAATTTAATTGCAAAATATTCAGATGCTGTAAAAGAAGAAAATGAAATGGAGGGTGAGGGATGGTGGTAGGCAGGTGATCTCCTTAGGGAACACAAATTTTTTTAATTTCTTAAAAGCATAAGATTCTGCTCAATTACATGGCATTAATATTAGTCTAGTAAATGAGACCAAAAGATATTAAGGCATGGATAGAACCTGAAGTTTCCAAAACCACAAATCACTTAACTACTGCTGAAAGTCAGAGAACAAAACCCCCCAACATTTGTGTGCATTTGAAAGCCTTCTCCAGACACCCTATCTTGCTGGATATGTAATTTCTAATAGTTGTATATTGTAACAACATTAAAATCATTCAGATCTTAAAAGATCATAGAGATAAGTAATACAAAATACAGATCGTTACACAGGATATGAACAGCTCTACTTCAACATGAGACAATAGGGATAAAAATGGTTGCAAACAAGAATGCATAAGTACCTCAGTTGAAGACTGGGGCTGCATCAGGCATGCTGTGTTCTAAACAAAATTCCTCAGGATTTTAAAACACAGACTCATTTACTTTGTTCACCAGTCTGCCTCTATGGCAACCAGAAATTACATTGCCATCCCTGGCAAATTTCATGCTGAATTAATGCACAGTAAAACTAATATTTGTGCATCTTGGTGATGATACAGGAAATATGAAAACACCTCACTGCATAAAATAATCTGGGTTTTACACCAGGGAAGAACTTTGAAAGAGTTCAGGTGTCAGAGACGACCTGTTTTATTGCCAAAAGTGACTCCAGAAAATGGCATCTTGTTTCTCAAGAGATCCCTTCACAGATGTGTATTCAGCCATGTCTGCTTTAGTTTAAGAACAAAAGCAGTAAGTGCTCCTTTTCACTCCTATCAATCCCTCTGGGTCAAGGTGGATGAAAAAGAATGAACCAGATTCTAATTAACAGAAGTATTTATTGTGTTTCATTCAGCTGTACAAATTTGTTTTCTCACTTAATCTTCATTACCTGTGATGATATGTGAGAAACAATCCCATTAGACTCTATAAGATGATTTTGTAAAGTGAATGGTAAATAGTGAGGAAAAAAATACTTATTCACTTATAAATGAGCACATTTAATATGGATATTTTTTACAATAAATATGCCATTTCCATAATCACTGTTTAGAGTAAAACTACACACTGAGAACATTTCTAATTGTTGGGAAATCTCTACAGAATACAATGAATTCTAAATACCTTTAAATACTTAAATCTGTAACTCTGCCAAGGGATTTGTGGAGGGAGAAAAAGAAAAGCAGAACAGCTTCTGTGGAGTATACCAAGAAATAGTAATTCCTGTTGGCATTCCTCAGGTAGATCTTTAGTAAACTACTCCCAGAGTCACGCAGGTTACTACGATAGGCAGTAGGTACACAGAGGTCACTTAGTAAAATAAAGCTGTATTGGCTTTATACAGCTATTTTATTAATATACAGAATTTATTTGCCATTAGACAGAGACCACTCTCAACAGCAAAAGAATTTACCTTACAAAAGGGTAAGAATGAATAGAACTGAGAAACTAAAACTGAGTAAAGAGTACTTTTCTGTGATTTTCTGAATCACTTCAGAACTGAGGGGCATGCGGTTTCTGCCTACCTTTCTTAGCGTCAGTCCCAGATCCACAGCCTGCAGTGGTACTTGGTCGAAGCTCAGAGCTGCTCTGAGGTGTTACGTTGGCTTTGGCATTATTGGCTTTTCCTTTTCTATCATTCTTTGAAGTGTCATTTGGTACATCAGCTATATCACTCTGAAGGAAACATTCACATCATAATAAATTAAAAGTTGGGTATGGAAAATTTCTGAACTTGCTTACTTTAAACATAATTCAGAAAATTGCAACATATTTTCAAACAACACTATACTCAGAGAAGTATTTGTAACCTATTTTAAATGGCTATGTACTAAAATATGGCTCCTTTCCCTTCTCTTAAAATTTCTAAGGGATGTGTTAGTATGATCCAGGGAGGTCAGTTAGTGAATGGCATTTCAGTACACGTTAATTAACGTAAGCAAATGTATTTCAGAGCAGGACAGGGGGCTTATATTTGAAAATGAGAGCTGATAAGGAAACATGCATTGATTGGAGAAGGACTAGTTTAAAAAAATAACACGGCATGAATGTAAGTGGGCTGTGTTTGTCATTAACTTCTACTTACAGTTTCGATACCCATAGCTCTCATTTGGTCTGCTCTTTTTTCTGTGATAGACAAAAATTTCTTTGGATCTGATAAAGCATCCACAATATCTGCAAGAAAAAAAAAAATCAACTTTTTAGGATCTTCAGAGGCATTTGGAAATTAATCTTTTACAAGAGCTTTACCAACCCTGTTGTTACAACCCCTGTTGTTGTGAGCCATGACTTGCAGCAGTCCAACTTTTCATAGTGAACTCGGCAGGACTAAAAGCACTCATCACCACAGCGCTTGAACACACTTGGAACATGAATCAGTTTATAAATGCACCAACGGAGTGGTGTTCATCCAGGTGCCTTATTTAGGAAAAACACAGTGACTCCATCAGACCAAAGTTACCCTAACTTACTCCCAGTTGATTGTGCTAGAATTTGAGACCACAGTGGGCTGTTCTGAGCCACAAAGCACTAACAACTTTGTCTCTTGGTTATTCGAGGGGGTGCTGACTGACTTGGGACTGCAGGGAATTGTAGAAAATGCTGTTATATTTCCTAGCTAAATAGCAGTTTCAGATGGGTGGTTAAAGCAATCGGGGGAAATCTGTTCTCACTCCTATTTGTGATGCTTCATGTCTGAAACATGGCAGGCTGTGAAACAGCTTTTCTATGAACCATAATGAACAGTATTCGAATCTTGAATATGACGCAGTACCACTAGTGGTATCACAGCACTGCCCAGCACTGGATACCATAGAGATCATTGAATCTGTTTTCCATATGCAGTGATAAATGTCCGAGCACAGGTTTACAGGAAGACAAAGACACATGAATCTTTACCTGCATATTGAATAATCCTTTTTTTTTGGTGTTAATTTCAACAGAGAATTCACAAATGGAAAAATTACAAATTAAACTGATTCAGCTCCTACAATAATAATGCTTCCAGAGACCACAGCAGTGATCTGTTTTGATTACCCCTCAGAAACTTTAACCTCAGTATTATGGAGAAAATGGGCCATTGGTCTCAGCTAATAAGCCTTCCTTGTAAGAGCAGTAACTTAAAAAAGGAAGCCTGAATGCTGCAGCCCAACTGACTCATCATTCACTACAAAATATTGTCATTTAATTAACTCAGATTTTTCGTCATGACTGTCAGCAGGACACTATGAACTTCACTCACAAGGAAGCTGTTTCTTTGCAGAATGCTGCAAAGCCCTATTTTTAGCTGCTTATGAGTAAAAGATAAATACTTTTGCATCCTTGTATTCTAGATGGTCTTGCTAGCATAACAGGCCATTATTTCTGCAACGACGATTCTGACACTCTTGGTTTTCATCATCATTTCAATTTTGCCCATGTTTAATCTCCTCAGCCACTTTCCAAGTTAGCTTCTAATGATGCAAGACAGCAAAGCTGGTCCACTGACCAGGTCTGTAATAATATCCAACCCATCAAAAGCTTTGGGAAGAAGCTTGCTATCCTTCTTGTGTAAACTAGAGGCTGGACTATATAAACTCCCTTCCAGCCTAAGCTGTTCTACAACATGTTCCTCTGAAGTCACCAGATGCGTTTCTCAAGCAAAAAAAACAGACAGGGCTCTCACTCCAACAAAAGTTATATTAAATACACAGTATTACCCTTGACAGCTCTGTTTATCTAAACAAATATGTTGTCTCCAGTAAGTGTCATGACTCAACAATGTCTTCTGAAACTTACTTCATATACACAAAAAACATGTAGAATTTATTTTCAGCCTCATTGCTCAGCACTGACTGTCCTCCTTCCCTAACTTAGCAAGCATGTCTGTTTGTCCTTGGCATGCACTCTTCAACTGAAATCCAGGACTACCCTGTCAAGCTGATGTGTCATTTGAAAATGGAACCTGATTATCATAAGCTTCAAGGTAAAAATAACTAACACGTTTGGGAAAGCTAGACCTTTGTAAATTGTATTACTAACCAGACAAGCACATCACCAAAGGCTCAGCGTTTCTACAAGGGGGATGTGACTCATTGCTGCTTCTCACATTGTCATTTGTCCTCTGCTTACGTTTTCCTTTCTCCCCAGTGAGGTAAGGTGGGGGTGGGGAACAGCATTTTGTAAAACTGCAGTTAAATATAAAACTAGGAAAATCACTGGAAGAGTACATTAGAGGACTATAACCACTAACTTAACTAGCCATGCTACTTATGTACAAACTTCTACAATAGAAGCTTCTCTTCAGAGAGCACTACTTCATTTGCATTAATTTGCACCAGTACTGTGTTTTATTTGGAACAGAGTAGCTGATGCAAATAAACTACAAGAAATTACTAAGTTAAATAAAAAACAAAATTATGCATCTTTTAAAGCTTACAATACATTACCCATTCTATTTATTATTTGGTGCAATTTTTTAAATCTTACTTATACAGGTTAAAAAGAAAAAAGAAATAATAAAGTAGGCAGCTATTGAATTGAGCTATACCTTCCTACAGGTTTGCTCAGACAACCCCAGAGATCCTATGATACCTCATAAATCAATGAGGTTCATTGCAGATAAGTAATTAAAAAACACATGCCAACAGAATACTAATGATTCCACCCAAGTGTCAAAAGTTATTTCACAGTTGTTCATCCTGCTGTTGTTCTATATTGGTAAGAAAAATACATGAGACACATCAGAACTGCCTGGGAAGGGAAAAGGGAACTAATAGTTGAACTTGCTCACTTCACGTTAATAAGGGTCTGTTTTTCCCAACACTGACAGTAAGCTGTAACAACCAATTCTCTCATTCTAGAAGCATTTTACTGTAATGATACTGTGACTTAGGGATAGTAAGGTTTTTCTATGTCCTTACCTCTACCAGATAAACAGTCTGTAGAAATGTTGATAATGCAGTATCAACCAGTACTTAACTGCACACAACTTGCAAGTTCTAAACTGGTGTTCAAATTCTCTGAAAAGTCTTTCACTTCTGAATTTGTATAATGCAGTTTAAAAAAGAAAATAAAAACATATTTTCTCTGTATGTGACCAGCATGCTCAGCAGCTTGAGCCACATCAAACTCTGCTAAATTTAAATTCTACTCTTAGAAAAAGCATGGTATCAGTCAGAAAAAAACATCAATCCCAAATCAGAAGCATGTCTCTAGTATAGAAAACATTTTAATGGAGTCATTTACTGTCAAAAGCTTAGGTTGAGGACAGAATTAACGCACATGCTTAATTGTGTCCCTTACATTTATGGTTCAATTACTGCCTCAAGAAGCTCAGGCTTAAGCAGAAGCTTACATTTCTCTTGAGAAAAAGTCCCTGAAGTCAAATAGTGTAGATGAAACATGCTCCATAAAGAACACAATAGCGCTCCAAGATCTGTGGCAAAACTGCAGCTGACTTACCAGCAACCAGGATTTCACATATGAACACAAACACTTCTGTAATGCTTAATAACATCTGTGAAATTTGTTACTGAAGTCTAGGCCTACTCATTTTTTTTTAAAGCTTGGATAAATACCAGCAAGCATAGACTTGGAGAGATACTATCTAATATGTTAGGGAAGCCTTTCCTTTCCCCAGTTTGTACTACAGAAACGACACTCTGAGATGCGGCAGTAATTCTTTGCATAGACAGCATTTTTGAAATAATTTTTGCAAAGAGCAAAACTTTTTTACCAATAATGTTTTGCCAATGAACTCTAAGGTGAACTTCACTTTGCTGCAGTCAGAGCACTAACATTTAGTGCAATTTTATTTTACAGTTTTAAATGGTTTACATATTGTCTAATGTACAAGCGAATTTTATCTGCAGTGAAGAAAACATTTCCCCGCGGTATACCCTCAGGGTGAACTTACCCATTACACTGATTTAAGTGGTGTAATGATTAGTCTCATCTGTTTGTTCCTATCCACATATGGCAATTTGCCACCACACAGTTTAAATGACCATTGCCCTGCCAACCTGATCACGGAAATGGCTCACATTAAAAATGACTTTCCTGAGAACCCAAAAATAATTAAACTACACTAAAAACATGTAAAATTGGGAGAGAAAAACGCAGAAAGGTTTTGGATACTAAATTATTTCACTGACCATTTTTAACAATATGCCAATATTCTCAAGAATACCAAAGTGGTTTTGCTTGAAAAAACACCTAGATTCTGCATCAATTGTTAATACCTATAGGCCAAACAATATAGTTGAAGTATATGTTAACCTTACAAATATTTATGTTGAAAAAATGTAGTTAAAAAAAAAAAACAATCCAAAGAAGACTCTTCCTAAAATGTCAACAGAAAAAATCAAATTGAGCTAACTACTATTAGCTTATTTTGCATATTATTTTGTCATTTAACAGATATATGTCAGTATCATTGAGGCAGGCACGTGGTCTGAAAGCTGATTTCTTAGCTGAATATGCAGGGTTTCCAAGGAGTTAAAATACTAAATCTTTGCAGTCCTCCAGTATTGCCTGTTTGTTACGGCTAGCATACCAACACCACAGTACTTCCACACCAACACTTAAGATCTACAGCACACTATAATACAGGTTTATCTCACCTCCAAAACCGTCAGGCACATATGTTTTAAGCACAATGTTGCAGAAAACCGTTGGAAGAGAGAGTGGTTTGTTGCCCTCATTCCGAAGGGAAATATGTCTGTAACCTGCTTGCAGACCATCCAAAGGCAGGATCCTCTGACCAATCAACTTATTATTGTCATCATACACTGCTATCCTCAGGACAGCAAGATCAGGGAGAATAACCTGGAAAGTCATAAAATGAAGAAATTCAATCACTCTAATACAGTAGCACCCTTCCCACCTTCCATGTTTGAACCATTCACTTTGTATGCCAGAAACAGACTATCATCACTGTAAGAAAATGTCATTCCCTGCAAACTGCACACGTTGAGATGAATGTTTCCAAGAAAAGCTTTTTTCCTACTCTAAATAATGGGCAAAATTCAGAACATGCAAATCCTGCAGCTTACAGTTACACTAGCTAAATTATTTGCATAATTATTTTTCATTATTGGTGACATCCATAAGAAGGTGGGTAAATACGACCTGGGAAATGACAGATACAGTGGCAATCAAAGGGCAGATAGCGCTGAATCAGGAGGAACTATGACAGAAAGATGGGATTTGGGATGTATCCAAAAGGGCAGTGAAGAACATAAAGAGTGCAAGCACAAGCTGATGGGGATCTATGCTGAACTATGGGATCTCCAAAGGGGAAAAGACAACAGAAGACAGCAGGATCGGGTGACAGACCCGCTGAAATGGTGTGCTACCAGCAGAAGTGGGTGTGCTGTTTTCACAACATGAAGGGTACATGGTATGCATGGTGCGCGGAGATGCTGCCAGCCATCTGCATCTGTCAGTCCCCATCTGGACCAACCAAATTGGTAATTAAAAAAATCCCCTGCTTTCCCTGGAACAAAGGTGCTGCCTCTGTAAACAAAGCAGTGAGGAGAAGACAGCCTAACTAAGAGGCGCAGCATCTCTGCCAGCCTGCCTCGACTGTACGCTGGGAAAGGTCTTCCCAGCTCCTTTCCTACCTGGCTCTATTCATCAATGCTTATGGGACAAAAGGGAAGATTGAAGTAAACTACATCTACTATGTCCCTTAGACTTTCCCCTTGCCACTTTCATTTTCTGTTCTTTAGAGACCACAAAATAAAGCATGGTTTTGGTCTCTGAAGCCACCTCAGCTATTCACAGATATGCTGCTCTACTTGATTATAACTTAGCACTCCCAGCACAGGTTTCCACCAGTGCTCACCCCATCCTCCCCCCTACACAACATTGTGACAACACAGACCTTGGGTTAGAATGGATGAGGCTTTATTTTAGTTAAAATTAAAACAAGAAAACACGACAGGTGAACAATCAAACACCATATCTGAAAGCAACTGTGTAGGATTAAATATCAGCTTGAGGAGAATACTCTAACTCAAATAGGGCAGGTAAGATCTTTCCTCTACAGGCCACAGATCAGGACATCTTTCATTACATGATAGGCTCAGATATAGATTTACTACGGATGAAGAGCAGGGACTAAGAAGTTTATCTTTCCCTCTCCATTTATTTGTTCTATGGTACCCTGGTAGGCACTTTCACCCTCTTGCCACTTATCTGCTTGGTCATCAACGTATGTCTTGACTATAATGCTAAGCCTGGTATGGTAAGAGCCTGAGGTGAAGAAAAATATTCTCCTGGCTGACTTATACTATGAGTTATTCAAGAGAATGAGTGACCATGTAATCATTCATTGCAGAGTAAAGCAGGAAGTCTGAAGAATATTGGCATCAGCAACTGTACCCATGCCACGATACACAGGTACCCCCCTTTCAGACTGAAGCTGCGTGCACCCTGTAGTTTATAGGCCTTTTGATTTAAAAAATCAGAAAGCAGCAGATGCTGGCCATATGGCCAGGAAGCCATAGGCAGCATGACTGCCTGTCATTGTACCTAAGCATCTTCCCTGTGCCTCCTCATATACAGAGAAAAGCACCTGAAGTCACATTAATTTCAGAATATACTGGAGTCCAGAAAAACCTCTTGCATTAAGTATATTTCTATCAAAAACTGGTTATACTGTTAAGAAAGCAGATTATGTGTGTAATATACCCAAGCGTGAAGTGTTATCATCACTTGGCAGAGTTTGTCACTTTGGAATATAAGAGCAACAATTTTGCATGACAACAAAACAGGTGTAAGCAAAACAGACGTTATCAGAGACGGCACTGCTAACACATGTAGTCTGGATGAAACTCCAGCTGACAGAAAAAAATAATAAAAAGATTTATATGTGTATCATATATATATAAAGACAGAGAGATAAAAACTGAACACAGATGACTGATATCTCTCTTTAAATCCCCCATACCAAGAAAAAAAGGTTTTTCTTTTGTTATTAAAAAAAAAAGAAAAAAAGAAAAAGGTACATGAGGCACATGGACTACTGAAGGAGGGAGCTGCCAACACATCTGAGGAACACAGCACCCTTCCAACTTTTCCATGTAATAACATTGACCTTAGCTTTGGATGCAGCATCTCACCTGCCCTCTGGGCTGAAGGAACAGTGCAAGATAGCAACCACTGCCAGGGCAGGGAAGAAGAAATCTCCAAGGAATGATGGTGTCCACCAGCAGGGGCTCATTCTGAGCAGATGCATACCTTGAACACAGGCATGGCCACGGAGGAGGTGGCTACCTCCAAGTGGGAAGAGGAAGCAAAGGGGAGGGAAAAGCCAAACAGAAACAAACAAACAAACAAAAAAAATCATGTGACATCTACAGAGGTTATCTATTAGAAAAATAAAACAAAGCAAAATTAAAAAAAATAAATCTAAACAACCTCTTGAAAGCTTATTTCAGCTTTGGATTGTTTACTGTGGTAAACGGGAACCCTACAAATGCTTTTTCATGGGAGCAGTACTTATTCATGTGAGCAGTCAGACTGAAGCAGGGAGGGGGGTGGCTCAAGTGAGCAAGGATGCTCATGTGCAAAGGGGCAGACAACCACAAACTTTGCTTTCCAAGTATCCTACCTTTCGAAATACAAATGATTCTTCATTGTAAACGGGATTCAGACCATTGTTCATCACCATGCGTGTTCGAAATTCTTTACGTATCGTGTCCGTGGGTAAACCGTACATATCCACTTCTACATACGTACCAATTTTTTTGTCTGATAAGAACTGACCAGATATTACCTGCAACACAATAACAGAACAGTAAGGAAAAGCAAAACAAAGTACACAGCATTTTATGAATACTGGAAATACTGGTTTGGGATTTTTTTAATGACAGCAGCCTGAAAAATGCTTTATACAGAAGACATATATTTACTTTATCATAAGAAAATGGTATATTTAGTGCTAAAATTGTGTTTCTTTAGAAAAGTTTTTGTGATAAGACCTTAAATATATCCTTAATTTGAAATTATTGTGCTCATTGTGCTATGGTATTAACAGTTGTAAGTCAGTCAGCCCAATTTGCCCATGTCTCCCAGATGCATTCACTATATTACTGAAAGACACTAAATGAAACAACCAGATTGGGCACTGCTATTCTGCAACTTTAAATTTTCCATTCAGAAGCACTGTGATCTATTATATGTCTTGACTACCAAGAGGTGAAAGGAAGCTATTGCTCTGCTTTCACTTAGGTAAAGGTTTTCAACTAATCTGGTATTACGTGACTGGCAAGTGTAGGGTTCTTAAAAGCAAAAAACAATAGACCCACATGACTCCTCTACATTGGTATGTATATGAAGATTTGTTAAAATTTTCCTCCAAGTCAAGATCAATCTAGCCACACAGCAGGTGATTACTCCAAGGAAAATTTTTATTCCATCAAGACGATCTACTACTTAAAAATACAGCTTATGTTTTCATTACTATGATCAAGGAGGGAAGAAAAAAACCAAAACATGATTTCACACACCTAAGCTCATTTTGAGTCCTTTTCTTTTCATGATCTAACATTCTTCCATGGAACACTCTGGATAATGAATCTGAAAAGTTATGTGGCTGCAGGGTACCATCACCAGTTTTGGTCAACTCAAGTTCTTTATAACAGAATTTATATGGAATTTTATACTAGTTTTAGTCACACAGGCAAAGCAAGCGGCAAAACGTGATATAAGAATTCTCTCTTGTGGTAGTTAGAACAGATGGTCTCATTTTCTTCTCGGAGGGATTGTACTAACATTAAAAGAAAAAAAAAGTTTTTGTACTTCTGGAGATGCAAATTAAACTTAGTTAAAAGTCTAGAATGCACAATGGTCAGGGAGAGTTTGAAACTTCCATGCTGCACATAGAAAGTGATAACTGAAAACTCAAGTCTTCTGTTAAGATGCACATGGGATATTTGAGCAAAGAGATTAAAGTGCCAAGTCACAAAACAGATTTTACAATTGTCAGCCTCCTTCCAAAATTTGATACATAACCATGCTTTAGAACTACAACAGAAGTTTTATTGACTTTGTTACTTGTAGGTAATTCCAAAGTAAGGACATCATCACATGAACCATTTTTCTCTACTTTGAAAATATCCTGTCCACTTGTGCCCATATTCCTCCTTGCTCTATAGTGACAAGTGATGTTTGTATCATTTCATACTGTCCATAGAAATGAACTTCACTCATTTATTCATTTGTGTGGGCTGATGTAATTCAAAAAGAGTATAAGGGTGTTTAAAATTCAGTGATAATGTATAATAACAAACCATTTCTAATTTTATCATATTCCACTCAGATCAAGTAAACATAGATATCTTAGCTAGCAATAAAAAAAAAAAAAGAAAAAATCTTATGAAATCCACACAATCCAAACACTTTTTTCTGTAGATATCCTATTTTTGTTGACATTTAAATGTGACTTTGAATGTGGTAAGATGACAGAAGTTTGTCTATTGCCGTTTTACCTGTACAGAACATGTTGCAGCAATTACACCATCTACAGGAGTTTCAGAGAAAGGGTCAAATGTTCGATCAGGTCGTCGCATGAAATCTGGTTTAAGTAGATACCTTATTTAAGAAAAAGAAGATGAAAATTATTCTTTTGTGGAAATTAAAATTGTATTAAATACAAATAAAATGGGTGTTCTAGCTTTAAACAATTTAGTCTCCTGCAGCACTGTAAAATACAGACTATCATTCTAGTTGCAAGTGTAAGGAAGTAAATGGAAACATTATGGTTGTCTAGAATACAGATAAATGTTAGTCTTGATTTTGAATTACCAGCTCCTGAGAGATGAAATCAACCCTGGATTTTAAGATGAGAATAAATGTAGTATAAACAAAGACATTTCAAAATAACTTAATAATGCATTTTAGAAATACAGTGAGTACCACATAACAAAAGTAGATGCCCTCATTTGTTTTAATTCTTTAACACTTTGGAAAAATACAGAGGGATTAGAAGCAGCTCCTTAGAGTCAAGACTCATACAATAAATTTCAGCTTGAAGCTAATTTTTTCATCTCAGTTTTAAAACCTTGGGGGAAACAGCTCATAATGTCAGTGCTGACAGATTGTTAATTATACTAGCATGAAAGGTACTACCATAATAACACTTACAACACATCCCTGAGGACTATACACTGGATCAACATATGAATGAAGCCAATACGTGCTCTGATGAATCAGAATCAAAAGATGCCATCACCAAAATTAAATAGCAGTTGATCCCAGAAACACTGTGCTATACATGACAGGGCTTCTCTTCCATTGGTGGAAGAAAATGTGTAACTGGGGTCATCTTGCTAATTCTGCAGCCCTGACAGACAACAGCTGCTAGAAGATTATTTTTTATCTACCCTTAGCCTCTTTAGCGAATCACTGATAGACAATGTTCAGAAAAATTCCAATGGAAAGAATGTCAAAGTTTTCTTCCATTTTTTCATAACATGGGTTCTGTTTAGGAAAGTAATATTTCTCATCTTTCTTACATTATAAATGTATGTGATTTCATAATATTTTATTAAAGTTATTTATGCGGAGAAGGTAACTATCAGAAACATCCTTAGCCTCTGCTTCAGGCCTGCTGAAATAAAAATGCTGAAGCTAGAGTGACTATCTTGCTTCACCAGGATGAAAGCTGTAAATCCAAGAAAAAAGGAGCAAAGATAGGAGGAAACAATTTTTTATTTTCATTACCCTGCATGTTTTCTGTGACTGAAACAGCACCACATTCATAACACACATAAAAATGTACCACCATATTACTGCAATACCAGAAGACTGACATAAGAATCAACTAATTTAGTTGATAATGAGCATTTGGCAAGGATGCATATGTGCTCTTTCACTAAGCTTGTGGGTCAAACAAGAAAGGAATCACAGTCTGCCATTAAAAAAAACTTTTGTTTTCTTCTATTTTTGATATTCTGACTGAAATGACCAGAGACTGCACCATCGTCAAACCCAACAGACTCTATCTAGTGTGTTCACAACTGAAATAAAGGCATGAATTGGCAGAGCACTATGTTGCGCATTCTGCAGATGAGGAACTTTACCAAGCCTCATCTATTGAGATTTTCTTTCTGAATAAGGCTTGCATTAGTAAAGGAGTTGTTTCTTTCCAGGATGAGTTTGCAGATTGCGATGTGTTTCTGGACTGTCATTTCCTATAATTCAACAAACTTCTTTCCCTTGATGTTAATGATTAGGGTATAAACTCAACATTTGAGAAAAATTTATCAACATCACTTGAGCATCACACCCTTTTCCATGCAAAAGTCACAAACAGGAACTTAGTGAGATGAGACACTTCAGTATTCTCTGTGAAATCTGCTCTCCAACTAAAGTACACAGATTAAAAAAATGTTCCATATGTATTAAGACTCAACCTGTTCAAGTAAATTAGGCAATTCTGTGAACCGTGCAGTGAATTTCCATTCCGAGACATATCTTCAAAGCAAGATTGGGAACTGAAGCTGAGGATTTATTTAAATACCGGTGTGTGGTATTCATGATCATCTTCATAATTTGCACACAAAACCTCTTCTATCTCATCTTTCAAAACTGGGCATAATTAAAAAGCATTATTCATCAGAGTACCTCCTTGCAGGGGATAATTCTCCCTGAATCCTGCTAATTTCCACTCTTCACCTAACACCCCATTTTTATTTTGTAACACATAATTAATAGTGACAAAATTTTATTAAAACTATAGTAAAGAATTTTAATACTCAGTGACAACAGTTTAAATCATATCACTCACCCGCATGATCCATTATATTCAAATTTTCCTTGATTCAACTGCATTGCTAAATCTGTCAAGAGTGAAAAGAATTACTATCTTTCCTTCTGAAAAAACAGATCATTAACAATCCTTTTTAGAAAATAGGACTGTTTGTCCACAATTATCAGTTTAAATAAAAATTAAATTTAATGTGTATACAACACATACACTTAAGAAATCAAAAGAAGCAATAGGAAAACTCCAGATTTCTTCACAGTAGTAACAGCTTTATCAACCAAGCTGAAGTCTACATTGTGCTTAGAAAATGTTCTCTCCCTGAATTCAAACACACATAGTAGGCAGAGAAGCATCACGTTAAGTGCCTCGGATGGGATTTCCATCATCTCACTTTCGGTATCTACAGTACAGATGTCTCAATTTCTGCTAGTGATCTACAATCACTTTGAATAATGGAGGGATACAGGTACTTTAACAGTGCAATTAACCTCAGTCTAAGGCAGACTTATAGTAGATGAGACATCCTAGAAGTATGTATTTCTCTACAATGGCCACAGACAACTACATGCAAGGAAGCTGTCTGTATCCTGTTGTCTTAAAGAAGGCAAGAAGAATATCATGCCGGTTTTCTACAGGCTTAATTCAATAAAAGACCACAAAAAGGAACCACAAAGATCCCAGCAGCATTGCCTAGTTTCAACAATTAAAGCATCTGAGTTTTATTCAATGCATTATTATGGCACTCGTATATAAGGACAGGTAGTATACATACAGTAAGTCCCCTGCCATCCAACACTCTCCCAAACTTTGTAAAAAATAAAATGTTTTCCTGCAGGTTTCCAATTACACTAGAATACGAGATCCTGGTTTAGTGATAACAGAAGTATTCTCTTGCCCAACAGACTCTACCTTTAAAAGGGAACAAAATACCTTCTGTATGTTCCCATTACACAAAAAGTTTCTCATATGCTCATATCTGTTATTATTAGCTTTACTGGGCAGCCTTAACTTGTATTTCCTCAATTGTTCTTCAGCCTGACAGCACAGAAGAATAATACATAGAGGACCAATACAAAAAGTTGCTCACTTTCAATTATACTATTACCACTTTTTTTTTGCAATATAAAGGAGCTGAGAATGACATGCAGTGGGCAGAGGCAATGCTGGGAGCAGAGTGACATCTGCTCTAACCTCTGTACTGTGCCCAGTGGAGTGCTTTATGAGCAGTGTATTGCAGTACAGCTTTCTCTTGCTTCATCAGCTAGTGAAATCAGTGCAAAGCTTTGTAGGACAGGCAGGATCATTAGGAGTGTCCGCAGTACCAGAGACACCATTCAGGGGGGAACCACAAAAAGCCCCAAGCAAGCAAAAAAGCACTATTCACAGCTAGAAAAAGAAGATGGAAAAACTGGCCTGTTACATATTGGACTGAAGACATTCCTAGATTAATTTAAAAAAACAAACAAACAAAAAATAACAAAACCCCCTACCCTGTTAGTTATGCTCATACCTTCATTGAACAGGAACAATACTTCTCTCAATTTACGCTGTGGAGAGGCATTTAGATTCCCTGGCATCACTCTCTCAGCTGGGATCTCAGACCCCATTCTCAGACGCTGAACACATCACTGACTAACACTTTGCACTAACTGGTCTAGAAATGCATTTGGCATGCAGTCATTACTTTTTACCATCTTAATTTGTACACTCCCTCATCTTTACTTTGCAGACATGCACCCAACTCTGCCAAGGCTGTGTTTTGTGAAAACAGTGATTTCCCTGTTAACTAATACCTTTTATTAATAAAATATTATAATTTATGTAAGAAGTTACAGTACTCTATTATTCTTCCATGAAAGGGGACTGAATCTTCTATGTATGGCTTTTTTATTGCTCTTTTTCTTATGCTTCCATAATTCCACCCCACTGTATTATTTAGCCATATGTCTGTTTCCTCAAAAAATGCCAGAAGCAAATCCATGGCATCTGTTTGAGTTCCTGCCCAAGCCATTCTTTAGGATTGAGGTTCACTGGTCGTTGCTGCCTACCTGGGGTCTGATAGTTCAGTGAGACCATCTGGCAGCCAGCGTTCCAGAAAATTTGAGGCATGTAATTACTGGAATCCACTCGGCCTCCCTTTGGGTATATCCGACTCATTTGTCGCTTATTATAACTGTATAGTTCATCAAGGCAAATGAAATAAAAACATAGAAATGCATGGTCACATCTTGGTATCTTCAGTATTTCTTATATTAATCTTACTATTTCTCACCCTATGAGCTACTTTCCCTTTCCCTTTATAGAGATGGGACATAAATCTAGAAAGGTACTGCTGTTTATTTGTAGCATTGTGGTGAGGAGGTGAAAGGATACTTCACAAACTCAATGGCGTGGGTCTTCAAATACCCTAGTCCGACTGATTCATTGAAAGAGGACATATTATGATGAATATTACGTTCTAGAAAGAAAAGACAAGACATTTTAAAACACTTGTGTAATGACAAATCAAAATTCAAAATCATGCACTATACGTAATAGCAGGATGTAGCAAATTCTGGTCCATTTCTCCATTATCAGTTACTCATAGAATCAAATTATACTGAAGAGAAATTTCATAATATTTCTGACTTGCCTTTTTCGTTCACTTCCTGGGCAATCAACAAAACTATCATTTTTTGTTTAGGACAAAACTGTTATTCAGAGCCTGCATCGTGTGGCTAAATAAGGCAAAACAACTTGATAAATTGTCCAGTGTACAATATGAAAGCATCAGCTAACTGCTGACCACTGCGACAATCACACTCACCTTACTTTACAGAAAGACAAACCAAAAAAAGCAATTTAGTTGGAAAGGTCTATAGAATATAATCAACTTTAACAGCTTCACACTCTCCCAGTAATTTAGTGACTCCATGTGGATGACCAATGGAATAACATGCTAACTTTACATTCAAGGAAACAGATCTAAAAATATATTGATGACAGTCATTAAATATGAAAGTCTTACGCTGTTTCTACACTCAGGGAACGTAGAGATCAAAAACACTACCTAGAATAAGCACACAAATACTTTTATTTCATTCAACCTTTTATGTTACCTTCTGCTACATCGAAACCTTGAAATTTTACAGGTTGAGCATAGTTGACCATTGTTGATAAATATGGATGTATATTGGTTGTGGCACCTACATATTTGTAAGATGCCATCCACGCTTGTTCATCTTCAACAGTTACTAAACCCTGAAAACACATAAAAAAGAATAATCACTATCTGTGTTTGCACACACTATAGTTGGAATTTTCAAATGTGATAAAAATTATACCCAAATCTGCATAAAGTTAAAGAAAGTACAAATTAATACAAGAAAAGTGGAAATTTAATGTCACAAATTAAGATTTATTTTCTTACTGATATATACACCAAGCACTCTCAATGTTACAGGATGCATGCAAGAGGACTGATGATAGATAGCTGTTAAACAGTGGGTAAATATCACGTGATGTTAGTAGAATAATTTTGGGATAAAAGATAAATATCATAACAGAGTGAACAATGGTGGGAGGTAATGATCTTTGTCAAATAAATTCCTAAGAACTGTGATTTAATATACATTAAATGTAGCAACTGCAGTGTGTAACACATAGTTGGTACTAAGTAGAACTGTCTCAACATCAAACCACAAAGAGGTTCAATTGCTAATCTTTACTAATAAAAGCAAACTGAAATATTGGGATTACAACCCTCATTAGACAAACAGATGTCACAAGACTTAACGAGGCACAGTGCCAAGCTCATATTCCTGGCCACATAAAATGATAAAAATCTGAATCTGTCATTCACAAAAGATGCACTACATTTACAACAGAACTTCAGAAATTTTCTGCAAGTATCTCATCTGATAGAAACACGCAATGGGAAGCACTTCTCACGTGGATCTACTTGTCCGACTTTTTCCTTTCCCTGAACCAGTTTTAAATACATTCTTTTCACTAAAAGAAAAAGAAAGATCTGTCAATCTAAGCAAACTCTGCAGGGCTTACCGTTCATAGCGTTTTTCCCACCAACATTTTTCTTGTTCTCCTACAAGTGAACCAGGAACTAAAAAATTTAACTTACTGTAGGCTGCCAGTAAACTTCAGCAAGGAATTACTAAGTATATTCAAAAATTCTTACAGTACTGCTTTTTATTTTCAGAATGCACTTGATGTTTGTCAGAAAGTTCTCCTCCGTTACTGTATTAGGAAATAGTAACAGGAAGCACTGCAGAGTCCTTTTCTCTGGCAGTAAGTCTCAGTACGTCCAACAGCATTAAAGCATGGATGAAGAACGCAGTTCACAGTACCTACACTGCTGCAAGTCACTTCCTCGGGAGATGGAAAAGTAATGGAAACAGGAAACTACTTGCCAGTACTAGGAGTATGTAAATCTACCTGCCATATAGTGCAGACATTTCAAAAAATTAATTCCATGTGAAGTGAAACACTTTATGCCTTGATATGATAAGACAATTATAGTCAAAAGGAACATAATTTTCTGACTGCATAGAATTATCACAATGAGTCTAGGTGCATGTACACGGGTTTATGTGCCTTTTAGACTGAAGTAAACTTTCCAGCCCAGGAAACTTCAATGCTGATCACCAGGGCTCAACCCAACTGCTTTTCAGGAATCCACATATTGAGGATTCACAGATCTGTTCCCTAAATATGCCAAATGGTATAACCCTTTATTAGTAGAATACAGGCATTTTTTTGTTACTAGCTCCATATTTGTTAATAGAGTTTAGATCAAATTAAGGCCAAATTTCTTCAAAGGACCTAGCCCTTTTCAGGGTCCTCATTTTTGGAAGGCCAGTAATTCAGGAAGAACTGACCACCCATCTTCTAAAAAGCAGGTTTTTTTAACATGCCTCCTACTGACTGCTGAGAATTGCTAATCATATTTTACTATCTTGATCCATAAATGTTTAAGTAATGAATCACAGTGAAAAGGAAGTCAAAGAGGATTATCCATGCCTTAAGGCCAAGGCAATAGCATCTTGCAGACTACAGCTGTAGGACTGACACAGTAGCTCTAAGAAAATGTTCTAAGACAATCCACTTGCCATTGATTTTATCTTATTTACTTGCAGACCCATAATTTTTAGGGCAAGTGGGCTATACTCTTTGCAGTGTTCACAATTTAAAACTATGAATTAGAAAGGAATAAGGATGGAATGTTTCATAAAGCCTAGGGAAACGAAGGAATGGTTACAACAGCACATGACGCTTTTAGGAGCCACAGAAAACAGTGGGAAAAAGTTGATGTTTCTACGTTATTTACACCTCCCCACCCCTCAAGAAAAGAAGCAGAACCCACTTAGAAAACAATGTAGAATATAGACTGAAACAAAGAGTGGTTAGGAACAGGAGCAGCTTTAATGAGAGAAGAGAAAGAAGGAAAAGAGAGGAAGGAGGCGGTAAGAGTCTTACAGAAGGGATTCCTGGGAGAAGATAAATGTAGAAGTCCCAAGGGAAAGCAAAAGGAGGAAAAAGAGAGATGAAAACAAAGTGCAGTCAGGGTAAGGGAGGAGGAAAAAAAAGAAGCAGGGATGATACATCTCAATGCCATTCAAAGAACTGCTGTTTCCCAGTGCATCACATTCGAGACTGAGATCAGACACCTATAAGGAGGCAAAAGTCATGCACTCCTATCTTTCAAAAATACTCTGTAGGTGCAGTGAAACTGCATAAAATTGTTAAGCCACTAAGAATGCATTGTAAGTAATAAGTATGTTAGATATAAAGCAATAAAACAAACTATATAACATCCTATGTGTCACCTTTTTATTGTTTTCTTGCTCAGAATCTTCAACAGCCTAAGGGGAAAAAAATATATATACATTACCAAGGAAAAAGCAATAGGAAACACTCACAGTAAGAAAAAAATAATCTCAAAAAGTTAGTGCATTTAGAAATAAGTATACCCTTTTCCACCTTCCTGTGTTGCTCACCTGTCCCATACACTTGCAAAAATTTGCAGTTTCTTGCAAATATATGTATACAAGATATGAAATTCAACAGTTGGCTGGCAATGGGAATAGGAGGGAGAATGGCAGACAGTTAAGCCCAATGCCCTCGATGCAAGGAAAAGGAAGTTTCAGAGAAGAATGAAATAATGACACACCTTGACAGCACAAAAGATCATCTGATCTGGATATGCACATGGCCCAAATTCTGAAAACTTAAGGGTTAAGACTGCTGTAAACTGTTCTTTAAATGTCCACATTTGGAAAAGGCCTATCTCAAGATGTTACTTGCAATGCAACTGTGCGCTGCCTGTCTTCAATTACAAGCTGCCACTACTGAGAATCTCAGACAGATAGATGTTGACTTGGCACCGAACATACATTCCTAAGGAATAAGGACTGAGACACTGATCAGCAAAGAAGCAAAGAAATTACCCAAGGGCATATGCTACAGATGACTGACTAACCTGAAAAAAACCCCAAACCCCAAAACATTCAGGTTGTTAAGGACCAGCTGACTTAGAAAGCAAAACCAGCCCTAGAGCAAAGAAGTTAAACAATACTTCAGTGAGAGGATTCATAAAAGTCCTGAAGAAGCAAACATGTTGACTTGAAGAGGTAACAAGAAGGTAGGACTGATGTCTCGGTGATACTGCTAGAGAAATACTGCCAAGGGCAAGCTGTGCTATGAGAGATTTCCCATACCTATAATTCTATCTTGAGTAAGATCCAAAGGTAGCTAGGCAGGAAATAAGTGGCCAAAATTACTTCTGATAAGGAACCTTAGCAGTCACATGTGGGTTTTTGTTCTTCATTTTTGTTTTCTGTAGTAACACCTTCATCACCACAGCAGGCTTAGTTTTGAATTCCAATATTCTGTACCTAATTACTGTCAAGTAATATTCAAATTACTGAGTACAGACTGATAAACTGCACTAAATAAGGTATTAGTGGAGTACAGGGGATTGTCACCCTGCCTGCCAGCTAGCTCTCTGGTATAACCTCACTGCCATACTGCCTCACTGGAGGGTGATCGTCCGATTTAGCCTTCATTGCTGCAGGGTAGAACCTACCCTACGAGTTAAGAATAGAAAATAGCCAGGTAATCCCTGTAACGAATGCACAGGATGCAGCCTTGCAAAAAAACATTGTTGAGCAAGGAAGCTGATACTCCATCTCATATTAGGGCTCTGCAACTGAGAGGCAAAGTTATAAAAAAATAGTATCAGAAGCAGGAGCAGAAAACCACTTGCTGCCTTTAATAAGTATTTTTGATCAAATCCTCCGCTTGTATACTGTTTTCCTATTCTATTTCCTCAATGAGCATTCTACCTGAACAAGCAGAGGATATTTTCAGCTACAAAATTTTGTCTTCTCATAAACCTAATCTGGTAAAGATTTAGGGTTTAACTCTTCGGACAACGTGTGCTGTGATGCTTCCACAGAAAAGAGCGTCTTTTACACCCACCTCCACAGAAAGGTTCCAAAGAAATATACATACAAGAAGCAACCCCACCTTTTTGACACTGATGGCAACAGCTTCTTTTTGACTGTAATCATCTACAGTAAGGTCACTTCCGAATTTGTACTCTGGATGAGCTTCTTCTTCCTGGTCAGCTGCACAGAAAAGAAAAAGGAACTGCTGGTTTTATGTGAGACATGAAACAAATGATAGTTGAATACACAACTTCAACACAACTGTGTTGAAAACACAATGTTTCTGGCATTCTTTAAAAACAGAAATAAAATCCAGGTTATTAGATTTCCAAGCATTACTTGTAATTACAGTTAAAGGCCTGAGATTCTTACAGCTTTGACTTGGTTATACAAGAAATTGTGTTTATTGTATTTTTGAAGGAATCAGTAATTTGCTTAGCAAAAGTGTGAAAAAAAAAATCCAACAGGCTTGGGAATATAACAAAGATAATGAAGACAGTTCTTTGAATAAGGATGTAAAAAGTTGCTGATGTCCAAGTTTCTCATGTGCATTGATTGTTAGAGTCTCCTTATGTGCCCCTACTATAGCGAACAATTTTCATTTGCTTTTAAGGCAATTTTCCATTAGAATCTAGTCTACTCGAAGTTAAAAGGCCTCTTACAAACACAAAACCATTATTCATGTGGATTTAAACAAAAATTTTAGAGAATACTTGAGCCTCTTGCTAATCTAGTATGTAGTTAATAACACAGGACAGTAAGAACACTATTAGAAATAAGCATTCCAATGGAAATCAGCCTGCAAAACAACAGAATCTCCTTGGTGCTCCTTGACCACCTGAAGAAAGATACTGAGATGCCCCTCAAAAAAATTGTACTTCAGTCCTTTTTAGCATTGCAAGAACAGATATCAAGATTTGGATTACAAAGAATATCTTTTATGAGGATCTCTACTGACTGCAATAGCAGTGGCTTTGTGCTAGTTTAAAAAAAAAAAAGAAAAAGAGAGATACAATGCATACGCTAAAGCTGTGATGTTCACTATGACAGGGGCTGCAGGCCAGTACCTTGGTACAGACACTTGCAGGCAATGCATGATTTACCCCTTCTGAGGGTGGACATTTAAAACAGACAAGGTGAATCACACCCTAGATATGTCCATTTTTCTCTGTTGGCCATAAACACATTCCGTATCACTGGTTCAGATCTAGATGCTTACATTGAAGATTGGCAAGAAAAATCCTATCCCTCATTTTATCCTCATAAAGTATAATGCAATAATCCAATCTCATGTTGACACAAGTATTAAAAATAGTGACAAAATCTGTTTTCAAAGCAAAGATCACAGCTTCCCACTCTCTCTCACACACACAGAATGAAAATCTGCCTTGGTTGCTGCTCCAATATGACTTCTGAAGAGTAAGTAGAAGTCAAAGTTACCCCTAGTACCACCCAAGTGAGCTCATGTTCCTGCCACAGAGGCAGGAGCAGCTTTGGTATGTACTGGAGATGAAATGGTAAGGCAGGAGCTCTGTATAAATGGTCCGGCACTGGGCCCAGATTTGCTGCTGCTGCCACAGACCACGGAAACAGGTAACATATATACTAGTTGCTCATGCCAGCCTACTGATTTACCACAGGAAATGTTTGAAAGCCCTTCTCTATGATATCCTCACCACTTTCTATTTCTTCTTCATTATCATCCTCTAGGATATTTACAGGAGCAGCAGTTTCCCCAGCCTCCATCATTTTTTTCAGAGCATCAAGCTGTTCTGTTAATAAGAAAAATAAAAATAAATTAGCCATGACATAAACATTTGTAGAACAAAGAAATACACGAGAACAATCATAAATTATTCTCTGATCTTAAGAGCTACTTTTATTTAATGGGTTCTCTAAGTTTTCAGTTAGCAGTAACATTTTACAGAGTAAAAGCACCATTAGATGTACTCTGTTGTTAGATCTGAAAAGGTCAGTTAGCGCTGCATCCAAAGCTCCCTGAAGTTAAGAAAAATATTTCTGTAGAATTCAAAGGTCTTTGGAGCAAGCATATTACTTCTTCAAAGAATAAATAGACAGTTATCTCTTTCGTGCTTGATCTATGCAAATGGAGACAAAGTGATTGGATTTTTAATTGTGTTTGATGTGTATTTCAGTTAGATAGTATGCACATAATCATGTATGACTAAGTCAGTGGAAGGTCTGCATGCTTATCTTTGAATGGAGAAGGACCAGAGTTTATCACTACAGCCATACTGGAAACTAATACAGCAACATTACTATTACTGAAAGAAGATAAATATCAAAACTGGCAACAATAGCAAGAAGAGCAATTTCAAATTCCATTTCATTTTATGCTTATCCTGGAAAAACACAGCAATGCAAACATACCAGTGTAGGCAGAATTTACAAAAGATTCTATCTGCACTATATTTTAGCTCAAGCAGCAATCTGATAAAAATCCCAGGATTACATTTCTAGGTCTATATATGCCTATGCTACATCCTGATACCAAGGCCTAGACTCTGGCACTCATATGAAACGCAAGAGCAAACATAGTGTCATTTACACATAGTTCATATTCTTCCAACACTAACTACAAGCAATTTGGAAAATTTAGTAACCTGGTCTATTCATATCTATCTGGACTTTTGTTTCATTTAATATTTGACAAGCTTTACTCACTTTTTTCTACTTCAGGCTTCAGCCTTTTATTCTTTATGAGAATCTTTCTTTTGAGATCATTAGGAGAAGGTAAGGCTTTACCTGGATCAAGCTGTAAAACAATTTGAAGAAAAGGCTTAATAACAGCTATTTGATCTCTTTGTATCCCAATCTGGGATTTTGACTTTAGGACAGCAATGGTAAAGGGCAGTGAACAAGCAGTGCCACCTCAGGCACAACTCTGGGAGGTAGTGTGACTGCAATTATATTGTCTCCTCTGCTTCTTCCCTGTCCCATGGGAAAGCTGTGCTCAGGTAAATGTGGGCTGAAGCCAGCACACTGGTCTTCAGCCCACACCATCCTCAGCTGCGCTGGTCAAAATGTCTCCCCCTCTCTCCTGCAGTGGGCAAGGATGTGACCTGCAACTCTTCATCAGAGGACTTCTTACTTTCCCTCTTTCCCTGTGGTTCACACAAAGTCCAAGTCAGAATGTAGCCTGTTATCATTTGATCTCTAAATAAGTCACCTTTTATGGTCCCTTCAAGCTGTAACAATGCAAGTGAGGCAGACTTACACATACTTACAGATTAGAAATGGGCTGGCACTGGTGAATGGAAAACTACCCAGTCTTTAGCTAGGTAATGTGGACTATTTTTGCCAGTAGGGTCACATCTTTAGTATTTATGAAAGGTAAATAGCAAGTTTCAAATCCACAAGGAAGTACTACTAAAAGTTTTGTTCCAGTTTAGGGGAGAAAAAAATATTATTGCAAAAAGAGAAGTACAAAATCCTCTGATTTAAGCTCTGGCACATCACTGAGGCTAAGAAACAGATATTTGGGTATGGTAATTAGTACCCTTCTCCAGCTCAGGCTTGCTAAGAATATTATGCAGGGAGTTGCTGGTATAATGGACTGTGGTTTCCAGTTAACCATAAGTGACACAGAAGTAGAAGATATTTCCAGGATGAGTAAAAATTCTTAGAAGAAATGTTCAGAAATCCTTAGCCTTAAATACAACTCTGAACTATGCAGAAGCAGCATTCTAGATGAAGAAACAAAAAAAAACCACCACAACTTGAAACCAAATAAAAGCAGCAGAGGTGACAAATGACAACCCAGCAAAAAAACCCCATATCAACCCAACCTGACAAGAATGGGAGCACACCTCCTTACAGAAGGGTAATGATTATCCACTATCACCAGGCTCAGTCATGGGGGTTTCAGCATGGTGGATGAAGAGAAAACGCAATTGTTCCTGAGAGCGCTTGGGTTGTAATTCCACTAGATGTCAGTGCTGCAGAGCTCATTTACCCCCAGGCTTCCAGGATGCCAGTCTGCCTGCACCCCCAGGCACAGGGCATAGCTGGATGCCCATTTGGATAAATACTTGTTTTTACTTAAAACCAGATCTGCTTCAACCAGTGCTGCGTCTCTCTTAAGCCTTCCCTTCTCAGTCAGTGGAGGTATCAGAAACCAAGCACTCACGAAATACATGTTTCAAGCTTCTCCTGCCATGTCTTCAACATTTGCTTTGTAAGCAGCTGGGGACTGAATTTACCCTTCAGGAGGAATGGACACAAAATGTAGAAGGCTCAGTAGTGCTACAGAGCACAGCAGCTAAGGCTTAACACCGGGCCCTGAGGTAGCAGCATGGCAGCCTTTGGCCAACTTTACTTTAGGCTTCCCTGAAAGCTGCTTTTGTAAGGAAGGTGGCAAGGTGCTACATACATAGGAGAAACACTACACATTTACTTCTCTGGGATGCACTTTTCAGGGCAACAATTCACCAAGCCTTATGTGTTGTTGTCCCTGCCAAAAAAAGCACAGCTCTAGAGATGATAATGCCAGGAGGCTCCTTCGCAGGCATTACACAGACAGGAGCTGAAAGGTAGGGCAGAGTCCTCTTTGCTGCAGTCGCCCACAGCACTAAAGAGCATCTGCATGTTTTGGGTGCCTGCTGGCATACAGTGAGTATGTTGCTCCGGAGAGTAAGGAAGGCCTGGAGGAGTAGCTGCAAGCACTGGGTAACAAGCTAATAAACTCTCAAATACTGTGTTTGTGAAGGAGTGGCTGTTATTATCTCTACCACACAGGAGAGTGAAGTGCATGCAGATTACAGTGCACTTGATAGTCCAAATGAGACTGCAGGGAACTCTTCATGCTTAGACTGCAGGACCTGATCTGGAGCATGAAGCATGCAAAGTGCAGCTGAAAGAAGAGGTTTCCTCATCTGAGACCATGCAATTTATAATTAATTGTTCTTCAACAGTGACTGGCAATTTCAGAGTTATGAATGACCTGCAAATACAATGTATGTGATATATTTTATGTAGGTGCTGATATTACGTCACACATCAAGGGGATGGATTTCCCCAGGCTGCTTGCCAGAGCCCTGTACAGAAGAGATTAAACAAAACAGATAAAGACAAGTTTGTACCAAAAAGTGTAGACATCCAAAATCACTAGTCATTTTTGAAATCACAGGAGTGGCAGTGAACAGCGCTGTAGGTGATATGATTCTAGTTTATCATCTGTGTTAAATATAGCTAATATAAAAAAAATAAAAAGACTGGCAGAATATAACATACTGGATGTGTTTCTAGAGGCTGCTTCAAAAGGAGATCTCCAAAAAGATCTTCACAGTATTTTGACATCTTGTACTGTTGATATTTGCTGGAAAAGATGATGTTGGTTACTTTTGTAATATAAAAAAGAAATCACTATTACTCAGCAAAACAGAATAATATTAAGTAATGTAGATATCCCATATTATATACCACTTGCTTTCTCTCAACTGAGTAGTATTACTTTACTGTAATTAAACTGTTAATAAAAGTCTATCATCTGACAGATAAATTTACTAAGACCAAAAAAGTAGATTAACTGAATCCCACACAACTAATGGAACATTCAAGAATATTTCACAGCTTTACCACAGATAAAAATATTGCCATAATTAAGCTAAAGATTGACTAGTATATTAAAGTACATTCTCTTCCAAGTCACGCTCAGTATAGCTGCATATCCCTACACAGCTTTCAAGTACACTCAAATATAGTATGTTTGAGGTCTGAGTTGTGTCATCTTTCCCATACATCACACTACAAAAAAAAAAAAGGCACTATATACCTGCAGTGATTTTCAAATGAAAGAATGACAGGATACTCTGATGTAACAAATGCCGTTTCCTTAATGGCTTGAATGACATCCTTTAAAATTCAGTAAAAGGATTCAAATTAGGTCCAATGAAATTACAAGCATACTGAAAGAGATTTTTTTTTGTCCTCCACCCCACCCTGAGAAATACAAAGCTCACTCTCAAATGTACCAGGTGAAGCCACAACTAGAACAAACTATGCTCATTCTTCTCTGTTCTCAACAACCTGGACTCAGGGCCCAACAGGTGCCTCACTGCACCTGCAGCAGCAATGGCAGCTTCACCCAGAACCCCCAATGCTACCCCTGATCTGCTGCCAGCTACTACTACCATAGCAACTCCTGCATCTTCAGGCCACTTCCACAGCTAAGGAACTTATCAGACAATGGAGAAGATATTTATTCTGTGGTGCAAAGAGCCACAGGATGTGAAAATGTGGGGCAAGCCTGCTCCCTACAGTTTCTGTGGAAAAGCAGACATAACACAGGGGTGCATGATTAGAGTAAGAAATAAGATCTGGGGACACAAAACTGTGCCTATGCAATTTGTTAGTCTGTCAAAAGGGAGTAGTACCTGGGTGCTGAGAAGGGGACGGTGCCCTGCATGGATTCCTGTGCAAGGGTTCTACTGGGGCTTACTACCAGGTGTAGAGGTCAGGCATTTACCTTGAAAAGAATATCTGTACACATTGCTTTTCCATGTGTTATTATTGGTTCTTGATCTTCACCTTTGCCATCCCAACAGTCCAGCTCCACACACCTAAAGACCCAAGAAAAATTACGTCAGCTTCCTTAGTGTTTCTGTACAGGCAAGCTACTCAGGACAAGTTCTGAGCAGTGATGTTCAGAGCAGTAAGTTACAAAGCAGTTTTGGGCATTACACAATTCCTTCTAAACTGCATTGTGTCATTTCAGACTGCTTTTATAACTTTGGGTATATTACCTTAAATATACTATGTGTGGCCAAATGTTATTTACACCTGAACAATGTTTTTAGCACTGTTACACTCTTCTAATTTATTCTCCTACTCAGTTAACTGTGACACATTCCAGTACGTTAAGAAATTGGGAAGGAACTCACACACTGATTCTCACTTACATATAAACTTCTTAATTACAAAATAGAAATTCCTCTGAAATTCTTCAGTTGTCATTTTGAGATCAGATGTTATCTTTCTCACAATTTGTCTTCTGACATCAGTTTCTACATTCCACTACCTTTCAATGTTTTTTTTGTGAGAAAAATAGTATCTTAAATATAAACATTTTAATTTAACACACTAATATATTTATATATTAAATTATGAAATATATCACCACGAGGGAATATTACATAGGTTTAAAGTATTAGATCCACAAATATCAAAGTCTGTTATCTTCTGCTTCCAACCTGCATCCAGCCAAAAGCACTTGTCTGTACATCTCCACCGAAGACTTGCCCCCAAACTGCCTGCCTGTTAAATATGTATTGTGAGAGGAACTGATGAAATAATGAGCCAAAGGATGGTCCATTTCTTGATATAATTCCAAACGGTCTAGGAAAACTGGGGCATTTTCATCTGACATCAAGTATCTGCAAAACCCATCACTTGATATGACACCTAGAGGGAAGAAGAAAGCATGGCAAATTACTACTAAAAATGTGTAGTAGGCAGGAATCAAACTGTCTCACAGAGCAGGAACCCTAGCACAAAAGCTATGTTATTGCTTATTGCTACTGCCTTCTTTCTTAACCTACATGATTCAGCAAAAAAAGTTGTTGAGCTGAATTATTTTGCTCAACAGCAAAGTTATACCTAAGAAGGGGAAAAAGACCGCAGAGAACAACCACTGCTGAGATATATTCTTGCCTTCTTTACATGCTAAGGTTCAACACGCTATTATATTAAACCATCTCTCTATTCTATTGATTACACTGGCATAAAACCTCTATCAGTAAATAAGATCAATGGAGGAATGCTAAGAGGACACTGCTGCTGTTCCATTGTTACTCTCCATAACCCTATCCCTGCAGGAGGTTTACCACATTTATTTAAAACCTGTTAGAAATATAAATCAAAAAAAGAAGCTAAATAAGAGTAGCCAAGACTAAATAATTGGCAAAAGAATAAAAGACAGTATTATTCTCTTGCTACAGCTTGGTGCTTGCAAAATCCTCTTTGTGAATTACAGAATATTGTTTTCCAGTCCTCGACTAATTTCCACCTTCACAAACCATGTTTTTACATCTTCTATTCTAAACTTGCGGTAGCTACCTTCCTCATTTTGGAAAATACGTAAAATGCACTGTCATCAAGAGGAATCACAGCTGGATGTCTTTAAAAAAAATAAAGGATAGAGTTTACTAAAATCAAGTAATTAATACTTGGAAAATTCTACTTCACATAGAGAGGAAGAGAAGTAAGTTACACTGCTTGTGAGTGGAAAATCCTCATAATGTTTATAAATGACTCCTCGACAAGAGAATTATCTTCCTCTCTCCCAGATGATTCCTGGAAAGTCCGTGTTTTCACATAATTAAAAGAGCAATCTATTAATCTAGCATACAATGCAGTGTCTGGAGTAGCATATACAGTAAAAACTCTTCCTCTAGCAGTCTGGTCGAAGGACTGAAGTACCTTAAGGAATGGTGAACGCTATACATCCAGCTACAGAAGGATTCCTTGAGTTTAAAGACTGAGGGAAGACAACTGTAAACTCTTCCCAACCAATGGCCCAGAGAAAGGGAGAAGGGCAGGTGCTGCTGTGGAAGGCGATGCTGGCGTCAACTCCTGTGATCATAAAGCTGCAGAAAGGCACACAGGGGACCCAACAAGGCTACAGCACTGAGTGAGAGTGGATGTGTAAAAGCTATTCAGCTTCTCCAGCACTAGCTTGATACATTAGCCTAAATGTCTCGTGAAAGTGGCTTCCTGTTAGGATGCTTGAAGGTCTATGGGCTTTGCAAGACTGCAGTCTCCTTCTCTGTATGCTATAATGTTACTAACTTCCAGCAAAAGGGCAGTGAGGACAGAGAAGGATAGCAACATTTTTAATTTCTGCAGTTTCAACACTGCTATTTCAGCAGAATGGGTAAGAACTAGGAGCTAAGTTCAACCATTGACACCTCCAACACCCACAGCAGCTCAGGACATGAGCAATCCAAGAATGGCCTGGAGACGCTTCCTGCAATCTTGCTCAGAGAGAACATTTTTCAATGCACCCATGTAAAACACCCTGTTCTAAGCTAGACTGCTGCCCCCAAGCAGTATAGAGTTTATAAAAAGGTGGACCCAGTGGTACACATGGAAATTTTTTTATATTTTTTTTTTTTACACAGTAGCTGTACAGCTTTGTGGTCTCTCTGAGACCTTGGCCATAGCCACATGCATGTTGCCTTGTTGCCAGGAGTCTCCACGTTGTTCCCCATTTACTCAATCTTAGCCTCTCCCATTTCGTATCAGGATGGCTGTCTCTAGCCACGCTGAAACTGGGATCAGGGAAACAATCCTAAAAAATAACTGGTTTTCAGGGTGAGGTATTTTTCAGCAGCTCGATTTCCTGATCTAGTTTCACTGGGTGGCCAAACAAGTGCTTGCCCCCTTACCATAAGGGCTGTAAGCTCCCTTTTAAAAGTTTGGATTCTTTGGAACAAATTCCCAAATGCCTAAAACCAGTGAATACTGAATTCCCTCCCACATTTACCTTTACTCTTCAAGTCTTCATCTGGCTCATATGTCTCAATTATCTGCATTGCTCTTTTTGTGTCATAAAAGGGAAATAAAATTTCATTGAGGCGAGGATCTCGTTGATGCTAAGGTTAGAAAACAATGGAATTCAGCAAAACAATATAGTGCATGACTATCATCCAAGAGCATTTCATTACTGAAGATGAGAAAGAAAGAAGTGGACATTTAAAAAAAAAAAAAGCCCTAAAACTCAGACTATTCAACAGTAACTTTAGCTTTAGACAGAAAATGAACCTTATCTTTCATAAAAAACCTAGGCAGTTTGATTATTAAAATATTTTAAAAAAGCATTCTAGTGCCATCATATAACTGGTATTACTTTTGCTTGTTCATAAAAATAATGACTGCACATGGTATACGTGCAAATGAAATGTTGAAAATAAATAGATAAATCTCTCATTCTTGGTAAATTCTCTCTTCCTAATATTTTCTGTAGGTCATATAAACTGACAGACTTTACTGATGGAGCTGTAACCACCTCTGCAAAAATAAGTCTCCAGCAATATCTACAGGCAAGGTAAAAATTAAAATGAATCTATACTATAAATACAGAATTTGAAACCCAAGTTTAGAAATATGCAATTACTGATGACTACTTGTGAATTGTGGAAACACTGTGTTATTATCTGTTCAAAAAACAGCATAGGTTCTTAGAAGAAACGTACAACTTAGAAGAGCTTCACAGTATCATCTCTTCAGTTCACAATAGTTTACAATATTAGAATTTCATAATATATGTAATATTTAGACACAATTTAGCAGTGATTTCTAATACACTACTAAAACTCAGAGTTTTTAAGTTTTCACTTAATAGTGTGCTATGTTACTTTTGCTTTTTTCCAAACTGGATTAGAGCTGCACACTGTGTGCCTGATTCTCCATCAAAAGAAAATTAAAACAGGATTGAACGGAGTAGTGGCATGTAAGCAGATGCAATAAAACAAAGAAATAAATATGACTGTGAAAACACTCTTTTATCCCCGTAGGTGCACAGTTTTCAAGCTTTAGTTCAAGCAGAATTCAGAAATGTAACAGGCCACCCCCATATTGGCGATCAATAATTAGGAGTGGACAGGATGGTATTGATATGGCTTGGCACAGCACTATCGGCATTTGCTGTAATTCCTTATGTGTAAACTTTTTGACATGAAAAAGAGCAATATCCAATCAAAATCAAGCACTTGATCTCTTTTCTTACTATTAATACATTGGTGCATGTGCTTAATTCCAAGAAATTACAACCAATGCCAATTTATTCATGCAATTAAGGAGGGATCTTTTAAGTAACGCTACTGGCAGTCTGCAGCATCTAAAATACAGCAGTTTCATTCACTACACATCAGCTGTCTGGATATCTAAGTAAAACTCAGATGAAATATGATATGAGAGCAGGTGGAAGCAGGACAAAACTTGCTAAGCAGCACACAACAGCAACACAACACTGGCATGCAACAGTACAGTCTACTGTGACAAACGACAAGCTTCATACCATTAGTGACAATACACCACTTCAAAAAATTGTAAGAAATAGCAGGGAAGGTTCGTAACTCAAGGAAAGTGCTCTTCCCACTCTCTTTCTTCTACAGTTAGTCATAAGCAAACAGAGGAAAATAAATGGGATAAAGCAAAAAAACTCTTCTCTGAAGAAAGAGTCCCAGAGTTATTGGAAAGAGCTAAGAGGAAAATACTGCTCTTGTAGCAATGATTATTGTTCATTATCAATTTTCTATTTGAGCAAAAGCATGTGTCTATGTTTACTTAGTTTAAAAAATAAAGCAAAATTGACAATTGTCGAAGCTTTACTTAAAACAAGGAAGAAAGCTAGTGTCTCTTGGGGAAATGTTCTGCACTGCTGAGCTTGCTGGCACAGGAAACTTGAAACACAAAAGCTGACCAAAACTAGAAGCATGAAGTTTCATCTAGAAAGACAACATGCCCCAGGACTAATTGTGTATTACAAATCCAACAAAGCTGCATTTGATTGTTGTAGTTACCACAGTAGACAGGACACCCTTACACTAGACAGTCTTACCCACATGAGAGTGAACCATCTAAAAGCATGGGGAGAAAGAATGTCTCTATGCTTCTGCAAAGAGAGAAAGATCATCTAGCTTCCCTAACCTGGCCTCCAGCCTCCTCCTTTGAGCAGACACATAAACCGAGATATACACCAGTTAATCACATGCCAGAACCAATTCTGCCTCTTGAATTTGGCCTGTGCAGTGGCACGAAGGGTGTGGAGATGAAAACCAGAAGGAGCAAGCAAGCGGGAAGAAGAGAGGAAGAAGGAGGGAGGGAGGGGCAAAGAGGAGGGGGCAGTGGGAAAGGGAGGTAGAAAAGGATCTCCTCATACCTCCTTCCCACAAGACAGGATGGGTCCTGGTCAGACTATTGAATTTCCATTTTGACAGTTAATTGGCTTATTAATTTGTTGCTGCAAATGAATGGCAGGAGCAAATCTCAATAGTAGTGATTTCAGTTCTTTTTCTACTACATTTTCTTTTTTCAAAATTTGACTTTAATACTTAGGGCCTGGCAATAATGACATTTCAAAAAACTTCCCAGAAGCTTTAATACTGATACACAATTAAATCAGCTGTCAGCCAGCAACATTTAAAAGTCAAATAGAGACAGCAGTTTGGAAAAACTCCAGGAAAGTAGCTTACTCTCCTCTCGTACCCAGTAACATACCCTTATGCTCCCTTAAAACCCCATAACAGAGCTTCTGTAGCATGCCTTGGAGATTACTGAATTAAAGATAATTTAGGTTAAATACTCTCATGAAGAATGGTTCTGCCAAGTAAATCCCCTCTCCTATATAATGATGATAATCTTTTTATATTTTCCAGCATTAAACACCACTGCTAATTGTGGTGTTGGCCAGCTGTCAAGAGGAGAGGACAGAAAAGATAACTTCAGGAGGGAGATTCTGGGTCATTTAGTACCTTTCAAATCATGACCAAAATTTTAAACTCTATAACTCTATTTGAAGACCAAAAGACCTCCAGCACAGAGCCAAATGCATTAGTTTCAGCCATCAAAACGAATGTCCTACTCTATTAAACCACTTCACTAATTTTTCCCAGCTCTGGTCACCCACTAATGGGCCAACTTTTCCAATTGCAAAATGTGCTGTGTTGATAAGAATGTAGCCAATAAAACACATGTTTCTTCAATACTGCCATAAAATCATAGAATCATCTAGGCTGGCAAGGACCTTAAAGATCATCTAGTCCAACCATCAACCTAACGCTGACAAAAAAATAAATAAGAAATAAAAATCACTAAACCATATTCCTGAGGACCATGTCAACCTGTCTTTTGAACACCTCCAGGGATG
>JAOTQQ010000023.1:921097-1140608 GCA_026546715.1 Gallinago undulata
ACTTATTCTCCAGACCCCTCACCAGCTTCATTGCCCTTCTCTGGACCTGCTCCAGCACCTCAATGTCTTTTTTGTGGCAAGGGGCCCAAAACTGGACACAGTACTTGAGGTGAGGCCTCACCAGTGCCCAGTACAGGGGGAAGGCTTCAAATTCCATAAAACGATCTGCAAACACAATATAAAACTGAGAGTACAACAATTAAATTTTAATTTTTTAATCAGTTACTGTAGGTAGCCAGGAAATTCTTACAATTGCTGGCAGCTCTTCTTCAGAAGTTTGTGCTCCAAAGAAGCAGACTTTAAAACAATTACAGAGATCAATTTTAAAATAATGATAAAACAGTAATTTACATATGATTCAGCGTGGGGACAGGGCAGTGTGCTTTAAGCAGCAAAGTGTATCTATCACTGCAAGTGAACTAGAGGGTTCAGGTACTTTATGGGAATAATTTATAATTTAAATCACAATGTTATCCTTTCTCTCTTAAATGCAGAAGCAAAAATGCCTTAGCTATGCGCTCCAATTTTCTAATAGAACTAGGTAGATACAAACCAAGGCCCCAAGTAGGTAACCATTAGTCCTGAAGCTGTTTATCTTCTCGCTATCTTTTATTTTTGAATATTCTTTCTACGTGTAATTTAGGTTTGGTAAAGATTAAGGTATGTGTTCCCTACTGAAAAAAGAAAATAATATTCTAAATTTGATATATGGGGAACTGACTGCTCAAATCTTCATATAGCTGTATCATATATATATAAATACATCTATATAAAAATACATGTATAAAAATTACATAAAATAGATTTAACTAGTAATTTTAGATAGAGAGATTTTTGGTAATGCACCCAGTCTCTGTAAGATCAAGCATCTATCCATGCTCCAGATGACAAGAATCTACTTGTCCAAAACCAAGTAGAATGTGCCTATTTCCCATGTATATGTTCTTGTCAAATCTACACAGTGCGTTTATTGTTGCAATTCCAAATAAGTCCATCTTCTATAACTTACTGTGCTTTAGGAATAGAAAAAAAACAATCCCACACACTCTTTATTGAACCACTTCGCACAGTCATGATGTTTTTAAGAAATACTAAATACACTTGCCAACAACTGTATTCTGAAAATACAGAAATAAAAATATTTCCTTTTATTCTGCACACACAGTATTTAAAAAAAAATCACATACAAACTCTTAAAATATCCTCTTAGCTCTTAGGTTTGTAACAGACTGATATAATACTGTTGAGAAAAATCAAACCACTGTTTATAAAAATCTACTTAATTTTTCTATTATTCAGAAGAATTAGCAGATATATTTAGCTGTGACCTACAGGTAAAGTAATTGCCCATAATAAAATACTGGATGTATTTTAGTTGAAACCACATTGAATGTACAGTATAAAATGCGTAAAACATACATAACACACAACATAACACAACAGCAAGTAATCAACTGATGCAATCTGCAAAGCCAACATGTAGAAAGCACAACAACATACAAGGTTGGAGCTGATTTTTGCACCTGGATGTTACCATAATGGAAAGATCAGCAGATCAAAAAAGCACAGCAAATAATGGCATGATTCATGCAATGGAAAGATTGGAAGAAGCAAGCCACTGCAGACAGACTTGTATGGTAGTTAATGTATGAAAAAGCTTACTTCATTTAGAAAGCTCACTAATTGGTCTACCGTTAAATAATCAGTTTTGTCTCCATTGCTGAAAAGAAATTTATTAGAGAGTGTAAGTTTTCATATACGATGCTACAGTAGGTATGATTTACATGTTGACATTGTTGATACTTTTAAAATCACCTACTCTTCTACCTCAAGTAGCTCTATAATCTCAAAAGTAACAGTCACAGAAAACATATTAACTGTCTATGCTTGGCACAGTATATCTCCCATAACTTCCTATAATTTAAAAAACATTACTTCATAAACCAACATGTAAGTCCTCCCGCTGAGAACAAATTGAGTGAAGAAACTTTTTAAACTTCAAATTTCTCATTTAATTTAATTAGTTCACATACTGTGTTAATCACCTAAAGGAGCAAGTTAAAATTACAGTTAGTTAGTAAAGCCAATGCAAAAAAAAAAAGTTCCAGGTGCTTCCTCTAACTCATGTAAAAGTTGCTCTAAAATACAGAGTGAACTTTTACATTAACAATCTGAGCGGGAAGGAAGGGGAAAAACAAAGATTTGAGTTTGTTTTAAAATACTACTGATGCTACTAGGATTCAAGGTTTGATAGTCTTTACAGTGTTCTGTCACTATTAAATATGGACTAAAAATATAACAAAATGAGTTTACAGCAAGATTATATTAAATTTGAACTTACATCTTCTTAAAGAGGTCCTCTATATCAGTTCGGGGACATATCTTTTGGGTGAGCTCATAAAATTTCTCGTAAGTAAATGCTGCAGGCTCAATTTCATCATTCTGCAAGAAAAAGCAAAGGTACATTCATTCAGCAAAAAAGAGCTTATATACTCTTTTCCCAAGAGCATATCTTACATCAGAAAAAGCAACCAAGAACAGTTTTAGCTCTTCACACAGTACATGCCTAGTTTCTTTTGTATTTTTGCACAGCAGTTCTTAATTCATCTTTATTATGAATTGGATGAAGGGATGGAATGTACCCTCAGCAAGTTTGCTGATGACACAAAACTAGGAGGGATGGCTGACATCCCAGAAGGCTGTGCCACCATCCAGTGAGACCTGGACAGGCTCAAAACCTAATGAAATTTAACAAAGGCAAGTGTAGGGTGCTACACCCCAAGCACCAGTACAGGTTGGGGGCTGACCTGCTAGAGAGAAGCTCTGAGGAAAAAGACCTGGGAGTTCTTGTGGACAACAGGATAACCATGAGCCAGCCGTGTGCCCTTGGCCCTTGGGGCCAAGAAGGTGGGGTGCATCAAGAAGAGCGTGGCCAGCAGGTCGAGGGAGATCATCCCACCCCTCTACTCTGCCCTGGTGAGGCCCCATCTGGAGTACTGTGTCCAGTTCTGGGCTCTCCAGTTCAAGAAGGACAGGGAACTGCTGGAGAGGGTACAGCAAAGGGCCACAAAGATGATTAGGGGCCTGGAGCATCTCTCCTATAAGGAAAGGCTGAGGGACTTGGGTCTTTATTTTTGAGAAGAGAAGACTTAGGGGGGATCTGATCAATGCTTACAAATACTTAAAGGGAGGGCGTCAGGAGGATGGGGCTGGTCTTCTCAGTGGTTCTCAGTGACAGGACAAGAGGAAATGGGCACAAACTTGAGTATAAGAAGTTCCACCTAAACATGAGGAGGAACTTCTTTACTGTGAGAGTGGTAGAACACTGGGATCAGGCTGCCCAGAGAGGTGGTGGAGTCTCTGTCTCATGAAACATTCAAAACCCACCTGGACAAGTTCCTGTGCAACTTGCTCTAGGTAGACCTGCTCTGGGGGCGGGGGGGCTGGACTAGATGATCTCCAGAGGTCCCTTCCAACCCCATATGATTCTATTATTTATCATAAATTTGTTTGATGTGCTTATATTCTGACCTCATGGTAACAATTCTACATAAACACAAAAACTAGAAAACTGTCTAATTTTCTTCTGAAGCTGAAAAAAACCCACTCAAAAGTCCAAAATAGTACACAAACCTCAGGATACTTACACTGAAGCCAAGGAACATTGAGAAAAGTCCCAGGTTTGGTGCAATAGTTTTAAAAAGCAAAGTGGCTCTCATACAGGGACATGTAAAACTTTCATGAGAGGGGGAACGCAAGGCTAACACGTTCAGTATCGTGTCCTCCTCTGAACAAGATGATAACTGCAGCAGTGAGGAAAAAATGTCACCTCAGGTGCCAGGCACTGCTACAGCTGGAGGATTCGTGTCTTTCTACACCCTGTCTCCCTGGCTGGAGACAGCAAGCTGCTGAGCCCGCAGGGCTGCCCCTCACCAAGAACCAAGGGCTGGAGTCTCCAAAACGAAAGGGAGACTGGGCAGGGGGTAAAGCTGAAACAAAACCAGCTGCAACTGTAAACAGCTGCCACCTCTCTGGGGCTGCTGGCAGGTGCTCCCACCATGAGTGAGCAGTCATCCCACATACAGGAGGAGTCCAAGAAATGCAAATGAGAAGACAATATGCAACAGGAAAAAAAAGTATTGTGCATATTCTGTGCTCATATACTTTGCATAAATGAATGAAGGGTAATCTATTACAGAAAAAAAGGGAAGCCTCATCCAAGTTTTACAGACCACTATGTCATACAGACTTAATTACATTTTGGTTTTAGTAAACAACCTACAGTGATTAGTAAGTTACTCATGAACAACAGGCATGTGTTTCTGTGATGCAATGACTTAGATGACAGCTACAAATGTTAAAGTTGCATCAATTTATTAGTATACAAAACAGTTATTCAAAACCACTAAATACCTTTCCACTGGGAAGACCCAATTCCTTAAGTGCCTGAAAGATCACTTTTTCTGTTTTACCTGATGCAAAGGTTCTGGTAATGCTAAAACAAAAAAGAGTGGGGGAAAAAAAAAGAAGAAATGTTAGTCACTTTTTAAACAATCAGTTCTCTATCTTCTGCTTTTACTGCCAACATTTTCCTCTGGCTTCAACTGATGATTGTAAGCATCTTCCAAGTAATACTGCAGTTGAAAAAGTGCTCTAAGCTTCACAGAACAGCAGTGCCCTGCCTGCAAGCTATCCATTGGACAATAAATCAAAATAATGGACTTCAAAAAAAAAAAGAGGGTTTTTTCCAATATACTGAGACACAGAACCATGCAAAGCATTATTCTGTTGGCTTTTTTCCAACTCTATACATAAATGACTGTGTTTAAAAACTAGCAGATTCTTCAAGTGATAAGACTCCTGTCTCCAGCCATTCCTGCTTGTGGTGTTCACTGGTAGCCAGAGACTCACACATGCATGTCATATCTCATTCCTGCTCCCTCACCAGCTGCAGTGCTGCCTCCTCCCTTTGAATGCTTCCTAACCTTATGAACAACCCTGTTGTAGAGATACTATGCACAACTCATTTAACTAGGTCTCAGCTGCCACTCAAATATTTCCAACAAACTGATTAACTTCCTTCTACAAAACAGGGGTGATTTCACCATGCATGAGATTGACAAACTGGTTGCACCTGAAATTAAACAAATCCAATTAAGTTTAGCTATTTGGTATGATCATGGTATTTCACATGATTCACGTGAAAGCATCTGGTATATTTCTGTTTCTATTTGAGATGATTATGACTAACTTCCAACTCTGGAAAAGCAGATCCAGACTTGACTGCTCTGCTTCATTCTGTTTAGGGTCTAAGCTAAAATGATGTGTCCCACAAGCCCTTGATTCTGGTGTCTCAGTCTGGAGAGAAAAGCTGAAGTCTGTACCCAATATCTATTTCTAATGCTAAGAAAAGCTGTACACTGGGAAAGTCTCTATAGTTGCCTGATAAGAATATCAGACTTTTATCATTAAGTGAGACAAACATTTGCTGAGACTTCACTAATCTCACTCATACTAAATAATTTCACATGGTGAAAGATGTGAAACAAACTGTTGCTGTTATTTGTTGCCATAGCAATTCATAGTTGTTTTACTCTCCAAAGCACTCTACACTGCCTGTGTAAATATTTTCATACTAATAAAATTAAGATCAGGAAGCCAAAGATCTAAACGATATAATATTTTAAATAATATTTTAACAAATCTTGGCCCTTTTTTTTTTTTTTACTGGGTTCTTACAGCAGTTAGGTTTCTATGGCCCTATTTAGGCACCTAAATAAGCTATTTCATTTTCCAAAGCTGATAAGTACAGGGATGTTTTCACTAAACTACAGACTGAGTTTAACTTTAGGCACTTGTTTCTTTAAAAAGGTCTCAGGCATCTATTTTTCTACTAATTCTCAAACACAGAGTAATGTCAGCTCTACAATTTACAATCTACCTCCAGTTCTGTAAAAAATTCCATGCCTGTTCTAATGAACTGGGCCCCAATAATAAATGTCATGTAAAACATGTAATATTGGCTAAGTAATTAATCAGAAACTGTGACCCAGGATTCCATGGCTGCAGGGGACTTATTTTTGAGGCCAAACTATTTTTTATTTCACCAAAGATGACAGCAAACATAGCAGTAATTTGTAATGAGAGCAACAACCTAGAGAAGATTTCATGAATCAAAAAAGATCGTAAAAATACAACATAACACTTCCATTTTGCTAAGGATACTATAAATAAAACTTCTTTTCCCTCTACCAGAAGAGACTTCATCCTAGCAGATTTACATTCATCTTGTATATGCCTTGGAAGGAAACTGGGCTACTTCAGATGCAGGCAAGTTACTGGTTGACAGATACCTACAGCTGGTTTACTCCCCTTGTTTTACAGTGGTTTGAGGCTTTCTATGGTAACATGGCAAAGTACTTCCTCATCAATATTTAAAATACTTCCCAAATATGGGACTGAAGGGCATTAATCTATTGTGCTTAAATGGATTAAATGACTTGGTTACTTCAGACCTTCACCACTTTCCAACTGTTACTTCAAAAATCAAGGCAACACAAACTGTTCAAATCAATCTCATGGCTCCCCTGAATTTATCATTTTGGCTGGAACTGGAAGTACCACTGCCAACAGTGTACAAGAAATTATCTAAAACTATGATTTCCAATCATCATATAAGTATTAAAACAGATTTCTTCCAGGCACTCTAGAGTAATCGATATAAAACATATTTACTAAAAAAGTGTAATTTCACATTAACTTAATTAAACTACTGTAAAACAGATTTATCACAGCTTAGCTATTTTTTAATATATTTTCATAGAAGCTAAATTAGCTTAAGTCATTTTAAATGTAGTTATACAAGGGATAAGCATAGATTGAACAAAGCTGATTTCTAAACACACTTTGGCTGAGCAGGTGCACCTTGAACATGTAGAAAATCCATTTTCTGCCAACACTGCAGAAATCAAGTAGAAATCTTGGATTTTAAGACACACTGACCTTTTAAGTCCTCATTTACAGTAGTGTTAAAATCTGAAAATACCAAATGCCCTGTCCTTGTCAGATCTGTAGATGTAGTTCTAGACTCAAGACTGCTAAAATTTATTAAAGCCCGAAAGACAAACATGGTGCTAACCTAAGGTTTTCACACTGCTAAGTGCCAGAGTTTCTTCTCTCCCACACACAGCAGGTTGATAATAATAGATAATGCCCCAGAGTACGTTAAAATCCAAAAGAAGTTGAGAAAAATCTTCATGACTCTGCAACCCTCAACTGTACTAAGGAGGAGTTAGGAATATTTATGCCATTTACCACTGAAAGCCTAAGGAGTTTCACCTTCTCAGGGCTCATCATTCCCTCTGGCCATATGCTTGCTGCAAAAATCCATCTTAAACCTGAGAAGAAATACAAGGAGCTCTGATTTCTCAGGTGAGATTCCCCCCCCCCCCAAGTGTTTTACTGCACTTCTGCGTAAAAATGAAATAAGGAAATCTTGTGATACTTGTTCCTGTAGCTTAACAGGTTTGCTGGGTATTCTGCTTGAGAGAGAATAACCTTCCAGTCTGTATCCCCAGAGCTACAGCAATTGCTGCAGGAGTCCCCAAGCAGCTGGAAGAGGCGGAGGTTTGACAAAGCAGGGCTCACTAGCTAACATTGTATTTAAAACCAGATATATGGGAGGGGCTGACCATAGCAATCTGGAGGTCAGTTGAAGGGGAAGCATCCTCTTTATCTTTCCTTCAGCCTCTCACTGACATCTCTCTCAGTCCTTTCAGCAGGTGATACAGTGCTTACTAGATGAGCCCCCAAAAGTTGCCACATTTCACCCACACCAAAATAGCGCATTCCTTGGAGCATTCAGATGTAAAGAAGATTCAGCTTCCTTCTGCATAGAATGGAATTACAGATCCCCTACAAATTTACACTGCAAACTACTTTTGCAATAAATTAAGCTGCTAGAGACCGATTTATGTCAACCTAGAAACAGTGCAAACTTGAAAAAACAAACTCTTGGAAATTGAAACACTTTTAAGAAAAATTATTCAACTTCAAGAGATCATTTAATTCCTCTAAAATCGAAGTGCAAGGCAGGAAGATTTAATACAATGTGGACTGGACTCCAGCAATATGCAGGGTTGTGTGCATATGCAAATCAGTATGCAGTAGCACAATGGAGAGAATTTATGCCTCACTAAATGTGAAGTAAAATATTTCAAGGCAGAAACAATTTCAGACAAGCTAATGTACTATAAATTCGTACTGAAGTATAAAGCTCTAAGTTTAAACACAGGCATAAAGCTCTACTGTCTTGAAAAGGATTTGCCCCTATAGTATTGTTCCCTTATCTTTACCCTTCAGTTGATATTCCTCATCAGACTTCTGCACAGAAGGTGCCTCATGGCAATTTAGTTCAAGTTTGAGAAACAAGTTGAAAGATTAATACACTGAAGCAGCCTTAACACTGTCAACCTTGAGTCATGAAACTGAAGAAACTTGGAAGGCAGCATGGCAGGCCCTTTGTCTTTTTGCAGATTCTACGGATGCAAAATCCTCTCTCCCTTGAAAAAAAATTTTGTGAGACTTATCTTACAAAGTCCTCCTTCTTGCTCCCTTCTGTGAGTTTCTATTTCTGAAAAAAACAGCATGTCTCAAAAGTGTTGTTTCCATATAGTCATAAAGAGTAAAGAAGCAAAATGTGTCAGGAAGAATTAATTGCTAGAACAGGAGAGGGAGAATTACCGCCTAACCAGAGCAGACTGACAATCAGTAACTTGAAATAGTTGATATCTGTACAGAAAGAAATACACTGTTCTAGCTTTTCTGTTACCGACAAGTAACCCAACAATTCATTTACCATATGGAGAAAATCAGGTATTTTTCCTGAGGGTTCCTATAAAAGCAAAAGTATTTACAGCAGAGCTATTTGTCTCTTTTACAAGGAACTACATTTTAAAATGTACCTTTTTGTCCTCTACTTAACTGTCTTGCAAGTTTTTATGGTTCTTTTGATGACTATTTAATGAAGTTTTACAACAGAAAAACTCATCCAGAGTTTGAGGAGTTTTAGGCTGAGAAAACCGATGCACTTAGCTCTGAGTGACTTTGAAAACAACTACAAGCACTCATATCTTCATCACAACAGACTAAGAAACAAATCACTAGACTGGTAAGAAGTCCTGCCTAGTTTACCAAGAAAGTATGGAACTCAGCGAAGTATGTCAAGTTCTGTTCTTATTTTTAAATATGTATTAGTAATAAAACTTATATTTCCCTATTAAGCCACGGAATTTTATTCACATTATACAACCAGTACTTGATAAAAACCTGAATTCCCAATTATGCTTACCTCCGAACTGGAATTTTTCCATTTGTGTTTGTTAGAAAGGCCAGCTTCATCCAGCTGAAATTAGGAATGAAATATTTTTAAAATACTATTTATTAAAATTAGGATCTAGACACTTATATTTAGATTATTTGTTTGTACTTATTTCACAGAGATGGCAATAATTGTTTTATAATAAAAACATTTTTCTGTAACCTTTTAGTGCTTGAGGCAGAACAGTTCTTTAACTGTAAATGCAAAGAGGAGCCCAAAAGAATCAGTACGTCAATTAACATGAGTGTGAAGACAATCAAGACTCATGTCTTGCATATGTATCAATGAAAGAACAATTTAAACAATAATTAAAACATACAATATCAATCAATCAAATGAACAGTTACAAATTTTCTTATAATTTCTCCTGGACATGTGCCAGATAAAGACTTGAGACCTCTTCTGGTCACAGTGAAAGATAAATCCTAAACTAATTTAACACCTTTTCCTTTTACTACACTGTTTTGTGATTACAAATGTTGAACTATGAAAAATATTATTCTTTCAAAAAGGCCAAGTAGGAAAATACAAGGACAGAAAAACAAAGGAGAAAGGGGAAGAAAGAACTTACTGTTTCTTGAGACATGTCATTGGACTGACATTGTTAGCTCTAAAGTTATGTATAATGGATCCAAGCCCTTCTACCCATTGCTGAAAAACACGAAAATACAGAAACATCAGATTAGGAAAACTGAAGAGGGAAGAAGTAGGAAAGTTTGTCTTGGGGGAAGGCTCTTCTTCTTTGCAGGTATGGATAATGTTCATAGCCCATTAATAATGTTCATTTCCCATTGAGGGAAAACATGCCCACCTCGCAGCCTATAACACCACGGCAAAGTCCAGCCACATTTTACCAATTACTATTTCATCCTTCACTGAACAAGGTGATTGTGTGTTCCATTCTTCCAAGTATTACACGTAGCATCAGCGGTGCTATTAAAACAGTTTATTGCCAGCAAAGGCAAGCAGCCCGTTGATTGATTTATTAAGCCTTCTATTTATAGCCTCTATAAACATACGCCTCCCTTTCAGTGGTGGCTGGCAATATTAGCTATTACTAAGCAACATTATACAACGTGATGACATATTTAACCGGTCCACTTTTAGAAAAGGAATGAAACAAAATATTAATAAGCTAGAGCAAACCACAGGGAGGCACAACAATTGTTCTGTCATAGTGATCTCACCTAACACCCTGTTACATATTCAAGTCCTGATTGCTTTCTGGCTTTCATCCTTAAAAAGCAAAACATTCCAGTAATCACTCGTACGACTTCCAGCCAAGAGCAGCATTCCAGCACTTACTTATGTAATTCCTATTTATGGATATATTTTTCTACTATAGCTTGTACCTAGACTTCACAGTGCTATACAGAAGAAGCTTAAGGATTAGGCTGATTTCAGCACTCATCAATTTCAGCAAGAATCCTGGCAGGATAAAGCTATCCTATAAAGGAAGAGAAAAAAATTACAGCACTGCAAGCCAAGTTCGATCTCAATTATGCCATTGTAATACTAGGATTACTCAACAGATAATTTACACTGGTGGAACCGAGACAGGATTTGATCCACTCCTTAATGTTAACCTTACGAATAAAGAAGCCTCTTGCTTCCGGCCAAATTCTGCGCATGCAGCTTGAACTGACTTGGGCAGGATCCAGAATTTGACACTTAAAAATAGATGCAAATGAGTATATTTTTCTTTTCATGAATGAGTGTTGTACATGTGCAAAACAGATGAAAACATCATCATTTATACAGGAGGAGTACTAATGTCTTTGGAAAACGGCATACTGTAAACTGCAGGCAGTAAATCCCTATGGGCAAACCAAGGTCTAAGGTGCCAATTCAGCAAACACACTTAAGCAGACCCTTGTACTCACGACGCATTACAAGCACATAACAAACTTCTTTTTGAACAAGAAATTGTTAATCAGACTCCCTTAAAAATGGACCTTATAAATCTATTTTGCTTTGGGAAAAGTAGCCATTTATCATGACATTTATTAATATTCAAATATTCCTTTTCAAATTATGCTTTTTAAGAAGTACTGCATAAAATATGCTTACAAATAGAATAAGTGTTATATCTGAGAATCAGTTGAAAATAGAACTCTGACTTACAAGCAAGGCTAGCATTTGGGGGTTTCTCTGATGTGTTTTTGTGCTTGAAAACAACCCACCAGTAACAGTCTGCCCTTCCATTTCTCTTTTCCCAACTGCATGAATGAGATGAATTAATAGTCATAAGTACGGATGCACTGTCTAGGGATATAAAGAAAGCAAGATTCATGGGAAGAGATAATATTATTTATTAGAACTATATAACTGGAAGCCATAGACTAACTTAGGGAACACTTATCTTTTCCTACAAATGTCCCCTTACCTAAGATGATATAGGAACAGTGCGTATGGTAATTTCAGGATAAATGCCCAAACAAGTCTTACATATATTTCTTCTAGAACTGTTGAAATTCAACTATTACCATTCAACTATCATTAACTATGTTTATGGGCATATTTTTTTGTGGTTTGTTTGGTTGGGGTTTTAAACAGTAAAAGGTAACACTACTGCTGCATTTACACTGTCACAGCTATTAAAAAGTTCATCCTTGTATGATCTGGATTAGTCTGCAGTCCCATAACAGTTACTCAACCTTTCAACACTGACCCATAAAGTAAACTGGCATATGCACTGCAAACAAAAAACCCTTGCAATATTGAATTATGCAAAATATATGTTCTGAAAGACTAAAGCTTATTCAGAACTCCCTTTTTTTTTCCAGCATTGGCAATGTCACCATTTCAATAGGATAAAACACACACAGATCCATTCCAATTTGAAGGGAATGGACTGCAACTACACCAGATATAACAAAATCTAATATTTAAAAGCAAGGTTACCCAGCACTCAGTTCTGAAGCTACTTCTGTACATCAAGAACAGCTACCAAAAACGAATCACTGCTAGAAAAGAAACCAGTATAGAGAGAAATCAATACACTAACCACTTACAAAATAATTCCTTTGCAGGAGTTGTCCTGATGATTCCCACTTTAGAGGGCTCCCTAATCTTTTTTTCAATGATAATGCCCTTTCCTGATAGAGATGCCATATCAGGAACTGCATTCTCTTATCTCTTACATCAAAAAAGCATAGAACTACAGCCAAACACTGATGTTCCACAAAAGCATCACATCTCTGCTGGCATCAAGCAAGGGAGTAGCTTAAGAGTCTCTGTCCATCTATGAATCATCTTTCCATTGGTACGATGTCCCCTGGGCAACACATGGCAGTTTGAGAGACGTATTTTCCCCTCTGTTCCACACCACACAACTGCACTACAACGTAGCACCTGACTGCTTATACTTCAGTTTGGGGCTAAAGTAGCTTCTGGAGCGTTTCATCAGAAATTCCCTGCAGTTACCAGCTGGCCCCAAATTAACTAGGAATAAGAGAGCTGAGGAAAAAAAAGAAAAAGAAAGCTTCTGGATTGTGAACATACTATATAGAAACATAATGACCTAAGATGAGAAAATTTCCTCATCCAGAGGTTAATATACAGGTTCAGTGCAACACATTCAAAATCGTTGTCCTTCTGAGCCAGAGAGTCTCCAAATACCAACCATCTTCATAATCACTTTAAGGCACTGTGATCCAGACCACAGATATTCACAAAATATCCAAAGCCTGAATACTCTGACAAATATCAAGCTGGCAATATATTGTTTTCCCAACAACAAACCATTCCTAGGTTTAATGTACCCATGTGGGTAGGACGAAGGAAGAGCTCAGATTTTTCTCAGCTAACATGCTATGAAGAATATAGCAGCAGCCTTGCTTGTACGCTAAGACAGCACTCCTTATTGCACGATGAGGCTGAAAGACCCATAAGCCTATGGAAGTAAACAGGGATAAAGATCCTCAGTTCTGTTCTTCTGTGCTCAGCATTTCCAAATCACTACCTCTCCAAAGAAGGAAAATATTATAACAAGATGGAATTCTGAAACAAGGTAGATAGGAAACACTTCACTTGGCTTTTACCAAAAGTAGAGTTACAAAATGGTTTTGATAGAAATACAGTATATGTTTGATTCTTACTGATGCTAGTCCTAAATATTTTCTGATTACCAAAATATGGCTCAGTACCTTTGACTTGTCAATGTAACTCCTATATACCAAGAATTATTCCAGATTCATATGAAATAGGAATCTCGACCCTGGTATCTAATCCTAGAGAAACAACAACCATGAAAAGAAACAAAACCAAAGACAGGTACCCAAATGAAGTGTTTCCTATCACTTTAAACACAGACTCTCTGGCTGACACAAGAGAACAAAATCTACGTACACTGCAGGCTGGAATAAGCAGATCAGTTTTTTTTTTCTCTGACAGGATCCAATCTGACATTGTCAAATATCTTTATAAGGAGAAGGTGCAAGAAAAATTGATGGAAGAAGCACTCCCTGCCTTTTGCTGGGGCACTCAAATGCTTCTGAGGCACTTAGTGACCTTGTGTTAGCCAGGGTTCAACGATGAAACATAGGCAGCAGTGGCAGGGCATCAACCTTTCATTTAGGAGCATTAAAAAGGGCAAAAATTGCGAAAGGCTAAAAATCGCTGTAACCTACAGCTCCTGAAATTCTAGACAAGGTCACCCATGTCTTATTTATAGATGAGGTCAGTATTAGCCAAATCTCTTGAGATGATTTTACCTTCACTTCTTCAGTGAAGATACTTTTTCCAGTACCTCCACAGTTGCACGCTACTTAATTCAAGCATCGGGAATGCTGGGGAAGCAAGGAGGCACTGCCCTCTGATTTTGGTATTCAGTGCCTGTGACTGGCTGTCAGAGTCAGGGGCTTGATAGCTTGAAGGTTCAGGAAACCGACGAAGAACAGAACCGTGTTTCCCAATTTTTGCTAAGACAGACAAGGACTGGCAGGATTCCCTGCTACTTTGCCCTCCTTCAATGACGCTGTGACCAGTAGATGTCCCTCTTCTCTCAACACAGATGTTTCAGAAGTAATTTCTGTTCTATGAAAATTACCATACCTCTAACATAAGACAGCATAAGCAAGGAGACTAGACTGATGATGGTGTAAAACCTATCCCGACTTACGGGATACTGCTGTGAAAATTCTTGTACAAAGATAAACGGGACTCTTCCTGCTTTCAAGTATTTAATCAGAAAAGCGGAGGCTCACACAAACACTCTGTATTGGGAATTGCCTGATGTGTCCAGACCCTTTGCACCCCACAATGACTCTTCCAGTATTGAAGAGGTCTACTCTGAAAGCAGCTGGAAAACTCACTTTGGCTACTTTTGCATACAAAGTCAAGCATAGTGGAGCTTTACACAGTGAAATCAATCTTCTGCTACAGAGAACCAGGGCTGAAGTTTTCAATTTACTGATAATTCCAAGTGGCATAGCCAAGACAGAACATGAAGAAGCAGAAAAGCAAGCACCAGTGAAATCAGAGATGCTTAAGTACAGGAATAAAGATTTCTCTAGAGAGCATGGTATAACATACTCGGCACAAGGTTACCTGAACAGGTAAGCAGCTGTCATATATTTAAGACAGTCATAGTTCAGAAACGTTTATTACGTAGGCTATGAGACATAAGCCATATACTAACATAACGGGACACAGAAAACAGCAGCAGACACTTAGAGTTCTGTTTAAGGATATTCTGCAGGTTTCTCGGAAAGTTTTGCTTTGAAACATCACGACAAACCAAAGCTATGGGAAAACAGAACTATTCTGTAATGTGACTGTGGGATATTCCTGTGGGAATATTCTGCTACCTTCTAGTTGTCCTCCCAGCAATATGGTTTGTGCAAATAGTTAACAGCTTGTTTAATGGAAAAAAGTCAGGGTCAACTAAACCAGAACTTTTTAGTAAGTCAAAAAGAGCCACAGGGTAGAATAGCAACAAAAATGATCAGCCTGAAGTGCTTCATCTTACCAAAAGCACGGTGGTCCATTTAACAATTTTAAACAAACTGAAATCAATCTAAAAAAGGAAAATACTATTCCAACTGAAAAGCTGACAAGTTTAAGAACGTCACAATGAAATGCTTTCAACTGCAGTCATCTTCAACATCATAATATTATTAGTTGTATGATAAAGGTTGCATTGTTTCTTAGCATATGATTAACAAAGCATTTCAGCATGTGCCACTCATTCTGATGTCTCACAGGTTAGCCATCAATGTGCGATTCACTGTCTCAGTGAGTAATACACTTGTAGAAAATACCTATTTTCTATCAAATCCAGCTATGCCAGTATAAAAGGTTACTCCATTCTCCTTCCTACCTTGTCTCCCCCTGTGGCTGATCCCATCCCTACCTACTGCCAGAGGAATCATGTGCATCAGCACTTCCCAGAACCAGGTTATCTTTGCCAGTGTGAACTTTGCCCCTGAACAGGTGACATGAGTTTAATGCTATGGCTCTTCTGTGAAGTAAATCAGGAACATTCACATAAAGTCCTTGCCAGCCGCACAGTGGGAACGGTACTTTCTGGCAGAAGGGTAGAAACTATCAGCTGAAGAGATGGTCCTTCCCAACAACACAGCTGGACCTGGGAAAGAACAACTGTCAGGACAAATTTACCCCTGGTAAATTTGCAGTAATATTACAGAATGTAAAAAGAGCTGACTTGACTTTGGTTAATCTTTTAAGTTAAACTCCTTAATGCATTCCCAAAGTGGATGAGCAAAGAAGAGAAGACGACCAGATTTTGGGTTGCTGAACTACAACGGCTTTATTGGATTTATGCCAACTTTGGACAGGCAGCCTACATGCCATGCGCTAAGGCATCCCATCAGTGTTACATCACTTCTGCACCAAGGAAATTCACCCCCAAATACTTGCTGGCCTTTTCAAATGTCCTAGCATTGAGAAAAGCAGATTATCAGATTACTAGGTCACATGAAGTCCATCTGGGAAGTAAAAAAAAAAATACACACATAAGCTCACACCTATAATATGTGTGTGTGTTCTAATTTTAGATCACAGTAATTTATATAAACTGATTTAATCTGGATTCCAAACATTAAATTTTAAATTCCCCCTTTTACAGTCACTCTCTTCTACCACAATGGAGTTGCTTTAGGAGTGAACCATGACAGCTGCTTGCAATCAGAGACAGAGTACACCCTATTTTGTGGTTGTTTTGTTTTAAGAGTGGAAATGAAAACCAATTTTTCAGATGAAGGCACCAATAAAATCTAAGTAGAAAGAATGTAAATACCAGAGCTGCAGCTTGGAGACAGGCAGAGAGATTATAAACACACTCTTGTTGTTGGAGTAGCTACACTTGGAACTCAGTGACGACTTGGCCAGACCTGCTGAGCTCATTGCCACAAGAGGCAGAGAAAGGTGGGGCTGTCCCAGTGCAGACATGGTGAGAGATGACAAGAGACAGTTTGTGAGAAGCTGTGCCTGGAGGGAAGGGTTCACCACTGGCCACAGGGGGCAGCAGCTCCTCACATACTCACCTAGCTGAGGCACCCCTAAGGAACTGCCCTCACACTCTACCACCCTGTCCTATCCACCTGGCAAAATCTGCTTCCCACTGATACCATTCCTTACACGGGTAGCTTGAGGAAGCCAGGCACTTACATTAATTCTCTTCTTTGTCGTGGTTACTCAGTCCCATCTACTATCCAGCCTTCAGTGAGCAACAAGTACTTCTTGTCCAATTGCAAAGTACTATCTACAGAAGAAAAATACCTTTTTGACCTCTTTCTGTCACCACATAAAAAGGTTATGGGTTTTTGTATTTGGATCTCTCACCAAATTCCCTTGTTTTGATCTATCCTAATCAGGTGTTGACCAATCCTGGCCTTGGTTTACCTGATAAAGGGCCAAAAGATCTACAGCAAGTAATGCTTGCCTTCCTCATGGCAATGGTGGGGGGAAACAGCAGAAACCACTACAGATGTATCACTTACACATATCTGGGCTGCTTAAGTTACAATCGCTGCCCCTTCTCCAAATTCTTGCCTCTGTCACTTCACATGGGGGGATTACTATTGAATATGGATTAAATCAAGACCTTTTTTTAAACTGCATAGCTACTTAATACCACGTAAAGCCTCACTTCTTCTAGAGAGATTTTCCATGTCCCAGAAGAAAGATATATTCTCATGAACAAACCAGGAAGAATTAAGCAGGAAAGATCTATATGCAGATAACTCCTAAAAATTTTTTATTTTACCACAGAATTATAGTAACAAGTTGATTTACTCACTAAATACAAAAGCTCAATACAGAACACGCCAAATGACTTCCCATATGTCCATATTCCTAGTGAAAGTACAAGCTTTAGATGCAACTTAGGAAGTTCTACATTGTTTTTGGCTTGATCTACTTTACCTCAAAGTAGAGCTCTCCCTCTCCCTTGTGCCTCAAACTCACCAGATGAGGTGGATCACCACTGTTGACAAGTTCTATATATATATTTTGGTGGAAAGACTCCCAAATGCAGGACTTTCACATTTGTGAGCCTTTCAAAGCCTACGCACAAGCTGATTGCAGTATTACGCACCATTTTTGGTAAGCATCTTGGCAGTTAATGAAGCAGCATATCTTTAGACAGTATAATTGGCTTACCTGTTTTGACAGTCTATGTAACCAGCCAATTAGTCTAATAGAGTTTACTGAGATCTAAGGTGGCTAAAAAACTTAACTCTGACTTTTTTGTCCCCCAGAATAAATCAGAGACATTGTTAGGTTAAGTAGAAAAATGAATGCTGCCAGCATCTCCTTTTCTTTGCTTCTTGAATGTTTTAAAAACATAACCGTGGTATGTTATTTCCCTGAAAGCCTGCTGAAAACACAGTAAAATCAATTTAGTGTACCCATGTAAGTTATACAAGTATTTCTCCTATCATGGAGTTTACTCAGTACTGCCAGTGTTTAAAGAGGTATGGATCCAAAGCGATGAAAAATCAACCAGGTCTGCCAAGGGACTTCATGATGTTGCATTCAGCAAACAGATACTCAGTTTTAAAGGATTTAGCAGGTGTGTGTTACTGATCACTACTCAATGTTTGTCTCCCAGGCAAAGCAGATTATAATACACCCTAAGTACATAACATCAGAAAAGTAAAAAAAATAAATTAAAAAAATGTATTTTAAAACTCCCTTGAATCCCTGGATCTAAGCTAGTAGCATATTATCAGTACTCTAGATCAAGTTTCTCAGAGCAGTTTACAGCAGACAGATTGAGTACCAGGCCTTGGTGGAGCCACTGAACTTGTACTGTGAACCGCAATCTTAAGCTCTCAGAAAAGACTACGTGTAAAAAAGCACCATTGTTTTCTTAAGACTTGCGTGTCAACGGGAAACAGAAAAGAACCTGAGTACACTGGAATTCCCTTTAACTGTAGAGAATTTTCTTTCCTGTTTTTGTCTTTTCAAATAATATGAACCACACAATACAATTAGGTTATTGCTGAACAAAATTTTGGAGGTTTGAGTTCCACTGACCTGGAAAATGAAAGTAATTGTACTTCCCTTCAGCATCCCTGTATGTTACAGATCCACGGTGTAACCATCACAGTCTGCTGTGCAAGCCTCATGCAGAGGTACTAAACAGTTGGGAGAATGCTGTGTCCTATATTTAATGGTCTCAGTACCTACTTTCAATAAATCACCATGCATGCAGAGGCTGATAAAGTAACTATTTCCTTTTACCATGGCACACAGAGATGCTACAGAATGCTCCAAATGGATGTTTGCTGTACTTTTGTAGACTGTAGCAGCAGACATTAAAACAGGTATTTCAGTCAGCCAAGTGGGCTGACTTACTCAGGAAAAACAAAGGAGTACAGCTAAAGAGCTCGCCTTTTTTTTTTTTCTTTCTTTTTTTTTTTAAACTCCCACACACTGTTTAATTGTGAAATACCTTGGCTATTTCTGTGTTTTCCGCCACCATGAAAGTGAAGCTGATGTTCACCAGATCTGTGCCACTGCAAACACACACTATTCGTCCTTCCAACTCATTTTCGGATTTTCCAACAGCCTCAAGTGCAGTTAGTATTTTGGGATCCTGTTAAAAAGAATAAATAACTTGTTACATTTGCAATACTTTTATTATGCAATACACTACAGTAAAGATGTATTTCCATCTTCATATATATTAACCTTTGCCAATCATCTTAAATGAGTGCTTTCACTTCAAATTAATGTGTAAACCTGAAAGCCAATATATTCTGACGATTAGGAGCATGATTTTTAGAACTCAGAAGTAAATTTTAAATATATTTTAGAATGTTCAATTAGAAACTACATATATTTTCATCACAAAAAAAGAAAAACAAATCACTCCAAGGACTGGAAGTAAAGGAACAGTAGTAATCATCTAAGTAAATTATTCCAATTTAGTTAAGTCCATAGGTACTGAGAGTTATGATATGCATGACTTTCTGGCTGTTTCTGATGACACATTGTACAAGCTGAGGTATTTCTGCTGAGGGTCAAGGGCTATAGATTTAATGGCCATAAAAAGCAGATTACCTATGTAAAGACAGAGGTGAAGTCTGAAGCACATTGGTATGGTAGTCAGCACATGAAGCATGGGGTTGTCTGCAACACCACTTCTCATGCCCCTTCTATATGGGGGAAAGATTTTAGTCTATGGATTCCCAAGAGAACTACTAACAGGTAGTTAACTACAGTTTACACAGAAACAACACAGGAAACTGGAAATGCAGAGGTGTTAACAGATATCTTGCTTCCCAACAAATCCTCTAAACTAAAGGCCTGGAGGAGCGAGACCCACTATCAACTTCAGAAAATCTACATATTCTTTCCGAAGAATACCGCTGAAAATATTTCCAAAGTTTTGGGTTTCTCCAGAACTCCCAGCTTGTACTTCTGTTGATATCCTTCAAAATGGCAGACAGTGACCAGCTGGCCTCTCTGACCATCTAACCGCATTAAGAAGTATGCAAACAAAACTTCCTGCATTTTGTATCAATGAAGCAAGAAGATACAACATACTGTAAATAGATAGGAACAACATTTGGAATATCAATCATTTTATTCCAGATCCCTAAAACAAGTATCACAATATGTTGCTACAAAATAATTTAAAACTCCTGATACTCTTTAATATCTGTTCAACTTTCACCACACTTGAAAGCTGAGCACTCTACTGCATCAGAAAGACCAGATAATAGAGCCTTGCCACTGCCATCACACCAAATTACTTGACTTTAAACTTCAAAATTTTAGACTGAGATTGTGAAATAAAAGCTGTGTTGCTTGTATTTTTAAAAGAAATTAACTTCATCCTGCTTTCAACTTCAGTTTAAATATTCTTTGTTTAAATTAAAAATACAAACTAAATACAGAGTACCTTTGGTACAGCTCCAAAACGAACACTGTTGATCAGGGAGCATTCTAATACCTGTCCTTCCTGAAATGGCACAAAAAAGGTACAAGTTCAAAGGTCTGTTGACACATTGGAATTGCAGCAAAAATAAGCAATGAATCTTATTGGCAAACACTGTTAATTAACACTAAGCAATGTATTTCCCTTTTATATCAGTTAATCCCCTCATTAAATACTACATTTCTGTTAATTCTAAAAGACTAGAACTAAGGCTAGTTTTGCAAATAAACTAACACAGTATTTTAGATTTTTAGAAACTAGCTAGAGTATAAACCAAATGCAATAGTTATCTAATACATTCCTGATATAATATACCTTTCCTTCACTTTTCCAGCTCAGAAAAAAGCCAAATTCATCCACTTGGAAGAGACAGTTGCTTTCAAAGACAAAAGATTCCTATAGAAAAGAAAATACGACCATTATTTTAGTCAGTTTGACAACAGCAGAAATGTTAAAAAAAGAAAAAAAAAGATTGTTACATTTCTCTCCAAATACCTTCCTGGAGAATTTGCTATTCCCCATGCAATCAGAATTGAGGGAGGCAGGCTTTTAAAAAATGATCATTTTTAATGATTTCTCTTTTTGCTGCCATTTGAGACATTAGGATGCACTTAATTAATATTTTCCTATTTCTGGGCAACTATGTAGATTTATGGATTTCTTTCATAAAAGCGGAGATTCCTACCTAATCAAAAACCTTAATGAAATGGAACTTCAAAAAATTACTGAAAATTAAGTGCTTCAAACTATGTAAAGGCGAAAAATACGTAATTAGTCAATACTACCTTCAGGATCAAATCACTACATTTCACTTTAACACCTAGAATTTGGGAAGCACCACTTCTCTACTAGACTATGGCAGTATGCATGTTGTGAGCATTTTGTAGCTGGAGTATCTACTAAGCAAAGTTTGAAGGGTATTGATTTGTAGAGAAATCAGGAGTGGCATACCAAAGAGACTAGGCAAGCAAAAAATCAGATTAGCTGAATTAAAAAAGAAATTTCCTCCACACACCTCTAGCCTCAATTAATGCATCACAAATTAAGCTAAAATGCAGGATAACATTGTGCAGAATCAATCACTTTTTAAAGAAATAAAGGGAACCAGGACTTCCTTAATTGAAAACCAACAAGTATGTGTGCAGACTACAGCACGGCTTACTGTTTCAGAGATCACTGCTTTGTTTTTTGTTTCTGAAGTGCCACATCCTCTCCTGTGCACATAATCTCCTGTGCACATAGCAAGGGGAGCAAGCACATGAATTTGTACAGCTGTTTTCAGAGTAAAAGGTCTTGCATACAGGACAATTTGGATTTAGATAACACCACCAGGTAAAAACTCCAATGCCCTCAATGCATGGAGCGTACTTTAAAGTTAGTAAATTTACACAGAACAGTTTTCTCTCACTGGATTACTGTGAGGCAGGCCCCCACATCATGGGGCAGCCACATGGACTTTTTTTTGACTCTGCCATAGCAACAGGGGCATTGTGTAGGCTAAGGAATGGTCACATTCCAGTCAGGTCTTATTCTGACCTGGACTGGGCATGAAGGCAAGCAAGTTCAGGATCCACAGCTGGGTAATGTCCTTGAGCCCTCCTAGATGGGCATAGCCAAAGGGGATACGTTATGATTGGGATAACTGCTCCTTTTCCCTGGACACATTCATAATTGAAAGGTGCCTACCACTTCTGGATGACATTTTACATCCTCAAACAAGATTCACAGATTTTAAGGGCTAACTTAAAACTGCAGTTTTCCATCCAAGTAGCAAAACTATGTTAATTTTCCAGGCAGGGGAGCTGAGACAGAAAGTAGAAAGTTGCTGCAGCTCAGTCTGAGCCAACACCGCTAGGCATGAATTTCCAGCATGCACCTGTTCTGCCCATCTTTCTCCACCACGATTTCTATTTTCCTGCCTTCACCCTAGTACTGATCCCTCATGAAACCTACTTGTTGCCAGACACCTCCGATTTACCAGTCCTTGGAGTTCTGTTTCATATAAAAATGCGGCTAGCTACCAATTAAAATTAGTGTCTCTTGCATTTCCCAGAAATATTACTCACACAATAAAAGACAGACAGTTTTTTGTCATTTATTGTGTCCCCATCTATCAAAAAAAGCTCTTGATACGCTGAAAATGTTGTTTTCACAAAGGTGTCCTATGTAAACTGCACTCATGTTGATGTTTCACCCTAGCCTTGACTCTATTCATCAAATTACTTTCTCTGCAATCTGTCTTCTTGCATGGCAAAAAAAAAAAAAGCACCTGCCTTCAGTCCACATAATTGCAGCATGACCAGTAAGACTCCTAATCGTGTTTGCTTTTTATTTCCTGTGTTTTGCTGAGAAAAACCTGTTCTAGGCTCAGACTTTTCAGCAAACTTGATAATTCTTGGCTCAAAATGTATTTCCATAGTTTTGTAATCCTTATGGTTAAGGGACCCATCTGCCAGCAAAAGATGGATCAAGACACTGCTCCACATGACAACGACCCAGATTTTTCTAGTCACTCAATGAAACCCAGGCACATAAAAGATCTCTCATGCTGTACTAGAGCTGTGCCATCACCCAGACCTGTACCAGGATTCCCTGAGCCCCAGTTCTATGACCTTAGTTCACTTATGATTTCTCTTTTCCCCAACGCAACCTTTCTGTTAGGGTCGGGGAATTGAGCACAGAATTTCCATGAAAATTAGAAGCCTAGATCTGAAACATTTTTCTTGAAAATTGTAGGCCCTACAGTTTAAGGACTGGATCTTGCTATGTTTGCATAGCATTCCTAAAACAATGGCCTCTCTCTTGGATAGGCTATCTAGTTACTACCACAACACAATTAAATAATAGCCTATGTATATCATAAACCTGATAATATCAAACAGCCACACCATCAAGTGCTCACTGTTTACAGGTTACAGATTTTAACTTCTGAGTCACCGTTTTTTTCTTACAGCCCTTGATGATTCCTGTAAAATTGCAGATAAAATATACAGTTACTTACTTAAGTGAAAGCCTTTTAATGTTTCTGGAACAGTATTTGGCTGATGAAAAATAAAGCTTTTATGAACTCCCTTTATAAGGAATTCAGTGTCCACTATTATCTTCTTAATTTATCCATCCCCAAAACTGAAAATACAAGGTAAAACAACTATCCCTACACTTGGCAGTCCTCATGATAAAAAAATACTTTTTACTTACATTTCACAAGAGGAAAATACTAATATTCCTGAAGGCGCGTATTAGGATACCTTCATTTTTTAGAGATTTCTTGTCCAAATAAGATTAAAAATAGGCCCTGATAAAATTGTTCTCTCAGGCATATCAATGCTGAGTATGAGGTAAATGTCTCAGCGCTTTATTTCAACTGTCTGTGTAAAATGTCCTCTTTTGCATTCCTTTAATATATTTGGATTAAAGCACAGCTGAAATAGGAAACATAGTAATTATATGTCAGATAGAGTACAGGTTGATTTTCTCTAGGACATAAAACCACTCCAGATCTCAAATGATGCACTTGAATCAGAATATAAATGTTTTGTGTTCTCTTATTTTACTTTGTGAGAGGCAGGTCCTCATTTTATGTATTAAAAGACAACATATTCTCCCTTTCCACATTTTATAAATACACAAAAACTGGAAGGATGCACTTTGTTCCATAATGTGCTTTATGAATCTGCAAAGATGAGAGCTTTATGCACATTACAGCTATTTTGATCCAAATCTCCCTTTCTCTTGCTCAGGGCTTATTTTAAATCAGAGGGATTAAATGTATTTTAAAGTTATTTCTTTTGAAAGCAAAAATCTGTAAAGCAATAAAGCGTATTGGTATTTCCTCCCCACACACATTTCTGGAGTTATTTTAAAGTTTATTTGTATACAAAGAAAGCAAAACATCTGATTAGTTAAAAGAAAATAGCAAATGAAATGCAACTGGCCTCTTACCTCTTCATATCTATCAAACACAGCTCCATCTTGCATAAAAGAGGGAACTGGCTTCTGCCAGTTAAATTCATAAGGTTTTGCCATGATTATAGAAGAAAAACCTGAAATGGAATAAAAAAAGCAGAGTGCCATTACTTTTCAAAGTCTAAGCAGGGGAAAAGGTGACTTCTAGCTTTTTCTTTTGCAGAAAATTATTAAAATTATTAAAATTATTAAAAAGTCACAATGCATTTCCAAATCAAGAGTTTTCCTCATGAAAGTATTTTTGATTCATAACTTTAAAATGAAAAGCACTTGTAAAATGTGTGTTTGAACCTAATTATTTGAAAAAAAGCTTGCACTATAACATTGGTTTAGTTTAAATATCTGCTACATCACCTCCAGAGCAGAATGAGGCTGGGATTAATGCAGCCCGAAATGCCACACAATACTACAACCTGTAATATACGCAAGTGCTGCTTTTTTGCAGGAAAACATCAGATCCTATGTAGACAGATTTTTTTCAAATATTCTAAATTGCATACTACCTAGGCAAATCATATTTACTCGGTGCTTTGTATTTCAAAATCCATTTATATTAAAAAATTTCAGTGGTATTTTATACATAACTCAAGATATGGATAATAAGTCAAAATTCACAGTGAAAAAAAACTGTTTAGGGATATAGGGCATTAAACAAAATTAGTTAGTAGTGTTGTGCATTTCTACAAGTTTAGGAATGTGAAAAAAACAACTTAGAATATGACAAAGAAGCCATAACATATGGACCTTACAATAAAGACTATTAAATTATTCAGAATCCTTTCCACCTCCTAGGTGCCTTATAGGTTATGCTGCTTTACACCAGAAAATGTCCCAAATATGTACTCTGAAATACTCAAGTTTATGTGAAGGAAAGTGCATCTGCATTGCTTCTACTAACACCATCTAGGACATGCAGTATCTTGGTTATTGCTTCATACACTGGACCAGAAAGTCTTGCTTGAAAGGAAATACACTAGACAGCAGTAAAGTAAGATTGACTCAGATGTTAGCACACAGCACACGGTCATGATAATCTGATCCCACTTGTCTCACAGGTGAACATCGCCTTACCTTGCCCTTGCCTGCTTGCTCAGGCCCTCCTCTGACAACTGACAATGTTCATCTACTATTGACCATCTCTAGCAAAACAATGCACAGCTAAGTGGAACCGGTACAGTTCTTATTCCCTTACAATGCAGGCACCCAGCCCAAACAAAGTTTGTCTAAGTGAGAAGGATAAAAAGCATACATAAAATTCAAGGGAGAGCATGCCAGTCTGCAATCCATGCTATGCAAACCATCTTCGTAGTCTTTGTGTACACCAAAACTCTGCATAGCAGAATAAAATATTACCAGTTAGGTAACAATGCTTCCACAATGTTCTTAGACAGAAATGTCTATTTTGACTGAACTTAAACCCAGAATAGATGCAAACGTTTTTTAAAAAAATTAAGAATGTTGTACTATCCTCCTTCTGTCTTGTTTTCATTTGTGTAATTAAGTTCTAACAAGAAAAAGAACAACAAAAGTACTCAGAGGATACTGCTAAAAGACTGTCCAACACAAACCTTAAGTTACTTTTGACAGTTTTCTACTGAAAAATATCCTTACTACTAAAAAAAATGCAGAACACATTTTGATGCTGTCCATGTCTATCTCCTGTTCTTTTTTTGCCATTGATGCAGGAATATCAAAAACACATAACACGTTTCCAAAGTCTTAGGAATAAGATAAATTAATTGATTCTCCATAACTATCAAAAATACAATTTGACAGTTATACATACATATCATTACTAAGTGCTCACTTTGTTGAAAATGGGAAGCAAACTCAAAATAACGTATCTGTACTCCCCAAATAAAATAAAAAAAAAGGCTAAATATAGGGGACAAGGAACTAGGGCCAAGATGCGATCAGCTGCATTTAGTATCTTATCAGAATTTGTCTTTTCCTTTTGACAGTCCTGGGCATTTGGCTCTTATCACTCTGTAAAAGAGTAATATCATCCTCCAGATCCTTTCACGTAATGTGCCAAATTATTTAATTTGTATTGTTTTTTAATAATGCTCTTGGAAATTTAGGGTCTCTTTCAGTTTAGATCAGCATAGAGCTGCTTTTTCCTTATTCCATGAAGGAAGCTGCATGGTAAGACAGACATCCCATTGCAGTAGCACGATGGTGTCTATTTCTATACAGCTCACAGACTTCACACTGTAGCTCAATATAATCACAATACTTTGAAAACTTCTTAGATCAAAGCTACATTTAGAGAAACGTAGCTTCAGAAATCTGTTTTCTGACTTTGCAGGCTTTGCTAACAGCAAAGTTGAAACTAGAACAAACGAAACCCCATACTATACAACAAACCCTCAAAGGTCTTGGAAAAATATCCCTTAGGTTTAAAGGAAACTGAAAACATTCACACCTGAAGTGCTAAACACTCCATTTTTATGCCATATTGACCATTCCCTTACCTGTTGAAATGACTTTAACTATCAGAATGTTCCCAAGAAGTTACTTCAAATACAACAGGCAGTTCATGCAGCAATACATTCTGCCAGCATGTGAAGTCCTTCTGGGAAAAGCAGACACGTTCTGTGCTAAAACATAAGAGATGCGATGACACTTTTAAGACTGTGAAGAATACTCTTCCACAGTCCCTAGCCTACATGCACGGCCTTTACTCTTTTTTACTGACATTGAGCCCTATACAGACACAGATATTAAAATGTACAAGCTCTGCAACTGCTCTGAACTCCTGTATAAGACGCATAATAACATTCTGTCCAGCATTTGGCACTCTGAATCCTGGATGTAAAGAGTGCTTGAATAGACACTTATCTTTCATAAAAACTAATTACCTTAGCACTGGAAACATACACTTTTTTACCAATTTGAACTGTGCCAAGTTCATCACCCAGTCACTGAAATATAGCTCTGTAAAAATACCTCCTTTACAGATCTTCTCTTTGTCTGCGTGTTCACACAGTCTAATGAAGTTGTCTGATTACTTCATCGCTGATAAATTAAGTAGATCGAGCTCTTCAGTTTCTGCTGCAATGCATATTTTTCAAATCTTGGAGTCAGCCTGAGCCCTCTCCACTCTTCCAGCTGCCTTTTTGAAATCAGATATCTGGACCAGGAGACAGTAGCCCAGCACAGCCCTCTGTCATACAAACCAGAGTTACAGACTTTCTTCTTTTTTGCATAACCTTGCATTTAGCTGCAAGAAAACACACTTGATTGCTCATAATTTATCAAGCAATCAAGTTCTGTCTCGGAGACTCAAGCTCATTGTTATTTACCATCTTCCCAATCTCTTCTCTAGCTCTGCTCTCTTACAGGTCAACACAGCTTACACATGAACTGAGACAGATGAAGTGTGAGGGAAAGATAGCTTGAGTACATCTTGCAAGGAGTCAGATGAATTGTAAAAAAAACAAAATTTTAAGCCATATGCTTTGGCAGCTGTGCAGAAGGTGAAGAAAATTCTCCCTTCAGAAAAGCTCTTTTCAGTCTCTCACATTTCTTACAGTCCTCTCAAAAATCCATTCTTCTGTAACACTGTTAGCTTTTAGGATCACAAAAATAAAATACAAAATATTCCCCTGTCACTCTTTGGAGCTTTGTTAATTTTCAGAAATTTTCAAACAAAGTAAGACCCAAACCAACCCCACCCACCCACCCAACTGAAACAAACATGACATTCTAACACTCACATGGTTGCAAATACATACACGCACATATCCTCACTATGATGAGAATCAAGAATTACTCTCTAAAGAAGTTTAATAATGATGAGCTGTGTGAAGATTCAACGGGGAAAGAGAGAACTTATAGGAACTAAATTTGAAGACAGTAAAATTTTAATTATAAAACTTTTAAACAGCCTTCAAAAGTTAAAATAAAACTCTTCTCACTGATTTAGGGTTCTTAAAGTATAAAAATGCCTCTGAATACATACCGTTCACAAAAGCAGAAAGAACACTCATATAAAATACACCTCAGAACTTAATCAGTGACCACAAGGGAGAAATAGATGAAGTCTCCCACGTACAGTAGTTAAATGCCTTTTGAACTATCTCCCTTTCTTTCAACACTGATTTATGCCTGAAGACATGATTCAGATCACATGAAAAAAAGCATCTTTTGATTCACCTGGAGTACCCAAAGAGAGAGGACACAAAATTAACCTTATCCAGAATAGCATTATTTAACACAGAAGTCTTCCTCTTTTGTAAGCTTGGCTGTACTAAGCTAAATCTGGGGTGTGGGGGGTGGAGAGAATATAAATCATGGGGTTTTTCTATCTTTGACCAAAAGAAGGACAAGGTGTGGCTGAACAGGAGGAGGAAAGGATTCTGTTAATACAAAGCAGACAAATATTTGGGGAAAGAGGTGATATTCTAAACTAACGCACAGGGCTGGCTAGCATGATGGACAGGATACTCCTTAGATCCCATAAACATCCTGTCAATGTTGAGACACTGTTGGAAAGGATGGCAGTATTCCTTAGAGCTGATCCCCCCCAGTCTAAAACACAGTAACTCGCAATTTCCGCCGTTTGCTTAGCCCTAGATATTATAAAAACACTTGTACATTTTTCGTTTTTTAGTAATTATTATTTTTGCCCCTGGAAGGAAACACTATTTGCCGAGTGAAAAGTGAGGAGGCCCCACATTCTGCGTTTGCCATTTCACCACTTATATCTTTGACTCACACCACCTAAACCTGCACCAGTTACTGTCTGTGTGAGTTTCAAGGGCAAAGTATAATTACCCACAGAATGCTAGACTGAGTTTAGTAATCTTGCCCAGGCATATTTTTTTTTCTTACAGATAAAAGGAAGTAATTTAAAAAAAAAATCGCACAAAACTAATATATTTCCCACTCTTCCCCCCCCTTCACCACCACTCCTCTTTGGTAAACAAGGTTCTTCATAACAAAGACAACCAGATCTCCATCAGTAGACTTCCAGAAGTTTTTGGTATTTTTATGGAGTTCATCCTAGTCCAGAAAGTCTACCTGCAGTGTTGTGGACTAGAGTGAGAAACTAGCTGCCTAAGGCTAAACAGGCCATGCAACAGTGAAATTCATTCAATTGTAGTATTTGACTATGAAAGTGCTTTAGAGCCTCATTAAAAGACGAAGGAGGCTTTAAAGCACTGTCATAGTCAAATACTACAATTGTTTCTAGAGATTTACAGGCAGAAAACTCAGATCGCCATGCATTTACTCCTCAGCGTCAAACTTAATCAGTCATAAATGTACCAGCATCATACCACATGCAAAATACTGAGACAGGGTGTTTTTTTAAACACAAAACTTTGGTTTCTACACTAGAACTTAAAATTCAGAGTAAATTTTAAGAAAATTTAGAAAATAAAAGCCACTATCGTTTGAGTCCTATATAAAAAGCAACAGTTAGAGTCACACTGCTGAATTTCTGCAGTATCCACACTACACTGTAAAGCAATTCCAAGACTTCGCAGCTCTCCAGGATCTTCCACAGTACAATTTTGTTGTTGTTGTTTCTTCTTTTTTAAAAAGAGTGCTTTTTCAGCAGGTTATTTTTAAACGCACTATTTCCACAGATAATGCAAGCAAATTCAAACAGTTCTCCCAAAAACAACATCCAGAAGCAACAAAAGATATACAACAGAGCTCAGGCGCCTGAACATGTATTGCCTAGTAATGGTTTCAATTTCTACTTTGTCTCATTTTCCATTTCATCTTAATTGCTGGAATGCACTGGCACGCAGGGGCAGCTGAGAGGTTAGACCAAAAATAAGAAGTGCCCTGTTCTTAACCAACCTCTCCAGCTTTTCATACAAGTTCAATAAGGCTACCCACTGCAGTCCTCTGCTTCAGGCTAAGAAATGAGTGTATCTGCTGCTGATGGAACAAAACAGCAATTGCTTATCCCATTGTGCTGAATGCCCTAACTTAAGGTCCAAACTGTGGTTCTAGTCATCACCTCTGATGACAGCCATTACCTCTAACAAGCAGAATTCCTACAATAGACCATAAGACCCAAACATGACCTCCAAGCTTCCTTCCACATTTTTCTTTTTGTCCTAAGGCCTTCCTAGTTTGTTAATATCTACATTTTTTCCCCAGCCTTGCCATTCATTCTAAAATATCTACCATAAAGGCTTACCACCCATCCTTTGGGAGGCCGGTGGGCATTCTCCTTTCTGAGAAGCTGATAGTATGGAAAGAGGCATACTGGTTATAGAAATAAACTTATTCTGGTACATTTGTGACAGTATAACACTGTTATAAGACTATGTTCTGACAATTAGAAATATCTTTAAATCAAGCCATTATGGAAATCTTTCCAGTCAGATGATTCACTCAGGTCTAATTCTTCACTAACTTTAAAGTTAATTGATTTAGTGGGAACCTGGATAACAGGAACAGAGGCAAAAAACTAGGAGTGCATATCAGCTTGGGTCATGCAGTGCAGACCAACAATTTAATCCCACACATATACACAAGCCTCATAAAAAATAATCTTAAACAAGTGTTTACAATAGCATCAGGAATATTTTAGAAAAAAAAATAATCAAAATTCTCTGTAGAATTCTTCCATAGAGGTTGCTATAAACTCAAAGTTCATTAATTCTCAAAATTAAGTGTGCTACAACAGACATTACATATTCAATAAATTCAATGCAAGAAATAGATGGTTTATTTCTTGAAAATTATATTTTTATGTTGTACAGAAAAAAACCACACATTGATTACATCATAATGTCAAAAGACAGCTTAATCAGACTAAATCCAAATTCCCCTGAAAAACAGAAAACAAATCAATACCAGTAACAACAAAACCATCTAGTTTTGTCACCTGCTCAAATACTAATCCGACTGGTCATGGTTCGCTCTTTCATCAATAGAGCTGAATCAACTGAACATAAATTAAGGGCATTTCTTTCCACTCTATTACGAAGCCTAAATTTGAAGGCATGAATGTCACTCCACTGAAAAACAGAAATATAATCAGCCCACCTCATCCTCAGAACAAATACTTGTAGTCCCGAGAAGGCAGATTATTTCTACACTCAGCAGCAACACAGTGTCACCGGAGCAGATTTTCCCTTTTGAATTGATCCAAATTGATCCTCACATAGCTTCTGATAGGATTGGGATCAGTCTTGTGTGCCACCACCGTAAATTAATTTCACTTTCTGACCAAAAAGAGCCTTTAGAGAGGTGCCACTTGAAATGCCTGGAAAAATAAATCAACTTGGCAATTTAAAACATGGCAATTTAAAACTTTACAACAGTAAAGCGGTGAAATAAAAAGGCAGTTTTTAGTCATAGCTCACAAGGAAACTTCTACAGCAACAAAAGAAATAGTAAAACAAAATGCAGAGTTATCGTAAATGGAAGTTAGTAAAAAACTTAAAATATTAAAAAATAATGAACCATATGCACAAAACTATAAAAACTATACACTTTACTGAATAAGTTATTTTTATTGTTGTTCTTTCCCTCTGGTGACAGAAAATCTGGTGTTCATATTTTCAATTCTCTAACAGTAAAAGCAAAAGGCAAGAGAAAGTCACGGATCTTCCCAAAGGATGACTTCAGGAGTAGACATGTTCATTATGCCGTCAACTGTACAGAGAATGTAGCAATCTGACTAAAGATAAAATAAATGAGAATTTATTTTCATTTATATGTATTATTCACTATCCATCTAACAGTAACTTTTTGGTTTTGACCTGTCACGTGAACTTCCCTGCATAATCTGAGCATTTGATGAACTCAGAACTTTCCCTGTTTTGTCTCATTCCAATAATAAACACTAACTATATATAAAATTAAGTTGTCTAAAAATACAGAAGATGCTACAGTTTTATCTTCAGTTAAGTAGAACTGTTAGAGGTGTTCAAGATTTATTTTTAATATAATGTCAAGCATCCCATTTCCTGGAAGCCACCTCCTCCCCAGGTAGTAATAGAAAATAAATTGGATACAATGAAAGCGATAGTTTGAATAATAGTTGTCACAACCTTTTCTGAATTGCTATAGCATGTGATGTATGTATACAATATATCTTGATTTAACCAGCAGTGACTTTCACTAAGTTTAATTACTTCACTTTGTGGCTTTCAATTAAAGACAGTCTTAAAATAAAAGGCTATTTCATGCAATAGTAACAATTAGAAAAAAAAAATCACAAATATTTAGCACTTCCAAAACATCTAACGTATTTTCTGAGCCCAAATTCTCTCATTACAGTCTTGAAAAATCTGACACATTGTATAATTACAGCAATGAGCTGTAAAGGAAAGGGACCTGCCAAATTTATAAAAAAACCCCAGTCTTCAATATGCTCTTTGGACAATTAGTACCTTACTTAATTTCTACTGTTGTTTAATCGCTAGCTGACAGACATCTTTTAAGTCAGTCAGCAGTATCTCTCCCTTTTAGGTACACCTGTATGAAGTATTTGTGTCAATTACTTTAATTAAAATCATAAGGGATTTTGACATTTAGAACTTCAGTTTCTTCTTTTTAGACTTCTTCTGGAGCTTAGTGCTCTAAAAGATGTCAAGCAGAAATGATGCCTGTACTTTAATCAGATAGCAAGACACAAATAAATGTTTGAAATTAAAATCCTAAAAAGAATTCAGGTGAGAGTAAAGATTATTCACCAAATAATCTGAAGTGAACATTCCTGTTACAAATGCGAGAGTTCAGGGATCCTAGGACATAAAACAACTGCAAAATTCTAAGACCGAATTATTAACCACAAACATCACAGAAAAGGCAACACAAAATTCCAAACAAGATTAGTATTGGTTGTCTTTCATTTTTAGGTGCAAGGAAAAGTTTCAGAAATAACACAAGCCAGTACCTCAAGCAAAAATAAAACAAACTCCAAATATCAGCTGCTGGATGACCATGTCCCTGAGGACACAGTTGTCCGTTTCCAAACAATGACACAGACTTAGACCTTGTATTAATAAAATGTAATGAAAGGTCAAGATCACATTTTTGTAATAACTTCTAAACCTCTCTGTCTTTGAAATAATACCTTCTATGGTCAGGTACTTTAGTTCAAATCAAACTTTATTAAAGTCTGGACATGACTTAATATGAGCTTGTTCAAAATATACAGATATTTTAAAAACTAATAAACTGTGAGGAACACAGACGTTGCTTTAAAATCTAAAATTAGGAAAGTGACATTATAATTTGCAGGGTTCAATTCTGACCGTTTTTCTAGATGACTTCTGGGAAAACATGAGTGAGCCACATTGCTGGCTTAAAATTTCAGAGATTTGGCAATAGTTCCAGTGGTTTAAAATGTATTAATATCAAAAAAGCTGCATTCATTATTTGGCAGCTAGGAGTATGTTAAAAGTAGGTATTTGTTGAAAGTTTAAATTAATTACCAATTTCTTGGTAGCCTGGATAAATCCTACAAACTTTTCACCACAAAAATAGAGGGTTTTTTATACTTTTTAGGTGAGACTGTTATCCTACAATTTAACCGATGGCAGTGGTCAGAAAATGTTTGTAACTATCTTAAAGTATAATGCTGTTCAGATTTCATCTCAGCACCCACCTTACACCTTAGAGACAGCAGGTTTTGCATCCCTGTCTTTAAACATGAGAAGGTAATATGCAGTGAAAAGCAAGAAACATAGACCTGGGATCTGCATTTGATCAGTACACTCCTTCCTTCCTTGCACCTGATATTGCACTCACACACCCTGGTCCTCATGGGGGACTTCAACCACCCCAATATCTGTTGGAAGGACAACACAGCAGAGCACAAGAAATTGAGAAAGTTCTTGGAATGCATTGATGACAACTTTCTCCTTCAAATGATTGAGGAGCCAACGAGGAAAGGAGCCACGCTGGACCTTGTCCTTACCAATGAGGAGGGGCTGGTCGGGGATGTCAAGGTTAAGTGTAGCCTCAGCTGCAGTGATCATGAGATGATAGAATTCAAGATTCATAAGGCAGCAAGGAGGGTGTGCAGCAAGCTGACTACCCTGGACTTCAGAAGAGCAGACTTTGATCTCCTGAGAGATCTGACTGGACAGGTAGCATGGGAAAAAGAACTGGAGGGGAGAGAGGCCCAAGAGGGCTGGGTGGTATTCAAGGATCGCCTCCTCCAAGCTCAGGAGAGGCGCATCCAAAAAAAGAAGAAATCATGCAAAATAGCCAGGAGGCCTGCATGGATGAGCAAGGAACTGCTGGACAAAGTCAGGACCAAAAGGGAGGCCTATAAAGGGTGGAAGCAGGGAATGGTAGACTGGGCAGAATACAGAGAAACTGTCCGAGTGGCCAGAAATGAGATCAGGCAAGCGAAAGCCCAGGCAGAACTAAATCTAGCCAGGGATGTGAAAGATAATAAACAGTTCTATAGATACATCAGGGATAAAGGCAAGACAAGGGAAGCTGTGGGTCCCCTCTGGAAGGAAATGGGAGACCTGATCACTCAGGATATGGATAAGGCTGAGCTACTAAATGGCTTTTTTGCCTCTGCCTTTACCAGCAAGGGCTCAAACCACACTGCCCAAGTCATGTAAGGCAAGAACAGGGGCTCTGAGAGTGAAGAACCACCCACAGTACGAGAAGATCAGGTTCGAGACCTCTTAAGGAACCTGAAGGTGCATAATTCCATGGGAGGGAGCTGGCAGACAAAGTTGCTAAGCCCCTTTCCATCATATTTGAGAAATCCTGGCACTCTGGCAAAGTCCCCGCAGACTAGAAAAAGGGGAACAAAACCCCAATATTCAAAACAGAAAACAAAGAAGACCCAGGGAACTACAGGCCATTCAGTCTCACCTCTGTGCCTGGCAAGATCATGGAGCAGATCCTTCTGGAATCTTTGCTAAGGCACACAGAAAACAAGGAGGTAATTGGAGACAGCCACCATGGCTTCACCAGGGGCAAATCGTGCCTAACAAATTTGGTGGCCTTTTACAATACTGCCACAGACTTGGTAGACAAGGGCAGAGCAATTGACGTCATCTACCTGGACTTATGCAAAGCATTTGACACCGTCCCACACAACACGCTGGTCTCAAAATCGGAAAGTCATGGATTCGATGGATGGACCACTCGGTGGATAAGGAACTGGTTGGATGGCCGCACTCAAAGGGTTGCAGTTATCGGCTCTATGTCCAAATGGTGGCCAGTAACGAGTGGTGTTCCTCGGGGGTCGGTACTGGGACCAGAACAAGTTAACATCTTTGTCAGTGACATGGACAGTGGGATAGAGTGCACCTTCAGCAAGTTTGCTGACGACACCAAGCTCGGTGGCGCAGTTGCCACGCTGGAAGGAAGTGATGCCATCCAGAGGGACCTGGACAGGCTGGAGAGGTGGGCTCGTGCAAATTGCATGAAGTTCAACCAAGCCAAGTGCAGGGTCCTGCACCTGGGACGTGGCAATTCCAGGCACAAATACAGGTTGGGCGGAGAATGGCTGGAAAGCAACCCTGAGGAGGACTTGGGAGTGCTTGTGGATAAGAAGCTCAACATGAGCCGGCAGTGCACGCTGGCAGCCCAACAGAGGGACTGTTTATGAGGAAGTGTAGCAACAGGACAAGGAATAACAGTTTTAAATTGAAAGAGGGGAGATTTAGATTAGACACCAGAAAGAAATCCTTTACAGTGAGGGTGGTGAAGCACTGAAACAGGTTGCCTAGGGAAGTCGTGGATACCCCATCCCTGGAGGTGTTTAAGGCCAGGCTGGATGGGGCTTTGAGCAACCTGCTCTAGTGGGGAGGTGTCCCTGCCCATGGCAGGGGGTTTGGAACTCGATGATCTTTAAGGTCCCTTCCAACTGAAACAATTCTATGATATCCTTTTTCATATTTTCATCACCTTTTAATTCCCCTGTTATCCTGCTCACTTGTATAGTTGGCTCATGCCTGAACCTAGTCTCAGCTAGGAGGTAGTGGAATGCAGGCACATTATCAGCTGGTTGGAAAGAAAATCATCCATCACCCTTCTGATCACCCAGCCCCAGTGGCTGCAATAAATTCACATCCTGGGTAGCAGGTATTTGCAGGTGCAGCCTTTCTTCCTTCCTCAGGTCTGTGACAACTTGAGCTGTAGTGAGAGTGGCAGCAGAGCAACAGTAACCTGCCCCAGCTAATGCGTGGCTGGAGCCTGTAGTTCCCTCAGAGCTTTAGGTTGGTTGGTTTAATTTCATTTTTCTGCCAATGTTTCAGGTTTAAATCACAGGAAAAATAAAACAGGAAGAAACAGAACATACTAATTGTGTTTAATGAAGGCTTTTTCTCTGATTCTTCCCAGTCAGCATGAGGAAAAAAACACACACAAGTGCTTGCTCATGGTGTGCACTTCAACATTACTGTGCAAAAAGCAGAACTAAGAATCAGGATGACATTTCATGGATGGGGAAAAAATAATCATAAACTGTCTGGCCTAAACACTGTTGTATAGGCTCTACTTGTCTATTTTCCTCACTCCCACACACTCTACCTCTTCTATGCAGGAACAACATTCATCACTGATTGTTCAGGAAAAACATAGTGCCTTTGGACTAGATGGAAGTCAAGGGCTCTGGGTTGATGTTTAGCCAGAGTGCTCTGGAGACCTGACTTTTTGAATGAAGCTAGCAAGACTTGTCTTAATTACACACTTAGTGATGGTAGTTAGTTACCTACATACAGAGTTTGAAAACACTGACAGCAAGATATTCCAGAGCCAAAAGTTATTCATACACACTTCTAATCACCAATAACATCCAGAATTAACTAATCAATAAACAACTGTGCATTTTGCTGAAGATGAGATTGCCACAGTTCCAAATACAATGTATCACAACTAGGCAAGGCTAAAAATAAGATGCTGCCTATAACTTTGAAATCTAGAAGTCCTCTTTCTAGCAGGACAGCTGTCCAAATACGGACAGCCATGTTTGAGATATACCAGGTTATCAGCTATTTATAGCTTTATTCTCCTAGAGATTCAAGAGGAAAAGCAACTAGTTCTGAACTTTAAATTATTACTTCATTATTGTAGGTAGGTGGCAGAGTAAGCATTTCTTGTAAATTTATTTCAGCCAGATTTCTTTTTAAATGGCTGTTGTGCCACTGCCCAGAAGTACTAAAAGCAATGGAGACACAATAAGAAAGATTGTGCAGTAATGCGATCAGGGATAAAATAAATACAAGTTACCAATCCTTTAGTTGATAAATGCATAGTTAACCCTAAACAGAAGGTGGGGATGCATAAAACACGGTATCCCAGTCTCTTTCACTAATCCCCACCTCAGAGAAACTGTAATCTGCATACACGTTTCTACTAATCAAAACAACCCTCAACATTGTGCTATGTTTCCTGTCACATCAGTCATTATCGAATTGAGAGCTGTTGTCTTTTTGGGTAAAATGACACTGTGAGAGACATCTGAGATAAACTTATCTGATAAAACACTTCAGAGTGCTAATATACTCATTACCGAGGTATTCAGTTGTTTACATTACTTGAGACAACGTCCCTAAAACATGTTTCTGAATTTTCTTGTTCTTGTTCAACATGTTTCTTGTTCAAAAACTGGGGCAAAACCAGGTATGTGAATTATTGAAGAGAGTGGTGGAGAGTGGTCCAACCCAGCAGCCTCTCCAAATCCTCCTTTAGGCTTAGTCATAATATATATGAAAATTTCTGAAGGAAAGACATCTCAATTTTTTTATTGCTCCAAATGGATGATTTGACACAGTATTCCAAAAGGGATAAAAATAAAAGTGTTGGTATGTAACCTATTTGTCCAGTATGGAAACAAAAAGGAGAGCCAGTCTGCCAGTCAGGAGTGCTGGTATGGCACGCTGGCATACACAGCCCATTTTGAACACTTACTTGACTTTTCATAATAAACAGCAGGCTTTACTGCATGCTGAGAGGTTCAATTTATTCTTATTTTTCTGGACCAATTGGAGACACCAAACTCAAGGGACTTACTTTCTCTACATTTCTGACATTAAGATGCAAAGCAGCACTGAACAGCAGGAAACAAAAGGGGGAGCTGTTACCTCTCCAAGCCTCCTCATTGCTGTTCTTTACTGTCACCTGGTGCTGGGACCTTCACTTCTGCTGAGGTGCAAAAGGGACACCTGTAGTGTGAGCAAGGATACCTTTGTCCTCCTGCTGAGACAAGTACGTAAAGGCACATGCTCACCTAGACAGGAAGATAAGCAGCGCTTTCTCTTCTCTCCCTGGAACGATGAGTGTGCGTTAATCATTCTGGACTATGAAGACATTCTTGATTCTGGACAACCATTACGGGAGGACGAAATGAAACAGATGTGTGGGGAAGAGCACAAGAATTGAAAAGAGGAGGAGGAAACTAACAGCAGGAAAAAAAATGCAGAAAGCAAGGATAGGATGTCTGACACCGATGTGGGCTTCTACAGAATGATGAAGTGCCCAAGCCAATACAGCTAAAATGAAAAGGGAAGGTAGCTGCATTTTCAGCGCTAGAAAAGAACAGCGGGTAGTTTGGAATAGCTGAAATGGAAACGGTTTGGGATAGCACAAGTAAGGCTATTTTTAGGGATTATTCTAAGTATGAAGCTGGGTTTCTGCAATAAGGCTGGAAAGGAAGGAACAGGGTAGAATATACACTAACAAAGACCAATAAAACAAAATCCTGGTGTCTAAGTGTGTGGCGTAAAGAAGAAAGAAGCGGCAAGAACAGTGCCAACATACCAGGCAATGGCAGCAAGGGGTTATTTATTGTGACACATTGGGAGTTGGGATGGCAGGGCTCCCGGACACAAGGAGTTCAGCATTCCCCCGTACTGCAGATAAACCAAACCAAGGTATGCACGGCAAAATGCCTGGGAAAGTGAAAGCACTGATTCTGTATGAGAGGGTGGAGGTCAAAGGCAGAGGAGCGTATTTGGAAGTCATCAGATGCAATGGAAATCAAGAGATGCAACTTGTTACACCATAAAAAAAAAATTAAAAAAAAATCAAAGAAAATGGACAGAGGGACCCTAACAGAGACAAAGAAAGCGTTTTGCAAATTACATTGGCTGCACGCACTGAAGTGTTCTGTGGTGCTTAACTAAGGCTGCCCCTGTCCGCCCTGGCCTCCTACAACCCTGTAACAAGTGGCGCACACACATATCAAGTATACTACTCGCTAAAATCAAGAACAGTGTCACACGCCAAGCACAGCAGACACTGTAGAAAGTAAGGGTAACATCTTTACATGTCCAAAACCAGCCTGACTTCATGTATCACCACGAAGCACTTCCAGCACAATAATTACCATTGCAAAGAATTAAAACTTGGGCCCAACAGGCTTTTCCCATAAGAAAACTGGTCAGCTAGTTCAGGCTGCTTTTCTTCCTGTCACATACCTATTAAATGCTCCAGACTGTTTAATGTGATAAAAACGTCTAGACTGGTTTTTTTGACTGAAAGCTTAAAAAGTTCTTTGCCCTTGGCTAGGCAAAAACCTGGTCTCCTTTCTTAGTAAACACAATAATGTGCATGCTGTACTCCTGCAGAGCATGCTTTCTGCATACATACAATAAATGCATTTCTGGTATCGTTACAAGTCTTCTGAGATTTGAGAGATGAGCCCAGGGAAATGTGAAGAATATACACACAGTAGTCACATACAAGACTGTATAGTGTTACTTTGCAAGGAAAAATCTGGAACTTATAATAAAAGTGCAGATACTGTTGAAGAAAAGATGATGGAGCACCTCTCAGTCCACTGAACAAGAAAAGCAAGAAAATAACTGAAGAAGCTCCATTAAGATTGATAAAGAGCAAGATGCTTTGCTGAAGTGGGCAGTAGAGTTTGGGCAAGAAATCCCAATGGGCACGTTAGAAAAATGTGCTATCACATTGGATACACACTGGCGCATGAATGCACCATGTGGATTGGTGCATTTAATGCTTAGTTGCTTTCAGTCTTTAGCAGCTGATTATTTTTGTGTAACAAAACTTCTGACATAATTACAAATTACTCTAAACTTAGACACAAGTTAAAAATACCTCTGGCAATTAAATTACCCAGCTCAACTGGTACACACCCTTCAGTCTTTTCTTTTTAGGGTCTATAAATCTGCATCTGTGGTGTGGGTCATGGTGAAGGAACAGGTGCATCTGATTCTTGTCAGCATGTGTGACTTGCATATTGGAAACTAAGCTGGATACCATGGAAAAAGCTTGAGAAGAAACACTATCCCTGGACACCACTTGTTGTAGCTGAATCCCATAGGAAATACAACTTGCCAAAAGAATTAATGGACAATGCAAATGTGACAGAAACATCACTTTGGCACAGTCACAACTGGATTGTCAAATCATATATCAAAGTCGCACTTCCCATCTTCCTATACCCCATTTGTTCCCAGAGCAGTCTTAACATCCTGAGGATAATGTTTTGTTTAAAATACTCTTCATCCTCATTCAAGACCCTAACTAACTCTTGTTGGATGTTGTCAGACCATAAAGTATACTGCCAGTCAGAGAAGCTGAAGAAGAGACAACTGAATACTCCAGGGGAAAACAACTAAGGGCTTGGGAACAGCCATGGAAAGGTTGTTTCAAGGGAAGAAAATTGCAGCTTTTCCACATTAAAAGACTGTGGATAGAAAGATCTGTACAGTAAAGGTACTGGCCTACCACTGAGCACTTCAGGTTTTCATTCCCCTGAAGATACTATTTTTCCTGAGAAAGTCACAATGCTCCCCCCTGTTAAAAGCAAGAATGGGGGTTTTCAGCATCACCATGAGAGGTGATTTGATTGTTTCTGAAGTACCTGTATACTATACAGCTACCCTCTACAATAGAGAGCTGACTGAGCAAGGTGCCAATGACTAAAATGAGTCTTATGTGAAATAACTACGCGTACAAGTTGAGAGCTTCGATCAGGAAGGTTGCAGGTTGGGGTTTTGTTTGTTTGTTTGCTTGTCTTCTTAAAATAAATATTAATACAGGTTTTAGATGAATAAATCTTCCCTTTTGTCAGCACACTCTCCTGCAGTTTTTGTTTCTGTATATGTCAGAGGGTGCTCTGCATAATCACGGCACTGCCAAATTAAATCCCTTCTTTGCTCCATACATGCACATTTCTTTAGGCATCTAAGTGCAATGGCACATGTAGAGAGAAGGGAATAGGCCCAGCTGGTGTTTCTCTAGAAAGCCCCATGCCATCCCAAGTAACACTGAGAATGGTCTGCAGGGTTTTTACACTGAGCAGCTGGCAGAAGCCTCCTGAAGGCAGGCACCCAAGCTGCGCTTACTGAGATACCAGGTTGTTGGCAAGGTTTTTTTGGATGGGAGACAAAAGCAGCACAGGGAATAGAGAGGCTACTGCTTCTCCTGAAACAGAAGTGGCTGGCACAAAAGCAGAAAGAACAGATTTCATAGTTACAGCTTTCCTCTCCAAAGTTGTTTTTCTACTGTTTCCTCCAAAATCTCAATAGCATGGGCTAGTTGAGGGTCAATCAATAATATTGTTCTCTGCAGTATGCAAACCAACACACATTAAAATTTGTAAGAAAATGTGAACTAACTGTGCCCACCTCAGAGTCTCCTTGATTAAGGAGAAGATGCCTCTTCACATTAAGGTCACAGATACCTATTAGCATTGTAAACAGGCAGAGCAGTGGACACCACTGTCCCAAAGTTAATTGTTACCAGTGTGTGCGGCAGACAACCACTTATCAGAGGTAACCAGAGTAACCTAACTGCAGAAAAAACAGGAAAACGCAACACACAGCTGTTCGTTCAGAGTGCCAGGAAAAAACAAGCCCTTTTGGAGTGAGCGGGTATGATAAAAGGAGCTGATCCAACTCTGTCTTAATCAAAAGAGTGGTCCTAACCCATTGCTTCTACTTTCTTTTGGATGATCCCATTCCTGCCAGCCCGAGTGATGCCAGCTTAGCCAGTTCATCTTTCTATGGTAGTGGAAAGCCATTAACTTCTTACTTTCTGCTAGCTTTGTGCACTGTATCCCATTCACCCAGGAGTAGAGTCATGACCAGAACCAGCAATGGGAAAGACCATTGTGATTTTGAAAACTGGTCGACTTTGAGTGTGCTTGCTCTCAGCATTTATTCTCTGCAGTCCGTTTTGTCAAGACTGTTGGTCTGATCTACCGATTCTCAAATAAGCTTGCTATTTCTGTAAATTTTACAACAGACTGTAAACTCTGCTTTAAGTAGAAACTTAACTGTTTGCAAAAGGGTTTAAGAATTTGTATACCGTAATGTAAAAAAGCAAACCCTCAACCCACAGCTACAGCTACCACAGCTGGTAAGTGGAAACATATTTTCAAAAGCTACTTTACTTTTTTTCTAATGAATCATGTGTGAACATAAAAGAATAGCAGAACTATTAAGCAGAACAATGATGGATAAAATTTATTCTAGTTTGCTTTTTAAGCTATGGTTAAAGAAGAATTGGATTTTAAAGTTCAAGATGGCAATACTCAAAAATCAGGCTGAATCTAAGATCATGCAGGTGCTGGATGTGAAAGCAGAGAAACTGCACTTTCTGTCGGAAATCCAAATTCACACTCAAGATAAGAAGGAATAAGTTACTCAGGCAAACCTATCACTGTGGCAGAACTATCAGATCTAGGAAACAAAGGCCACTCTTGTCAAGCTTCTATAATGGACAGTACTCTGTTACAATTAAAGAAATCAAACTTCTTTTTGCTTTCAGACTGGGTCCTGACAGGCACAAGGTAGTGCTATTTCTATCCAAACCTGCCTTTCTTAGAAGGTTTGACTTTGTTCTCGAGTAAAAGTATGAAACCAGGATATAAACCAGGTTTATATAACAGGATGAAAACTGTCACAAGATCCAAAGCTAACAAAAAGGCACAACCATAAATAAGAGCTCCAGCCATGCTATCTGAACCCCTATGACTGTGGTGTCTGGCATGTCCCACAAATTAAACTCAAGGAACACAGATTAAGTCTAATCAGTAAATACTACACCGCAGAGCAGAATCGCCCACTCTGTAACCATACCTGTAGCTGAAATTAAGACCCCCACAGACCTGCTTTAGAGATAACATGTCATAAAAACAGTTTGCTCAGTGTTGTTTATAAAAATATTATTGAAAAACATCCGCTACATCTTTATATTTTCAGTGAATGTTAAACAAGAAAACAAACAGACAAATTAAGATTTTTTTTTCTTTTTTTGAACATGGGTATTAAGAGAAATCCCTTTTTTTCCACATCAAGAGTACAGAGGATTCTTGGAGAATGTGATGCCTCAATCCACCATTTTGTTCACACAAAAATATTCTGGCATGAATTAAGCAATGTTTCCAACTGGAACTAGGTGGTCCCTCAGTGGTAACACTGGTCAAAGATCAAGTATACCTGATACACAGGTTGGTTACAGAAAAAGCAGCTCAGACTACAACAGCACACAAATGTTTTACTCAAGTCTTCAGCAGGCACATTTATGCTGTGCAGTGTAACCTGTAGATGTGCGAGTCAGCTCTGAGCCGGCAGCGTTTTGCCATGCTTTTTGCCATGCTAGAAACAACCTCATTGTGCAGGTTAACTCACTCTGCTTGCCACTCCCGCAGAGCTTCACATTCCTATAGCTAGGCTGCTTCCAGCTCATTTAGTGCTTGTCCGGGGATCTTGGGGATTTCTACCCGTTATGGTATGTAGGGCAAACATACCTTCTGCTGCAACACTCTAGTGTGAATGCTGTTTTACTGTACATTTGCAGTCACTCAAAACAGGCTGACTGAAAGCCTTAAAATACCACAAAGCAATTTTTGAAGCACATCAGAGATTAATTTAGGCTGCAGTAATATTCTCAAAGACTCCTCTGTAACACTTGTTGTTCAGAATGACAGCTTGCAGTTACTGAATCCTTCATAAATTACTCCTTACTAGCAGTATCGCTGGTAATACTAATTTTCACAATGTATAAACAGTACCTGCTCTTATGTAATGTATCAAGAGTGAAAATACAGGTGTCTCTAATGGATTTCTGTCTTCCAACTATGGGCTTCTCCAGGCAGGTGCACTACAAGGTAAGATTACTTCAGCAAAGCAAAGCATGGGTGAAATTCAAACTGCAAACTCTAGCCTTTAAAACTGAAGGTTTACTTCAATAAAACCATTGTTTAAGGGTTAAGTTGAAGCTGAAACTTGGGAAACTGAAGCAAATTCAACCGTGAAAAAGTATGCATTTTTCCCCGCTGCCTCTAATCTGTGTTTGTCTTACATACCAGGATGTAAGAGAACCCTATAAGGCATTTGCAAGCAACATTTCAATGTAAGCAACCTGCTTGCCAGATTCAAGTGACCCATCTCAAGAACATCTTAAATAGCACATCAAACCTATTTTTTTCCTTATTCTGTAAAAGACATAAGCAAACAATTAAAAATTGTCAGTCAACATACAGAGATGAAATAAAACTGCTCAGTCAGCTTCAAGGAAAAGGCAAGTGCGTCCGTTACAAACAACAGGACAGAGAAGAGGGATGCACCTGGAAGGTGCAAAGGATGCGAGTCCCCACCATTCTGCTGGCAGAGGATCAGCTAGTTATCACCCTGTGAGAGACACACAATTTCATCACAATTTGCACAATGTTTTCTGCTTCTCCAAGCCCTTGACAGCACACAATTAAACAAGAATCTCTGCATCCATCCACTTGGAAATCTGTTTCTCAAAAATCGTTAAGATCAGAGACAAAGAAATGAATGCAAACACCCAAATTTTATAGTTACTCCTTTTGGACACTTCTTGAGCAGTTAGTTTGCATGGTTTCATACAGCTCCATTTGATATTTTCACCTTAATTTTCAGCATGTTATATATACTTTCAGCTCTTCCTTTAAAAGAGCACATGAAGATTAAGAGGTAGAAGGGGAAAATTCCCTTATAAATCCCCTTAGGATTAATAAATCAAATTCTAGTACAGTAATAAACATGACTATATACAGCACTGCTCATCAGGTGGTCAGAAAGCTCCCCAGAAAAACAGACCCCTCTCTCACAGACAAGAAAAAGGCTATGAATGGCAGAAAACAGGGATGATCTAAGAGAATAATTTTATTTATCCTCCACCAGATGTGTAATGGTATTGTTTTTTATATACTAGAGGGTCTATTGTCACCAGAACACATAATCTGATATTGCACAACTACTATATCTGTGCTTTCAGCTAAGCACCTATCTATTTTCAAATATCCAGCTGCGATATGTTTGCTGACTTAGATGTATATAGCTACTTGATCTACAGGTTTGAAGCCCATGGACTAACACTTCTACAGGAGCATGGGATGATAATGATGATAATAATATTTAGTGAGATGGCGAGAATCACCTCTGAGATTCCACTAACTCACACCCTTCCGTAAGCTCCAGTGAATCATTAGTTTAAACATGCTTTCAAGTTTGGTCCAAGTAATGCATGAAGTCAAAACCACATCAAAACCACATCAAAGTCAAAACTAGGTCCTTGAAAGTTTTGTTCCCCTGAAGGTACTGAGGACATTGCCGTTTTCTTCCTGGGGTCAAAATTCTACCTGGATCTCCTGGTCCACTCCTCTGAACATCACAGATGCTTACTAATAATTTTCCTGTGTTTTTTGATTTGTTCATATGGTCAAATTTCTGAGTGTTACACATTGCCACAGTACCTACCAAACTCTTCTAGGACAACCTGGAAGCTCTTTCCAAGTATAAAGCACATATTTTTGGCTTTCGTCATCATGGGATTTATCCCATTCTATTTTGAGATTTATCTCCACAGAAATATCTAACAAATTTCCATTATCATACAAATTAAAGATGAAATAAGCACCCAGGCTTCTACTTCATTTTAGTACACTTGAATCATGGCTAACCAAACTGTCATTTCTAATAGTTGAGCCAAAGTAGAATTCATAACATCGTCAGTTTTATCTGCTATCATGTTAATTCGCAGGTTTCTCATTCATTTTTATCTCACGCTTTGAATATGCTTGGATCCAAAACTATTTTCCTGAGATACATTCCAAATATTCACAATCTAAACACTGCAGAGGAGTCTGTAATTTATAGTGAGACTTAAACTTTTGCTTAGCTTTGTAATTCCCTCTACAGTAAATCACCTTTATTAGGTTCTCTTACTGTAAGTGCTTTACCAGAATGGTCTTTGCTTGAAAATACAGCTTCAGACACATTAGAGGCAGCAAGTCTCCTAACTCCTAATTGCAGCAAACCTTTAACATAGGGGGAACAATACAGACAGATCAGGTAGACTTGAAAGGTTTAAATCGGCATGAAGATGTCATCAAGTATAGTAGCATATCAAAGTGAGCATCAGCTGCAAAGGATGCAAGTACTGGTGAACTACAGTTATGAAGAATAAACACTAGCTTAATTTTGATCTGGTATTTTTCAGCATAAATTCTTGCTGTCCTACATACATAGAAAAATTAATAAGCACAGTTTCTGCTACTAGATAAGATCTTAGCTTTTGGGTAGCTTTACTTAAACTTATTTCTTTCTATAAAATAAGTAAGCTTTTCTAAATTTGATATTTAGTGATGAAAAGATCCAGAGTAACCATTTATCTTCTGATGTGCTGCCAGCTACATTCGAAACAGCCTGTGTCTTAACTGCAGGTTTTAACATTTTATATGCATATTAGCATACGCATATAAAGATAATATATGTACATATAAAACTTGCATTATTCAATGCGGAGGCTGCTTTGAGACACCTCATTTATTTAGTTAATCATGTTAAAATTTTTGTGCAAAATTTAATTTTTTCTAAAGGATTTAGAAGACTGCAGGTCTTGAGCAAAGGGATACAGCTGTTTTAATGAATGATTGACAAACTAAATCACAGGAAGTCAATAAATACCTGATTTCAGGCAGTTTTGAAGATCTCTAAATGCTAATGTACAATAACGTCAACAATTTTTGTTAAATTAAATAATGACATTAGTTTAATGCAAGATGTTTTTAAAAGATGTGCACATCTTTTCAGATAGAAACCCACCAAAATTCTGTAGTACTAAACTGATGGAAATGCACATCTTTTGAATGTGTCTTTAGAATAAAGTTTATATCAGAGTACCTCTTCCTTCCAAAATAAACCCAACCCACCAAGTCCAAAACAACCACAACAAAAACCATTAAGTCCTGTCACTGGAAGAGATTCAGAAACATCATCTACTCCATCATCCAGCCCCCAAAAGGGCCAAACCCATTCCATTCTGAAAGACGTGACTAATTTTTGCGTAAACACCTTCAGTGCTCCAAACGCAACAAGCTTTCCAGGCAACCTATTCAAGAGCTGCACTTTCCATTACCCCAGAAAAGTTTTTCCTAGTTTAAATAATCCTCACTTCAAATATTTCCATATTTCTTACCCTAGACACCATAGTATACGGATTTTTCCTTTTCGCAGAAACCTCTTAAGTATTTAAAACCCACGGTTAATCAATGACCAATTTTCCAATTGTCATTTTCAGAGACTGTAATCTGTTTAAAAGTTAATCAACTGTTAAAATGATCTAATGTTAATGATAACTAATGAGAGAGATAGCTGACAACATGCTCACTCCACACAGTGTTTAGGGCAGGCAGTTTCAACTGCCTTATGGCATGGTTGTCACTTTATGGAAAAATTTATGTCAAATCTATACAAAGACAATAATTAAAGAAATATCAGTTGGAAACTTGGAAGCATCTCATAAAAGCAGAGACACAGCAGACAATGCCTCATAATGCTTTAAAGTACTCAGGATAAGATACTTGAGTAAATTTTCATATCTGTCCTTTTGTTGTAGAGTGCTGGCATCTTATCAGAGCTCGGAGTGATCCTTTGGAGCCCCAGACATAGCCCAGACCTTCACTGAGAGACAAGCAGGCAGGCAATCAGAAAGTGGCATGCTGGAAATATGCTTCCATACTGCTAAGAAGCACAGGTCTAACGCCATTCATCAGGTCTGCCTACAAGAGCTCCAGATGGCTGATGGAAGAGAAAAACATTCCCATGGGAGATCTGTTCATGTATCTGTACGAGAGTCCTGCAGATCACACTGGCACTGTCCCAAAGTACAACAGTTATCTGGACAAGTCTGGCAACCTGCAACTTACCTCACAGCACAGGGGGAGGTACCAAAACTGGACATAGCCTGTACTAGCTTGCAAAGATATCTGCTACACAATATAACAAATGGGGTGTCTCAGAGAGATGTCAAGCAGGATGATACTGAGAACATCAATTTTGGTGCAGTGGCTGGGGTTTTTTGTTTCAAATCACATGGTTTTTTGAATGACAAATTTGAAACAAACTCTTGAGGCAATTAAGTTTTTCAGTTCCTACCTAAAAGTAATTTCTGAATAGATGCACTGCTGAGTGGTGCTGCCCTTCACAAGTCACGCTGTAGATGTGCAAGAGACTCAAAAGTGGCACTGAACACAGCTTCTTAGCAAAAGTTTACTGCTACTCAATAGGTACTGGCCCTTAGCTACCTCAGAGCACACACAAGTGGTAATGTCAAAAACCAAAAAGTAGCACTGGACACAGAACAGCTGCTATCGATTTTTCTAATTGATCACTGGATGTAATCAAAAACTATCTAACTGGCAATCTGAATATGAAGACTTCATTGTTTCTAGACTAAACAACCCCAGTTCATTTAATCTCTTCTCTTTTCCCATACTCTAATCATATCATCTCTCCCCTTTCAATTCTTTGTCCAGGCACCACACTTCCTCTGAGGTACTGTGCCCAACACTGGGTCCTCCAGCAAATCCTTCCTAGAATTTTGCTACCATAATCAATCAGAAAGCACACAAAGTCCAGTAATTACCATTCATTCAGAAGTCATGGGGAGGACTACAACAAAAAAGAAAAAGAAAAAACAAAACCAAACCAAAAAACCAAAACAGGCCCAACTGTTAGCTTTAGTACTGGACTTGGATTAAGCCCTGTCTCAATTTCTTGAAGACACCTAGAGAAGTGATGTTCCCTTCAGGCTCTTTGAAAACTCGGCAGCAGATATTAATTTAAGAATTCTGGCAAGTTCACAGTATTTTAAATGATTTTTTTTCCCCCTGAAATACAAACAGTAATTAAAAGTACTGATTTCCAGTATGACCTATAATCAGGAATTCAGATGTGCAGGCTCTGTCAGAAATGACAAAACACCATGCTGCGACAGCTGAAATATCAGCATATGCTGAGCCAGTGGACAGAAGTGATTTTAAAGGCCAGCATCCTAGTTTATGCAACATGGCTGGGAATATTTTGCTAAGAATAAGCCATAACTTTTCTTCAAACAGGCAAATTTATTTGCTACATATTTTCCAGTTTACACAAATTTGAAACACTTTCCCTTTTTAAATTTAGTTTAACTGAATTAAAATTAATTCTTATAAAACCAGGGATGCCCGAAAAATAGGAACACAATTCTTTAGGGACTGCAAAATACAGTTAATTTTACCTTAGTGCCAGACCACTGCTTTTAGCTGTTTAGAATAGAAAATGAACTAGGGACCAAAGCAATTTTCCATACAATCATGTTGTCATGTTTAGGTCACTGAAATAATTGTAGTACTTGCATGAGATTTTCTAAAAATCTAAAATTTTCAATCTGGATTGAACTGCTTCAACCTGGATTAAAAAAATGCAAGGGATTAAGGAAGAATGAGAACACAGACCTTTTCAAGGCAGATCTACACATATTCCCATCTAAACAAAGGTGTGATTAGCAAGATCCAACTAAGGCATCAATACTATTATCTACAAATACTTACAAGGGGTTAACTACACATATTCCAGCTCCTTTCTCTTAACTACTCTGTATTTTACAGGGGACTATTCTGCTTACGACAGTATTTATGAGATTGTTTTATCTTTAAAAATCATGGATTAAGGCCCTGGTCCAATTTATTTCAACAGCATCAAAGGGCTCCTATACTACGCAGAGAAACATAGACAATACACTGATCTTCTAATACATACTTTTGTTCTATGTTTACCATTTTATAAGGAGAGAACACTATTGTTTAACTATTACACATAATGAAAATTAAATCAATTTTCTCAATTTGAAATTGTGATATCTCTGGTCATTTAAACACTGTAGTAAGATGGCAGACAGGAAACAACATATAATTAGTTGGTCTACAACTTCCTCTTAATTGCCAAGGCCTATTATAAATAACGTGTAGACATTACTTCTTCCTGACTGAGTCTTAAGGCATTTTTTTTTTTTAATGGTATCTAGACAGCTAAAGAATGCAGCTACCGTTATAGGAATCTTCAATGACATCAGCATTCTCCAATTAATAGAAATAACTGGCTAATAATTGCCAATGCTTATGCCTATATTTAGGTTTATTTGATAGTGAAGTTAACACATACTTAGAGTGTTTCTAGGATTCAGACCCAACTAATGAGGAGAAACAGAACCTCTTGACCAAATTCCATTTCCTGTTAGCTTAAATCTGGCCACATGCCAAATGTTTTTGTCATTTATATAATTTACACTCAGCCAGGCAAAATGCTCCTGTACCCTATATACAAACTCTTTCACAAGAATCTCAATGAGAAATTAAAGTACACTACTAACGTCTCTGACAGCAGCATGCATTTAAGAGTAAATACAGTGCAAAACTGAAAATCACAATGGAAGACAACCATACTCATTTACTAATGTAACCAAGAACTCTATATAGTCATCCTTTTTTTTTTAAAGTGTAATGAATTTGCAAAAATTAAGATTCATATGAACACTTCACCTCAGTTTAATGACTCTCCCAAGAGAATATCACATGCAGAACCAGTGCGAGACATATTCCCTAATTAACAGTTTAAACATTTATGTAAGATCATCTCCTTGCTTCTGTGAGAGAAGAGGAAAGCCCACATTACAGACAGTAAAATTATATGATGCAGGGAAGGTGACAAACCTAGATTTACCAACACTTGAATTACACTGAATAGTTTTTAACTTGAATTCCTTTTGGAACACTGCCAAGGATCTAGTATCAAGGGATACTTTAGAGCAACATACTCTGCATGCAGAAGTGCCAAGAGAATATGTTAGAGAAATTAAATCATTCTGTTCCACTGTTCAGCACTCATGGAAGCCTGAGCAGAGGCTGGTAATTAGCTAATTTGCATGGGCTCTGCACAGAACAGTATTTAAAAGAATTCCAGTGGTATAATCTTTAAGGGGCAAGACAGCCTGGCCCAACTAGCTTGCTCACTTGCATATGTTGTCATCCCTCTGTCTGAGGCAAGACAAGCCATTTTTAGCTGTAAAAGGATGGGCGGGTAGACTTCTGAAAATAGTTACATCTGCAGTTTTACAGTTAAATATGTAATTTCCTCACAAAGAGTCTAATCAGACTCCCATTTAAGTGGACTGCAAAAGCTGGATCAAAAGAAGCAATGAATCCAAACCTCATTCCAACTTCCCTGTAGGAAAACAGGCATTGTTCTCAGGTTTTTCCAACTATCTTTGTCATCATGACCAGGAAAAAGTACCAGAGAAGTCCAAGATGAACTCAGGAGAACTACTTTGGTGCTATGGAGCAGCACACAGGCTCTATGGATGCTGTGACAGCAGTCAGAAATACCACAGGCTTCTCTAGTTATCTATTAAGGAAGACTCACCACTAGCTCAGTAATTCAGTACTATCACGTACCAAGCACGGCTTGTTCAATTTACATTTCAATGGCAAACAGCATCTACTGCAGGCAGAGCTGGAAGAAAGCTACTACCACTGTGTAGTGTGCAGGCCCAACTGGGCCTAGGCCTCAGCGGCTGAGTTTCCGGCTTCCACTGCTGGCGACCAGGCCTCACATCAAATTAGAGGCCTGGTAAAATCTGATCCTCCTGTCCTCGTCACTCCTCAACAGAGCACAAGTCTCCCAGGCAGTGTTTTAACTACCCAGTCCTGGGTACTGGTAGGGTTTGGCCGGCACTGTGCTGACCCACCTCAGAACAAATCTCCCTCCAAAACTCTGGCATTCAAAGGGATAGTACATTTCAATGCCCTTCCTCCCCTTTCCCCACTACCACTGCCGCTCTTTGCTAGACTGTGCTAACTAAACCACCAACTGGAAAAGAAAAAAGTCACTCTGCAGTCCGAGGCAGCTCTTAACAGCTGACTTGTTCCTTTTGATATTTTCTTCTAAAAGAAATGGGAGGTAGAAGCCAAAGCATTTCTTCTGTCAATTTGCTTTGAGTATTTTGGAGTAATTTCCTACAGGTGGTAAATTATACCTCTACAGATTTTTAGATGGAGGAGGTGAGGGTTTTATTTTGAAATACAACCATTATCTTTCCTGTATCTGATGTTTTACCTTCCCAAGCTCAAATCCTCCAGTTTCAGGCCATCTCCTAAGGTTTGCAATGGCAAAATCATAGTAAGTCAAGATCAAGACTTTAGCTACAATGAACCATATTTTACATGGAGAGGGAGAACAGTACCTCTGTTTTTATACTACTGATAATTTGTACTTGGCTCTTCAATCACTTTATACACTACCCATCTATACGGTGATCAATTCTGTATATGCAACATGCATTTGAGAAGTAATACTCTTTCTGATGATGCAGTTTCATATCCTGCTTATGAAATGCCAGCCCAAAAGCTGTTTTCAAAGTTACACAAATATTACATCTAATCGACTATGCAAACATCTGTTTTGGAATCTTGACAACAAGGAACTAACTTTTAATGCTTCCATAACATCTGAAAGTTGGAAAAAAAGAAAGAAATTTTCTGCGTCAACAGAATCCTCCTCTTCATGGAAATTAAACGCCAAAAATAAATATGGAATTCCCTCATGTGGCCCTGCTGTTTTCTTCACTGCTTTCCCATAGACTTCAGAAAAGTGAAGACTACACATAAATTTTAAAGAAATTAAAAGCTTCCATTGTAGAAAGAAAAAAAAAAGCTATATATTTCTACCAGTTTTTAAGGTTTCAAATTATTTGCATTTGGTACACTGCTAAAGCTAGTGAGATGAAATTTACAGCTATTACCCAGTAATTTTAACTGAGAACAGCTGAAAAGAAAAGAGACTTCAGAAACCATATTTTTCGGACTGAAACAGAAACTTGTTTATCAGGTTGCAAGGCTCCTCTCACTAGATTAAGTTCAAACCCTGGTTCAATTTTGAATTTGATTGCAGGTCCTGTGCCACCCCAGGCAACCCTGCTTATGCTGCAGTTCTACAGCAGAAATAGAGTTAATATTTTTCTACCTCGATATTAGCACTCACTATGAGGATAAAGTGAGGACAAGGCCATAACATGCTCACTGATTTAAAATCTTTGGAGAATTTAGGTGTAAAACTCTGAGTATACAAGCATATAGTCTTTTAAAGTCTTAAACTTTGTCAAACTTTGATGATTTTTATGCAGAATGGACATCATTCTGACTCAATAGCACTTTGACCACCTTAGTAAGTACAAACTATAAGAGCCAGAAACTGTTCATTCTACATACTTCAGAGAACCTTGAAGACACTTCATGTGGAACAAATTATAAAAGGTAACTTTTTCACTAACTTTCAGGGGGTTTTCTCCATGCAGAAGCAAAACACTCATTTTTATAAACTGAAGATCATACAGACATATCAGGGGGCTTTATGCTACTGTATCAAAAAACAAACAATACTTAATCAAAAATGCTTCTTTAAGAATATATAAAGAGCTGGTAACTTTTTAGGTTTGGTTATACTTCATGATGTAGGCAATATGAAAATCTTGGACTAAGTGAATTACTTGATCCTAAAAGTGCAAACTCCCACAGCAAACAAACAGTATTATGGTGGCATAGCAAAGTTGATTTAAAAAAATCAGAGTATCAGATACCAATTTACAGGGCCTTGCTCTAAAATGACGGGATTGCTGAAGAGCGTGGGAAAAACGTTTGCTCTTTGGCTGCACCTGCAAGCTCTGCATGCAGACGTTCATGCTGAGGGTAAACAAGTAGTCAGCCATGCAGCTATTCGCAGAATGTGCACTTACATGTATAAATGCTGGACTCGAAAGGCACAACATTCATGCCTCTGAAGGGGAAAACTGAAATTATAAGCCTCATAACGGCAGACCGTCCATGCAAGACATCCGACATTACAAGTCCTAGCTCTCATTCCTACAGAATTAGTGCTCCTCCTTATTCTTGCCAACCAAGGTCTAATATGGCTACAGTTTAAGGCAGATGGTCTGATGTTCCTTTTCAGTTTCTGCTTTATGCATCTACTTTCCAGTAGTGAGGTTACTGTACAAAATAAACTCCCTCTTGCTTCGTGGGGTAAAGGGAAATCAGTTTTGAAAAACAGAGGCAAGAAGCATTGAAGGATTTGCTAGATGTGGACTAGGCGGAGGGTTCCCCCTCTTTTCTTTTTCTGTCCAAGAACAGTTGTTCCCAACAGTTGTGGTGCCTCCCACTAGTGAACAATCCACCAGTAGAGGTGTAGAGGTCAGTACCTACAAAAGGCTCTGTCACTGCCAAAGCCGCTGGCACAACAGGCAAAAGGAAGAGAAATGTCACATGTCAGGAGAAGACAAGAAGGTAGAAACAGACATCTGTTCTTTCTTACAGCCAAATACCTAAAACCCAGCAATATTAAAAAAGATACCATGCTCTGCTACACTTAGTGATTCCTATCTGTGTATTTGTCTGGCCATTACTTTATATTTGGTCAGGTAAACTCAGCATACTTAAACACTGCCGAACGCAGTATGCTAGTAACACCACCAAGTTAAAAGGCATTGTTTGAAGGGAAAAGTTTAAATGGACTGGGGGATGCCTGCATATAAAACATCAATCAATTATGCAACCACCTGCATGACTCAGTAGATGTGAAACATTATTCTCCTGAAGGAACATGCTTACACACATTCGGACCAGTATTCATTCTCTAAAACTTTCCTCTGCACTTCCTCTGTCCAGTTAACAAACACAAAGGTGTTTCAACACTGTTATGGATTACAGAACATTTCATTAAATCTTAATCTCTCACAGGAAATAACAAGACTGCAGCCTGTAGCTCTTTCACCCAGGCTTTGCTTCCCACACTGAGGTAATTCCTGCTATCCAAGTATGAAACTCGCCGAAGTGCTAAAGCCCAGACCTTCAAAAAGACTGTTTTGCTTCACAGGACACAATCCTATTACAGATTTTCCCCTTTTTTTAGGTCAAGTAAGCTTCAGCCTTCCCTGTAGTGCCAGACTCTTATAACTACACTACTGTAAAACAGTCATATAGCATACATTTGTATTACACATACAGAAACAGATTTTCACGTGGCCCAATATTTTATGCTTCAAAAGAATTTCACTCCTTTTTAGGCTCATAACTGAAGTGCATGAATTTTCAAGTGCTCAGCACCCAGTGAGAACAAACAGTCCTGTTCGTATCAGTTGTATAGCAATTGGCCGTTTCTCAGAGGACATTATCAAAAGCTGTTCCAGCTTTGTTCTTTTCAACAGCATTGCTGCCTAATGGCACCAAACATTTCCTGCAAAATAAAGATAGGCTTACTTAGCTTTTCAAAACAATCAATTTGAAAAACTGGGGCAGAGAACATGTGGAATGTATTAACTTGTCCTGATTTTCAGGAGGAACTGTCAGTTGGTTTGTACAAGAGTAGGCCATTCTCTTGCTCTTTGCATTTCAGGAATTTAGAAACTAGCCTGGAGGGAAAAAAAAAAATCGTCCCTTTTCTACTGAATTCAGACAAACGGATCTGAGCTCAGAGGTACTTTGTCATTTTGCTTTCTAAAAAATAAGTTCTCTAACATATGAGGAGTATATTTTGATAATCTGTGCAAGTTATAAAAGCAAGTTTACATAGTGCTTCCCTCTGTACAAAAGATGTTTTTGCTACCATTACAGTTAAGAAACAAGAACCCAGTATTATGACTGAAGCAGAATAGATGCTCCGGAAAAGATTGTTCTCTGTTTAATAATCTTCTGAGAAAAATGAGCAAAGTAGAGACTTGACATTTTTACCATCACTACTCTTATTCTGACTGTTATTCAGTACATGTGCATGTATGCATGAGCACCTCTTTCTATAGGCAGCATTACAGAAGGAACAAGAGGCACAGAAATAAAACTAAATTCAACTTAAGCATAAGACTTTTTTCCCTATTTTTCTTATGTTGAACAAGTCTCCCCTCTCAACCCCCCCATTTTCTGCTCAAACCTGAAAAAATGGCCAAATTTAAGTACTGCTCCTTGACTTTTATTTTGGTAAACTTAACTCTACAAGAATTCATCAAATAATGCATAGCAAAACTACAGTTACGAAACTGAGATAAAACCTAGGTAATAACAGGGAACTAGTACAGCTTGCAAAGCCTGCTTCTCATTCAGGAAGTACTAAAATACTACAAAATCTCAGTATGAGTGAGGCACCATTAGATCTCCTAATCCCACCCTTTTTGCAAAAACCTGAGCAAAAAATGCTATGCCTTCACTACTGATTCTAACACATTCAATTCCCTGGTCAGTAATCTCTCCACAGTGGCATTTTAATCTTTATAAAACTGCCAGCAATGGTTTTCAAATTTTTAGGGGTCAAATTTTAGCTTTACAATATAGCTCTGTGATACTTTGATATTTTCCTCACTTTGCAACCTCTCCCCTCTCCCATGACTACCATCCTTCATGGTAACTCCTAAGTTTCAGAAAACTCAGCAGAGCTGTAACTTCATCTAATTTTGATGCTCATGCATTGCAAATATACTCACAGGGAAACCTGGGCATCACCTGCAGGACAAGGCAATTCAGCACAGATAGAAGATGACCAGAGAGTTTAGCAAGGTAATAGGAGAATACACAAAATATGCAAGTAAAGAGAACAGCAATCAAAGCTAAAATAGATGGTATATGAGATGGTACTGAAATCATCACTTACAGCACTGAGGTAAACTGCAGGAAAATCACCACACTGCAAAAGCATTACTTCAGCACATGTTCAGCACAGATCAAAAGCAAATTGCAATCCACTGAGAAAATGTGCTTCACTATTCTATGAGTTCACAAAAATGCAAAGACTTCACTTCTCCACTATAACATTATAGCCTTGTTTTCTAGCAAACTGCACTCAGATGTTGCTCCTCTGACATCATTAATCTCCATGGAAACCTCAGAATGACTGTTGGCCTGAAATAGGTTCTGTCATCCCAGACCAACTCAAAAGTAGCCCAGCAAATGATCTTACATCTCATATTTTTTACCACTGAGCACAGCTGAAGAGTTACAATTCCTGTGGCTGCTATGAAATCGAGCTTTCATTCCTAACAATCATAACATACCTAACTTGAACTATTTTTCCAGTTGAGCCTAAGATACAGAGATACAAAGATTACTTACTTCTAGAATAAGATGTAGACTTGAAAAAAAAAAACCCAAAAGACATGTCTGTATTGAATGTTAGAAGATGATTAAAGCTAGGAGACCAGGCTCCTAAAAATAATCTGTATCTCTGCACAGCATTATCCCCTTACAATAAGGGAGCAGGGCAAAGCAAAGAGACCTTTCTAAAGGTATTTGTTAAAATTTACTTTTGGGGGTCATCAGGGAAACGCCCATTTTAAGTCAAGTGCAACCAGATGGGTCATGTTGGCTTTTTCCTTCTCCTTCTCCATGACTACTAAGCCATTCTCCGTAACTTCCCCACAAAACTTGGGTTTTGTGTTAAACTGACAGACTGAAACACAGAAATACACTAAATGTCGGGAAACCTGTTTTCTTGGCAGGAAGCCAAGAATGCATACGTTATATATCTATATGAATAATTAGATTTCTTACAGATCAAAATTGAGAAAGTAACATGTAAAGAGGAAATTTGAGACTTGCATCATTCCAAGCCAGGCTGCACTACAACTTGTTTTCTTGAAGGTAATTCAGTTGTTACTACAAATTTCCAGGGACAATTAACATAAGTTGCCATAAAAAAAAAAAAAAGCAAAGACGGAGAGACAAAAGAAAACAAGGAAAAAAAAAGTACGTAAGGATTTGTACTTATTTAATTCATTTTCAGTAGTCTTAAACGGAATTACTGCCACTTAGAGCTACACAGACATTTTCAGAAAAAAAAAACAACCCTACCTTACTTCCTTAGGTCTGACCTTTCCAACTTTAACTCTTACAAGTCATTCCCTCATCACAGTTTTTTCTGTTCTGGGAAGAAAACATCTTTTGTAGTGTATTTGGCCACTTTCAAACCCAATGAACTCCCAGGGCAATCTGTATGACTAGTTTCTTTTAGCTCTGTTTTACTCTATTACCAGAGTATCTAACAGGGTCACTAATTGAGTAGCAATGCTGATTGCTAATAACATCCAAAGTCAAGTCTGGGGTATTTTGATTGCTTGTTTTATCTCAGCAGCATGTAGATGTGCACTACGTACAACTGGCTGAACTTGTAAATGGCTTATTGATGCCTTTAACATCTATGTTGAATTTATGAGTTCATTTGTTAATGAGTAATCTGTTAAGTGAAACACTAGAGACCCACAGCATCTATATAGGGAAGTCAACATAAATTCATAAGGGGATACAAACAGGCCCATGAATGTGAGCTTTGTGGTATTTTACAGGAAACTAATCTGAGAGATCACAGGCCTTGACTCTTATGTCTTTGAATGGCAGGATATAGTCTTTGCTAGCACTGGTCTCCAGACAAGCCTCGTTTAATCCTCAAAAAGCCTTCTACATGCTTCATAAGTGTCTACCTACTTTTTTATGAGGGAAAGTGAAAAGAGGATGGGAGGTATACATCTGATGAATACAATGCTGGACTGGGACCTTCAGGATGAAGATCCCATCCTCTTCAGCCTGTAACTGAGGTGTTCAAAGCCAAACGCTCTCTAATTTTGTCCCTTCTCCAACTAACAAGCAGAAATAACAAGGCAGTTGCATGGTGGCATCCTGGACAGTCTGGAGAGCTGGGCAGAGAAGAACCTAATGAGATTCGACAAGGGCAAGTGTAGGATCCTGCACCTGGGAAGCAAGAATGCCAGGCACCAATAGAGGTTAGGGGTGGACCTGCTGGAAAGCAGTTCTGTGGAGAAGAATCTGGGGGTCCTGGTAGATAGTAAATTATCCATGAGCCAGCAATGTGCCCTTGTTGCCAAGAGGGCCAATGGAATCCTGAGCTGCACAGGGAAGAGTGGGGCCAGTACATTGAGGGATGCCATTCTCCCCCTCGACCCTTCACTGGTAAGGCCATAATTGGAATACTGCGTCCAGTTCTGGGTTCCCCAGTTCAAGATAGACAGGGAACCACTGGAGAGAATCCAGCGTAGGGCAACAAAGATGACTGAGGGACTGGAGCATCTCCTTATGAGGAAAAGCTGACAGAGCTGGGACTCTTTAACCTGCAGAAGAGAAGGCTGAAGAGAGACCTTATTAATGCTTACAAGTACGTAAAGGGTACGTTGAAGGAGGATGGAGCCAAACTCTTTTCAGTGGTTTCCAGTGACAGGAGGCGGGACAATGGGCACAAGCTAGAACACAGGTAGTTCCATTCAAATATGAGGAAGAACTTCTTTACGGTGAGGGTGAGAGAGCCCTAGAACAGGCTGCCCAGGGAAGTTGGGGAGTCCCGTTCTCTGGAAATTTTCAAGACCTGCCTGGATGCAGTCCTGAGTAATGAGTGCTAGGTGATCTTGCTTTGGCAGGGAAGTTGGACTAGATGATCTCTAGAGGTCCCTTCCAACTCTGACGATTCCGTGATTCTGTGATCCTTATCACAGAATGCTGGGGAATGAGGGGTGAACTCATCAAAACCTACAGATGCCAGTTTTACAAGTATGCATCTTTAGGGGGCACAGCAGGCTCTCATGTTTTTCTCACCGTGGAGGAACCAAACACTCCTGTCTTCGAGCTCACTACTGATGACAGGGACAGAGACAACAGGATGGCAACAAACAGAGCCCATCTACTACAGATAGAAAGTGAATCCTATAAAGCAATGTCTTTTGCTCCCTCTGGGAGTTCCTTGTAGTTTGGTGTATGCTGTGCCTTACACTTGCTAACAATTCAATGTCAGCAGTGCAGTTTTAATTTTTGCGTGGAAAAGAAGAAAACAAGAAGAAACAAACCACTGGATTTTAACTCTTCAAGAAGTACCCATCCAATAACACAATGATCATTCAAGGCCTGATCAAAGATTCTACCACCAATGGTGGTACAATCGCCACAAGGTGATACCTAGGGAAGCGTACCTGATCAGACCAAGTGTGTATCTATACTTTTCTCACTTTTCTTAGAATATTCTTCTGCAGTTTTGTGCTCAGAAACTTTGAGCCATAAGCAGCATTTTTGCATTAAATGTTTTTCTTGACGAGTTTTCCTTTCATGAGTTTGTATAATCAACTTATTAAATTCACAAGAACAAGCTCTAAATAACACAAAACCAAACTAACAGATACATAATCTAATCTGCTAACTCTGACTAAAATTCAGCCCTTGAAACCCAGACACAGTGTCCAAGGAGAGACAGCAGTAGGACTGCTGCCTTTGCCTACCTCTGTATCTTTTCCTCCAGGCCTCCCTTCATTTTTATGATGGCCTCAAAACTATAGAACCACAGTGCAACATGAGAATACAAAACCTTTCAACCAGAAGAATGACTCAGTAAATTAGATTAGATTAGAACTAGAGCAATGAATTGCTGCTTGTGGTTCTCCCTCCCTCCCCCCAATTCTGCAAGTCTCGCCCACCTTCTTTTTCTCTGGCTCCTACCTCTTGAGAGTAAGAAGTTATGAAGCCTTAGTAACCCTGCTGCTAGCACGAAGGAGAAATTGCTTAGTTCTTTTCTCCCAAAGAGGCTTTTATGAAACATTTAGACTTCACCAACTCAGCAGATGGAATACAAAACACTGCTTGTAGCGGCGAACATCAAGGTATAACGTACTTGAAAAACAGAAAGAAAGGGCAAGTAAGTTTTTAATTTTTTTTGTAGCAAATAATGATAAATTTCACAAAGTATATACTCAAATTTCTGTAACAAACAACATGACCTGGTTGCTTTTGTTACTCATCCTCACTGCAACAAAAAGTCTCATTCTGATCTTACAACAATTAACTGTAACAAACAGGAGCAGCAGGGAGAAAAAAGAAAAGAAAAATATCCACAAAAGACAAGTGAACTTCCAAGCATTTACAGAAGAGATTGAGGACCAAAAGAGGTAACATCTGACAGAAAGGTGACACACATATCCTTGAGAGGCAAAAGCTCTGGCTGTATCAGCAGCCTGACATTGCTAGGCAACTCACACTGAAGCACCAGAGATATATAAAACAAGGAGTTTGTTAATTGTTGAAAAGTCACTGTGTCATTTATTATACAAGAAGCACTGGGCACAGCAACCGCAAAAATGTTTTGATCTCTGTATTTTTCAAAAACTGATTACTGAAGATGAACAGATCTCATCTGCTGTGAAATCTTGTGTAGTTGACTAAAACAGAAGAAAGTTCTCTAAGACCTATTATTGCTAGGACCTCATGTGCAGGTTTTTACTTTCAGGATTGCCACAAAAAAACCTATTTGACTCTGAGAAAGGTTAAAACGGACTTTCAAACTACACATAAAATATTCAAAGCCAGCAAGGCCAACATAAGGCTTAATTACACGATGCAAACATAGCTGATTAAGATGAGCCTTCAAGGGTCAGAGAAGCTCAATAGAGGTTTACCACTGAACTCTTGATGCTGAAGTTTGTTTTGATTTTAAATAAATACTTATTTGTACTTCTTAAAGAGCACTTTAATTTAAAAGTACATCCAAATGTAACCTAATCACTTTCAGTATTTTGAAATTTAAATAATTGGATACACGTTTTCATTTAGGATACACACACATGCATATGCATCCACGCAACCACCACTGCAGCTCTAACAATTCAAATTCTTCCTGAACTCCAGGCCAGGCCAGATATTGTTCTACCATAGCCAAATAATTCATTGTCCAATTGATTTCTGAACAGCATCTATTCTCTTTGGCCCCATACAAATGCCAAAGATGACTTCTGTTGCTGTTTGTCAGTTGTCATGCTATTGTCAACTACTTCACCCCTTGGGGAATACAGCATCACCCACAACTTCTCAAATTTGCATCTGTAAGCTCTGCCTAGCACTACCTGTATTTCCAGGAAAATGGTAACATTTTTCAACTGTTCTAATCACTGATTGAAGCTTTAATAGTAACAGATTCAAGTTTGGCATTATCAGTGACAACTGAATCAAATGTAATGGCAAAGGGGAAAACTGTCACTGTTATACTGTCACTCTGGTATACCCATGGAGAACATGAAGCTGAGTTTGGCCTGGAGATGAACCTATTTTATGGGTGAAAAAAGCAATTCCAGGTAATGCCTATACCAGGTAGTACACTCCCTTTTCCCTCACTGCTCAGTATGTGTAGGCTTTTCTGCAGAGTAGAGAAAAGGATTTTATTCCCCTTTTTTTCCTTTGCAGACAAAAAGATTGAAACATTTTCCATTGCCCACTACAAGATTCACTTGGGTGATCCAGAGCCCCTGGTGACACTGGTCCAGCAGATGAGAGAATTTAAGCAGACTGGCCACTCCATAGTAACTGTTACACAGTTTATCACTGACCCTCATTCTAATTTCTGCAGGAGGATTTAATACATTAATTGGAGACCATAGCAATGGGCTCCCATAACACAAAGACAGGCATTAAGGAGCAAGACATCCAGGTGCATTACCAGGAATTGTCTGGAGTAATAGTTATTTTCCTTTGGACTTGAAATGTTGGATTTTCTGGATGAAAAAAAAAAGTACTTCTAAATGTAGGCCACTGATCCAATATTTCTTATTAGTCCACAGGTTTTGCACCTCAGCAGTTTCATCTGTTGCCAGTGTTGCATGACACTCATCCATAGCAACAGAATTCAAAATTCAGTCATGAAGATGTTTCCCATTTAGCAAGAGCAAGAACTAGACAGAACATATGGCTGATCTTTTTGTTGGCTTGGTTTTGTCATAACAATTACTCAGGTTAGCATGAACCAAACAAGAGCTAGGGAAGTGCAAAAGCTATGTTATGTTTTTGTTAAGCTGCAATTTGGAAGGGCTTCTGGAATCCTAATAGCTGCTTAGACAACCCTGCTGTCCAGAAGTGCGTTTCTATCTGCTACTTCGTGAAGTTCCTCTTCACATGCTGGTCATCTACCTATCATGACCCCTGACTAGTCTCCCACAAACTGAGCAGGCTCTCATTGTGGAAATAATGTTACTAATAAGCTATCTCAGAATTTACCAGTCACCAGTTTTCCAGTGGCAACAACCCATGCCCCCACATGCTACAGTCGCTCCCCCTGTTCCCCAAGCTGCCTCAATTTGTAAAGCTGTCGCTTTTTTGGTCTTGGCTAACTTAAGCTATTGGATCATCTTATAGAGACTCCAGTGACGTTACCAGTTCCCTGACCTTCCTTCCATCATCAGGGAGATGTTGGTGTCTCTGTAACACATGTACTACTCCAGCAGTGACTACACCACAGTACAAAAGTGTGTGTGTGTTTTCTTTTGTTCTTTAAGAACAGAATTGGCTCCTGATGAGGTTCACAGTCAGACATCTCCACACAAACCAGCGAAAGATAGTGGCAGGCTGAGATTTTAAAATATTACAAGCCAATACCGATGTGAAACACATAAAACCTATAAATTACATGCCAAAATAACAGCCTCTTTGTTCTTTGATACTACTAATCAGTTTCAGTTTACTAATTACAGGATAATATATGTGAAGCCAAGTCATATACCTCTCTCTCTCTCTCTCTCTCTATATATATATATATACACACACAATACATTCAGTTATACAACAGTGAACTGAAAGCTTAAACTGATATATTGAGAGAGGGAAATAATCCATTAGCACCACATATGCAAATTCTACTCAACTGTAATTTCTAGTTTATGAGCAAGCGACTTATAAAGCAGTTCTGGACTGGAGGGATAAACAGTGGCCTAATTAGACTGCTCCTCCTGTGAAGCAATAAAATGAGATGATCAGTATAAAACCTGGTGTTATCTGTTAGATCTCACTACTGGCAAAACCACCCCTTCCCATTGTCCACAAAACTACAGTATCGAAACAAACACTTCAGAACAGGACTTGGTTACATCACTGTTAAGTCTTTCATGGGAAACATTTTGCTATATAACCTTGCATAGAAAAAAGTAAGTTGTGGCTGGTAGTGTTGGAAGCTCTGGATGAAGCATGCCATTCCCCACTGCACCATGCCAGAACAGTTTTTAACATTCATAGAGCATCCTGAATGATTAATAATTATCACAAAAGAGCAGCTGAACAGTGCTGCCATATTTATATCTTCCCAGAATAGATGCTAGCTGATTTGAATTGTTTGTGTTTCATGTCTTCTTTAGATGAGCAGCATAAAGTTGGGAAGATTGCACTTCAGAATGAGTAGCAAACAAGCTCCAGTAACACAGGACTGGAGTACAGCATGAGCATTATGAAATATGAGGGCAATGATCCTCCTGCATAACAACTACTAGGGTTTCTTAGATAACATTTGACCAGGTTTCACCCACAAGTTATTGTAACTAAAACGTTTAGCAAGGGCATGTTAGTATGATCCATATTTACACACCACCTCAGAGCTGCAGTCATAGGCCACATGCTATTTTGTCTGGCATTATACCAAAACAGAACCAAAGGTATGCGGTCAGCGCGTCAAGGTAGGCGATTCTGCCCCTCTATTCCACTCTGGTGAGATCCCACCTGGAGTACTGCATTCAGCTCTAGAGCCCTCAGCACATAAGAAGGACATGGTCCTGTTGGAGTACCTCTGCTGTGAGGACAGGCTGAGAGAGCAGGGGTTGTTCCGCCTGGAGAAGACAAGGCTCCTGAGAAACCTTATTGTGTCCTTTCAGTTCTTAAAGAGGGCCTACAAGAAAGATTGTGACAAACTTTTTAGTAGGGCCTGTTGCAATAGGCCGAGGGGAAATGGCTTTAAACTAAAAGGGGAAGATTTAGACTACATACAAGGAAGAAATTTTTTATGCTGAATGGTGAAACACTGGAACAGGTTTCCCTGAGAGGTAGTAGATGCCCCACCCCTGGAAACATTCAAAGTCAGGTTGTACGGGGCTCTGAGCAGCCTGGTGTAGTTGAATGCCCATTGCAGGGGGTTGGAGTAGATGATCTATAAAGGTTCCTTACAACCCAAACCATTCTATGATTATTCTGTGTCCCAAATGGCTCATGGGAAAAGTTGCCAGAGATACACATAGCTAAACTAGAGGGGTATGAAGGACTTTGGAAATAACAAGGTAATACTTTCTATGTAACAGTCTTAAAACAGTGGTTTGTTTATAGAAAAGGGACTTCACATGAGGAACTGTAGAAGGATAACGAGGCAGCTTGTCAGATGTTATGGTGGCATCTTTTGCTGCAAAAGGCCACAAAAATTTTAGAGTATAGAGGTCTTGAGTTGAGAATGGAAAAAATGAACAACAAAAGCTTGGGTCCCGGACTGATCACGGGTGAGAGTAAGTTTCTTATTACTGAGAGAAACAGAGCAGAGGTACAGCCTCTTGGAATCACAGTGAAGAGCCTTGAAAGTACAAAAGGGCAACAGATGTTTGATGTACAAGACGCCAGGAGAGGGAGAAGCAAATAGGGCAATGACACCATCAAAGGAGCAGGCTAGAAACTGTGGAATCATTTCAACTTGGTAAGAGTGAACTAAGACTTTATTTATCAAGACAAGTTTGTTAACAGCAACAGGAATATGACATAGTAAGAATTTGGGGAAACAATTCGATGTTTGCACAGATGAGCAGCTTTTTCCAAAATATGTTTGGTGTCTGACATGCAAACCCCTTGTTCAACAGTTTTTGGTCTGTGACCAAAGAGATCTGAGTAACACCTAAAATTGTCAGAGAAACGTGATGGTGGTGCTCACAGCACTGAAAAGTAAATCATGGGCAAGAGGCAAGTAGCAGAGGAATTTGCAGGAGACAAAAAGAGGACACAGGAGGTACTGAACAGGAACAGCGCATTAAAGGTAAAAACAGCTTTCGGTTTTCTTTTAAACTGACACACAGAACTAAAGATGAAGCCAGAAACTAAATATAACCAGTTGCACCAACAGTAGATGGAGCTGTGAGACAAAGGAAAAAATAAACCTTTAAGGGGACTAATTAGAATAGCAGTTCTGAAAATAAAGGCATAAAACCCTACCTTCATGTTAAGTCATGAAACACAATCCACAGGAGCTGACTTTGATACAAATATGACAGCCATACCGTGTTAGCAGAAGGAGCTGAAATAACCTGCCACTTCTTTTTCCTGCCCTTAGATAAGCAAACATTGCCCATGCCTAATGCAGGTTAAATCCCAGCCAGCTTGCTGTCAACCAAGTGCCAAGATCAGCCAAGCACTAGGCAAACATAAACTTGACCTGATTTAACAACCATATTGAGGGGTTGTTCACATTCTTCATGCTCTGCAGTTTACACTGCATGATAATACCTTTTGAAATCTTTCAGAGAAGCACGGATGAGAATTTTGTACTATTTTCTGAGTTCTCATAAATAATTCCTTTATTTTTAAGAGAAGTCTGTTGATCTCTGGAAAGGAATACGTAATATTTTGAGGTCAGGGCTAATGAATACTAATGATATATAAAAAGATCTGCAGAGACAACTGGTATTACTCTATCGTCATAAGGAAGTCTATAAATGGACTTCACCGACACAGGCTCTACTTCACATCCAGATTCAAAACAAAGCTGGACAACTCTAATAGCTCCAGATGGAACTATGAATTTTACTTGAAACTCCTCTGTAAACAGGAAAAAAAGGCAAACCTTGGTCCGGCAAAAGATGGATTCCTGTATTAGGAAACAGAGCATGCCTGTCAAGTGTAAGAACAACTTTATTTGTCAGGGATCTAACAAGTGTTCCTAGGACAGATTTTGACATCTAATTCTTCTGTGAATGTGCTCTGAAAAAAGCTAGTTCATGCCTATAGGAAACTAAGGCACAAAAATGGAACTGCTTCTAGCCTTGTTGTTCACTGAAGACAGTAACACTGCTGTGAGAAGAAGCAATAAAAGAGAAATTTCATATTATCTTTAAACCCTATTTCCATGAGGAAACCCCACTCCTCCAAGTTTACAAGTAAGCACCATATTTTTCCTCCATATATATTTTATATATAATCACCCGATTGGCAATATTTACTAACAATTAACAACAGGTGGTGCTTAGGCCTGACTATACTACATGGTGCTAATTGCAGTCGGAGGTCCACTTAAACAAGCTATCAAATGGACTGTCAACTGGGAATTATGTGCATAGCTACAGGATAATAAATTAAAGTATACGATTAATTTTATCAACAATAACAGACATGAAGTACAGGCTAAGCTTCCGTTTGTAATTACATAAATGGGTACAATCCACAATCACACAGCTGGCCTGCTGTACATCAAGCAATCCATTTCTCTTATTTTTGTGAAGCTGAGCCTTAAATCATGTTGTGCAATTTATAAACCTCTATACTGAAGCCTGCTGACTACATTATGCGTGCCAGTACAAAACTAAGTAATTTCCAGACCCACTGGAAACCACAGAACTATACTAGGGCCCTTCAGACTACTTACCTACATGCTAATTATCTGCTACTTAATAGTAATGTATAGCTAAATGCAAATTACAATATGGTAGGGTTGATTATGCCCTTTGTTATTTAAAGCACTGTTACATGTTATCTTTTTTCAAATCAGCATCACAGCAAATGTACAATGGCACTAACAATCTAGTTCAACACACAAAAGAATACTGCTACTGCCAGTCACTGTTCCTTGCTGCTACCAGTGCAGAGGCTGAATAACAGAGAGAATCAGGCAGGGCAGAGTCCATCCTCGCTTCAACCTGACCACCCACTGCCACCCCAGATACCAACCACACTGACAGGCAGTAAATAAATCTCTCTTCACAGATATACGCAGATATACAACAGGAACAGATATACAGATAACAACAGATATACGCAGACCCTTGCTTCACTTCTACTTGTTTACCTCTAACTTAAAGATGAAGCCACGAAAAGAAATCCAGGAGAAGCAAATGCACATGCCCTGCTTCCCACTGTGGAGCCTCTGCATCTCTCTACGTACTCAGTGAACCTTGGTCCTGAAAACTTGATCAATGAAGAGACAACAACAAAGTGGTTAGACACACAGCTAACAGCCTGTTCAAACCTGAATGGCACTGCTAGTATATGACCAGGAGAAGTAGCCCAAAAGGGAGGGAATAGTTAACATTTTGTATTTATTTCTAAAAATTCAAACATTCGGTTGCCTTTAAGAGAACACAATAACAGAAATAAAAAAAAAAAACACCAGAGCAATGTTTAGATGTAACAACTGCCAAAGCCAATCTTTCTGGCCCCCAGTGTTGCTAGTCAGCTGTACAGTATGCTAAAAATTGAAATATTTTACTGTTGCTGAAGCAAAAAAATTGTGACTGGAAGCACTGCAGGAGAATTCCAGGCAGAGTAATAATTTCTGTCATAATACAAGGACTGCTAGACCATTTGGAAGATTAATAAGAAGACCAGCATTCACAACAACACTGCTGAATGGGAATGCAGGAAAGAGGGAGCAGAGAACAGCAGTGCTGTTTTTTTTTTTCCTTGAAGAAAAGTGGTCTTGATAGTTTTTATGACAGCAAAGTACTTCTGGCCAGATCAAGTTGATCAAATCTGCACAATTTCGGCACCCAGTAGAAGCCACATTCTTAGAGAAATTGTCCATCCAAGTTCAAACACCCGCATTAGGCAGATGTGAGCTTCCTCTGAAGGCCCTCCAAAACATATACATGGATTACATAAGGAACACGGGAATTACAAAAGGAACACTGGTACTTATTTTAGGGAGACTGCTTCACCAGGTAAATCTAATCTGACCACTATAATTTCGCAGCGGCAGATACTTTACAGGGTCCCCACCACCTTTTGTGCACAACTAAGTAAACTGGCAGTTTGCTGCTATGCTACTCACATGCACACATCTGTGCAGTTGTTTGTGAGACACAAGTTATTTTAGGAGGAAAAAAACCCAGCCAAACCCTATTTCTTTCCTTCTTTCTTTTTTCTTATTTTCTATACTCAGTTCACTGATGAGGGTTTAAGGTTTGGATTGGCAAACAGACACATGAGCACAACTGAGGGAATAGTAAATTACAGCTCAATGAGGAAAAAAAGCAAATTGAGCTGAGATAGGGAACTGTTAAAAAAGCTTTATACCCAGGGCATTACAACATGGACTGCATCCTCACTGCCTTATGTGGGCTTTAATTGCAGCATGGTAACAGCAGTTGGCATTTTACAAAATGCTTGAACTAGGGATTAATGTTTTAAAGGATTTGAAGCCTGTGATTTCAATCTGCTTTAGAACTGTAAGGAACATTGACTTCTACACAGGGTCATAACAGGAGCAGTAAAAATGATATCTAAATGGATGTGGGGAAGAGAGTACTCAAAATGGTGAGATTTTAAGAATTGGCATACAATAACATGCCCCATCTAGAACACTACAACTGACTGACACTGTTCTCTGCTGCCACCAGTATAGAGGCTGAACGACAGAGGGAAACAGGCAGCGTAAGAACTAAAAACTCTTAACTACTTGCTGGACTTTGTACCTGTTGCTTCTCTTTTGACTTGGGCATCCTTCCATTAGTTCTGGTGTACATAGATATTACAACCAGTGCTCTGTCCACCATTATATCCCTAGAGTGAAATCCTGGATTCACAGTTGTCAACAGGGATACTTGCACCGATGCCAATAAACTATAGCAGAGGTTCTACAACTGGGTTAAAGGAAGTTACTTTTAGAGGGTAAAAAGAGATGGATCTTCCTGAATAAAGGAAAAGCTCTGCTTTCAGCTTGGTCTCATCACACTGATTTCAGCTATGGCCTCAGCTTGCAGCTTTCTCACCTAAATACAGTAAGTACCTGTATGTACACAGTTGTTATTGTGAGTTCCAGCAAAGTCACTTGCCCAACTGACTGCTACCGGTATTATCTGAGCAAACCCTGTCTGAAGATCACTGCTTCACTGAAGGAATTTAAATTGCATAAAGCCGCAATCGTTAAAAGGCACATCTTTCTCCTACAGCTACTGTCTGCAAAGACTGGCACAACATTAACCCTGCAGGCCCAAAGCCGTACCCCTCTGTTCCACGGAAGATCTTTGGATTCTGGGGATACTTTTGTATATGTTTTTGGCATCAAAATCCCTCACATCACTCTTCAGAAAGACTATATATATACCTACCCAAAATATCCAGCAACAGTTTGTTCTGTAACCTTAAATCTTAGGAGCTCATGGGAGCTCATTCTGTCTTTAAATGATAGGAATTACCCTTCCTGCAGCACTGCACTCAACCTTTTATACTTTCTCCGTTCACTTCAGAACATTTAAAATGTAAAATAGATCTTCAATACCACAAGGCCATTTTAAGAAAAATATAAACATATAGTCATACCCCCATCACAAAGATTTGCAGAATAGTCAAACAGAAGCCCACAGTTACCACAGAAAGTAAACAAGAGTCTTCTGTAGGACAGGCTCCGGCAGGAACAGAGAGAAAAAGCTAAGAAAATACTTTGATCACAGCAGTAATTGCCTCACGCAGCTTGATGAAACCCATTGCTTGTTACTATTACTCTATTATTACTACATTCCTTCACCAATAACTCAGGAGTGATACAAAACTGCCACTGCATAGCAGCCACACTGAAATCATTGTGCAAAAACCATCAACCAACACGGGGGGACTGAAACAAGCCCGTGCACTCCCTTCTCCGCGCTCAGAAAGTGCCAGTCCTGAGATTCCCAGACCTCTTCCCTGCTTCCCACTACACCAGGGTTCAAGGGACATCCTTGCCAGAGTCCCAGACAAAGAGAAGTGGCGAAGCAGCAAAATAGGTGGGAATTGCTCGCAAATGGACCCAAATTCTGTGCTCAAAGGCAAAAAATATACACATGGAATACAAATTAAATGATAAACCCTAGCTAGTCTGCAACCAGCCAAAATATAATACAATTATAAAAATTTGTTTATGCTTGTTGATGATCTGAGTGCTCTGAGTAGCACAATTCTGTGAAGGATTGCAAAGAAAAAAATAAGCAGAAGTCTCAAGTGACAATTCCCAAAACTTTCATTTTGTGTTCTTAAGGATTAAACCCGAAAATAGAAAAAAGTGGCCCCAGTGTGGCTGCAAAATAATTTATGAAGTTTTTTAGATGGCAGCAGTTTGAGAAGGTTGTGACAACACAAAGTCACAGCAAAATAATATAATCTCAATAAAATAAGGAACATATTTTACATTTAGTATTTCTGTCATTTATTTCCTTTTTCTTCATAGCTGAGAATAAAACAGATTTTCTCCAACAAAGCCTATTTTCACAGCTGATTTGAATCAAAAAGAATACAGTGACTCTCATTATAACTTACTTGGAGCATAATAAAGTATTTTTGAGAGTTGTAAGCATCCATTCTTGGTTTGTGGTGATAGAAACCGAGAATCTATCATGACTTCCATATATACACTATTTAGCATTATTTGTTATTTTGCTAAGGAAGTAAAGGAAGACTTTCTTCTAGAAGAAACATTGAAAGAAATGCTATTCCTTCATATGTGAAAAACAAAGTGACAGAGTACCTATTTTTATTTTTCCAGTGGAATATTGTCTTAATTTTCTCTATTCGCACTTTGCTTTTGGTTTGTCTCCATGTGATTAAATTAAATTACTATTTTAAATTCCCGCATATCATTTACTCAGGCTAGATTTATTTTTTGACTAGAAAAATCTCAACAATGATACATCTTTACATCCTCAGGTTTAAATCCGCTTTCATATTTACATAATGCTGTTTATTCATTTTTTATACTGCCCATAGAGTTCAGTGACAAAAGTTGTGTTTTTTAAAAAACGAACAAAACCACAACAAACCCCACAAGTTCAGTTAATATATACAATGCTGGAATAGCATGAATAGAAGCTCTTACAAGAACACTGCCTTTGCTCTTGTTAGCATATGCATTTTACAAATTACGTTGATTTATTCAGTACAGGACAGCAAGTCCACAACCGCTTGTTCAACACAGCCTCAATTGTTCTGGACTCAAATGATCCGAACTTGAGATAATTGTCAAAGCCTTGCCTCAGTGCGGTCTTATCCTGGTTTTTATTCCCAAGTAGCCCCTAACTAACGTTTCACAGTAAGGCCATATGCTGACTTCCTTGTGGCTAGTGTATTGAAAAGTGAACAAGGTACCTTCTGTGATTAGTAGTCCATTACAGACATAGTTTCCTAGGGCAAATGACACGTGTGCCACAACAATGCTATCTGTGACCACCTATCTACTGTACCGTGCTGTGGAGTCATCTGCAAGTAAGATGTAAATGCTTAACATTCAGTAAGTGCTCACAAAGGTGCAGAAATATTCTCTAAACCAAGAATTTCAATTTTAAACTGTATACTACATTCCCCAAAATAATATTCTTCTGTAAGTTTTTATTTTACCATCCTATAATGAAGCCTATCACCTTATTTTTATCGTTCTCCGATCCTACTCTTTCAACCTGAATGAACTCAATTCTGCACGTCATGTGCACAATGGCTTAAACCAGATATCACCTGGACATACACTTAGTGCATTTTAGGCACTGACCCTGCCTGGACCGTCAGTATGGGGGGGGGTCACTTAGAAATGGACCCCAAATGTCGTCCTCTATGCTCTGTGGCAGGACCTCTTTTCCCCAGGAGACCATGCCATGGCTGTTAACAAGTTTTCACTGTTGCCACCCCCATGGATGTACAAACATATGTCACGTCACCCCTGCCAAAACAGCACAAGGATGACTGCTGGAAAAATCTCAGACCAAATATGAACAACTGTGACAAAGTTTGTTTTTGATTCCTGTGTCTTGGTTGGGGACAGGGAAAATCCCTCTGTGGACCTCACAATGTTGCCAAGTCTCAATCAGTAATATTTTTGAAAAGAGCAATCCTACCGGTAATCACCCCTAGAAGACAAGACCTTCCTAATCCAACAAAATGTTGATTTCCTAAGGAAATTCCAGAAGATTCCAATGAAGTTGTCTATTCTTGACTCCTGAAGAGTCTGGGTATGAATACATCAAGAAATGTAAATATGAACAAGGTTCTGAAAGACTGGAAACCACTGTGGCAATCATTTATTCACAACAGTATTTCTTCTACCAAAGCCAAATCAAATTTGCTATTGGCCCAGTGCCTGCTGGGTCATTAGTTCCAGGAGTATTCACACTTGTGCACGTATGGGCACATAATGCTGTCTTATTTACGTTTTCTTTAAGTCAGCTAGTACAAGGTGCATCTGTAACAACACAGTACCCATGGATCCCACTAAATTTTCTGCCCATGTTTCCTTTTTTGAAAACAAGCCTTTTGGAACTAATACATCTTAAATGAATACATGCATATTTTCATATAATTTGAATGGTAACAGTTTCAGCATTGGAAGCTTCTTATTCAAGAATTCATGACCATGCACAAATATACATGATCTCACTATAGTCAAATCATCCTGCTTAGAACTGAATAAAAACATACACAGCCATTTAACATACAACTGGCATCGAAAAGTTCAATTCATAAGAACATTAAGTTAAACATTTCCAGAATCAACAATAAGAAATAAACTATGATATTTTCAGTTTGATATATTTAGAGATATGAATATATTATAATATTAAAGAAACAAAGAAGTACAATTTGTAGAGGAAATATGCAAACTTGCAAAGAACCAAACATATACCTTCAGGCAAGTGGTAGGACTGTATGATGTAAACAGTTGAAATCTGCATTTTATTTAATAAGACAGTTTTCGCAAAGATTTTAATTTCAAGTTCACTATTCAAATGATGAATTATTCATCACCCAGATGCTCTAATCCATTTCAATGTATGCATTCAATCTTACTCAAACTTTATGCTAGCCCTGGTTCATTTTGTAATGGTTACCCTTAAAATGCCACAAAAAACTTTGGGGACCATTACTGATTAGTACTGTTTTCCATGAAGTTTTGTATAGAAGAAAACATTATCAAACACACGATTGCAGTTGGCATGTAAGATTATCAAACATAATTTAATTTTTTTTTAAAGTAGACTGTCAAGTACTTCTAACTGTTACCTTATATTAAAAATAAATAAATAAATAAAACAGTTTGGAGTATCCTGTATTGACATTAAAAGAACAGACAACATAACAAAGCTTTACACAACAATTTCACTTAAAACTTCTAGAAAGACTACTTGGAAGTTATAGAGAGTTGCACTCCAATACAGGAAAGGACTTTATCTTTTCATCTTGCATATACTTAAGCCCATGATTGTACTCACATCGATAAGGCTTGTGAAGGAAAAATACTAAGGCTTAATAATTGTTTGCAAAAATGAGAACAAAATCATCAGTCAATGCATTCTATGGGAAAATGGAATAAAAGAAAGACCTAGAAATAGAGGAGCATTTAGGGGAGCTCTTGTATGGAACATGAATCAAAATTTTTTGCAGAACTCCAGAAAAACAAACAATAAGCAAAATCAAGACTGATAAAAGTGATTCTGTGAAAAGACAAAAAGCAAAAAATGACCTAAAGGACAAAAGCAAAACATTGTTTTTTCCCCTTACATTTTTTTTATTATTTCTATGTCAATATACTTTTCAAAGTAAATTTGCTATCGTTTTGGTGACAGAAATTCTACACTGGAACTTGAAATACCTTGACAGTAACATTCTTGGGTTTTGTTTTACTTACAAAAATGCAGGCAGTAGTCTGCAGTCACTATATAATTTCCCTGCAACCCAGATCTCCTAAAGCTACAAAAAAATTCTTTTCAAAAGAACGATATTTTTCTTTAGGCATTCTTCGAATTCCCCAACAATCATTACTGAACAGAGGGACTATTCATCGTGATCTTATCACTTACTCCCACATATTATATATAGTCTGAACTCTGCTTCACTACAGGCAGGTGGAATGCAAGTGATTTCATCTGGACTGTACTTGGCCCTTACAGACTTGATTATAAAGCTCTATGGAATGAAATTAGAGAAAACGCATGAAATCATTTATAATACAGTTACTTTGTGGTTTAAGAGGATCACAAATGAATCTTCATCATATTTCCTTTTTAAGGTCAACCAAAAACCTCTCTGATCTGTTGTAACTGTCATACATTAAGAATACAAAAAGGAACCAATGAATTCGTATCTGTTATTGTTTAAAAAAGTTGTATCATAAGAGCTGTAAAACCACAGCTGAACTACAGAACCACAATCAGCTTTTTAGAACTGTTCTGTGAGCTTTTACTAGCTGAAACTGCCCCGAATAAGATAGTTTACAACACTTGTTCACTCTCTCTTTTCCCCTAGACTCTGAGAGACTCTAGAACAGTAACAAATTCCATTCCTGGCTTTTGCCAGCTACAGTTTCTTCCAAGAGTACTATTTTCAAAGAATTTTGGTTATGAATCAGACAGTGAGTAGGATTTTGAAATCAATGTGAATTCTGTCACTGACATAAGAAAGCTTGGGATTTCATCCAAAGAAAGTTAACATATGTTATTTAACATTATCTGTAATGTAAACTGTGATGTAAAACATAGTCTGACTGATGAAAGAGCCAGGAAACTGTCTAGCAACTTCCTGGTTCTTCATCGCACTTTCAAATTTTTTCTGCTATAAACTCATGCTCCTTTTTTTTTTCCCAGTCTCTACATAAGAACTTTTATTAAAAAAATAATAAAATTAAAAGGCATAAAAGTCTAACAAGTTGTTTCATCACGCAAAAATAGGAACGTTCCTAAGTATACATCTTCACCAGTACTGTAGCCGACTCATTGCAAGTTATCAAAATGACTGACTTGATGAAGACTGGAAATAGGAATGACAGGAAATTACAAAAAGAATGGAATTATTGACACTTCAAAGACAGAACTTCTTGGCTCAAAGCATCTGATCATGAAAAATTGATCCACGTGCAGAAAGGCTTCTAGCTATATGGTTGGTGAGACCAAAGACGCATTTGCAGTGTTTTAAAATAGAAGAAAAGGGAATTACCTACAGAACTAGATTAGGTTTTTTATCAATAAAAGAAGTTTGTTGTTGGAAGGAAACAGGGCATGGCAAGCACCTTAGATCACGAAAAAGGTGACTATGCTGCTCAGCTGACAGTGTCCCTGACCAAATGCCATACTACAAAGATGCCAGGGTAATTGCAACTGGCCCACAGAAACACTGCACCAATACTGTACACAGAGCAAGGTGTGAACCTCAGCAATACCAGAGCATCCCCTACCAGCCATACAGGGTTTCCTTGCCTGGAAAGTCAGCTGGCTCACTGCAGGCTTCAACTACAGAACCCGATTTCATGTAGGTAGCTTAAACTGCCAACGTGTTTAGGTTCAGCTGCAGATTTAAGCCTAGAGCTATCACCAGCCATACAGATGTCGCCTGAATTTACAGTTACGTGAGACAGTAAACCACAGTCAAAAGTGGTGATTTACAATCAAAGTTCTTCTGAGATAACTCCCTATTATGTATAACTAGGATATCTGTTCCCATTCACACAAAATTCTATCTGAATGTTGTGACCAGCTAGATGAACAGTGAATTTTAAAGAAGGGAATGCTTTACCGGATTCTGTTGTAAATGCTGCTTCATAATTTGCATGTTAAGTTTCTGTTCTTAACTTTTATGTAAAGGTTCTTGCAATGTTTCATAAATTTTCTACAGATATTTAAACAATCTAGTTATTTTAAGAAAATTACATTACTCATGTAATTCCGTAGGGTAAGTTAAAATAGATAAATGATATTTCATTACATTTTACAGCATTTCCAACAAAATCTGCAAAGTTTTATTGCTTTTTTTTTTTAATAGGGAAGAACAAGAATTCACAGAAAAAAGCCTCTTAAATCCTTTGGTATTTCAAATTGATAACTTTTCTATACTGTAATAGGCACATGTCTGTGGCAAAGCCAGTCAACAATTCCTCTGCCAAAAAGTCAGGATCACTTATGCGCACAACCAATCAAAAAGCAAATGTAAGCTTTTATTCTGACATGTAAGATACCTTCCAATTGCAGGTTAGAATTTAATGGTGCTTTATATAAATCACTGTTTACTAGGCTAGTTTCCCCTTTATTTCTGTACGTGTATCCATCTTATTTGCAGTTCTATAAAACAAAACTGAATAAACAAACGGTTCAAAATTGATTAATCCAACTCAACTGGTACACATTTTTTCATTTATTTTTAAAAAGGAAAATGTCTTATGCGTGCCTCAGCTATGCTCACCATAATTTAACAGTAATGTATCCAAGCAGCCTCTAAATCAATGAACCTTTACTTTTCATCAATTTGCAATCCACTGCTGTTCTCTACAAGCAGCTCCGTGCCATCCATTCGTATCACCTGTTTCCCATGCAATCGACAGTCTTCCACCCATCCACGAAAATCTCTTTGACTTTATGCCACTAAGAGATTGCAATTCAACACTTCTTCCTTAATTAGAAGGGCTGTTAATTTAGGAAGATATTGTTAACTTAAAATCTGATGCATTTCAAATAAAACTATAACAGTCCCCTCATTAGAGCCTGTTAGACTCTATTAGACTCCTGGTCCATTTTTGTGACTATGTATTTTGCAATGTCTTATGCTTTGGTTGCACGCTATTGTGAGAGTGAAAGATAATTCCACTTTCTGCCACTCCCATTAACGTTCTCCAGTTAAAAATAAATCAGACAAATAAACAACAAAAGTAACAAGGAAAGTGATCAAGTATGCAACTTCATACAGTGCAAATGCTCATGAAGGATGTGCTTGTAAGTCCTACTGCTTGACCGACTGCATAAAAGATACATTAAAAATAACATCAACCGCTGCCAAGGTAAAAATTATCTGTATTTTACTGGGAGTTTTCTGTCATCTTTCAATTGCAGCATACTAACAGTAGTCCAGAAGTGCTTGAAACAGACTTTGAACCTTTAGAATATCTCAGACATTCTGAAGGATGCAAAAAATGTCTGACAACGAGCACAGCACTAGGAAAAAAGGCTTCATAAAAATTAAAATATTTATTTGAAAAAGTTAAATATTCATTTGCTGTTTGTATTTCTCAAACATTATTGTTCTTTCCACTGAATGCGGCCTAACCCACACTGGAAGATTGATTTGTCTTGGCTCTATCAGCTTTGCACCATTAAAATACAAAGTACATATCCTCTTACAGGGTAGATAAATCATTTTTTACTAAGATGTATCCTTTCACCTTTGGGCTTGTATTCATTCAATTATATTAGCCAGTAAAACAAATAAATAAAAATGTTACAATATTACAGAGCAAAATCATAGTCAATACAATTTAAATTCAGGTGAGAGCTGCATTTCAAAATATTTTTCTTAACCAAACAAGTCTGCATTGCACAAAGCAACTGGATAGACCATTAATTATACATATTTATTCTTAAATAAGTAAAAGTTTGTTTGTTTGCTTACCCCAATGCTATTCTCAATCTAACTGTCCCTTTATACATCAACTTCTCACAAGAACAAGCCTGAAAACGTGCCGGTGTTAAACCTGCCAACCTCTAACACGGGGTACTGCAAACACTGCTGCTGGAGGGGGGAATGCTGCCTGGGCAGATGGGCTCAGCCAGGGCTCAGCCTGCCAACATGAGCAAGTCCCATCAGTCCGATACTGCAGGGGGTAAAAGGGGCTGCCTCTTGGTGTGGGTATCCAGATGTAGCCACTTCTCCAGCGATGATGACATCTCTCTCAGCTCTACTGCATCACTCCTGGCACCCACTCAAGCAAGGCAGCCAGGAGCTATTTCAAACATAACTCCTGATGCCACACTCTCACAGGAAGGTCTGCAGAACAGACATTAGTATAACCACTATGACAGCGTATTCTATCAGTCCTTTTCCCTGTGAGAAACTAATTCCTTCTCCTAAGGACTGAATTGTCTCACTCTGTACTGCAGGGCACTACAAAATCATTATGCCAGAAGAACTTGAGCAGAGAATAAAGGAAAGTAAAACAGCAAAAGATGGGAAATTAATTATTCTTTGCCTCCCTAAAGTCAGGTACTTCACCCATGCACACAACTGCAACCCATATGCTGTAGAACCTTCTCATCTCTTACCAAGAATCTCCACTGGTTGATCCAGTGCCTACTGCTTCCTCAGAAACAGAGGTCATTCGTTATCTGTCATATTTGCCATCCCAGCACAGAACTAGCCTCACTGCACACCTATGAAACGATCCATTAGCACACGCAATTCTCTCATACCAGCCCTCTTCCTTCCCCAGCTCTCTATTGATTTTTAAGCAAGCAAACAGCACTTTTAACAAGGCACAGTTTATGTATTAAAGACAGGCTAAGCAGTGCCTAAAGTCTCCAAGCAAAGCACTAAATTCAGGATAGAGATCCCGTATTTCAAGTGCTCCAATATAAATACTGTGACAAATCACAACATAATGCAAGTAAATACCTTTGCACCATCACATCATCACCAGATGACACTAGATCATCACTGCCTGTTGTTTCATAATACCACCTAACCTAGAAACCAAATTATCCGTTGCTGTCTCTATTTCCCATTTTGCTAATCAAAAAAACCACCCCAAAACAAGCAAAAATCCCAGCCAAAGTATGGCAAAGATGAGCTACTTGCATTCTATTTTTGCAAAAATCTCCTTCTAGGAAATGAAATAAGAATTCCCTTGTGCTACATTGCAAATGGAAGTAACGTGCTACAAAAGAGCTAAATGAATGCTATACTGCAGCTGAACAAGAAAATAAAAGCATTATGACAAATTGTTCTAGTACCCCACCATATATACTATTTTCCAGTTATAATTAAAAGCAGAGACAAGTCAAAAGGAATGATAATATTGATTCTGCTTGATATACATTTCCTACCAGACAGCAAACTACTGTGACACAATGGCTAGTGACAGATTTTATAGTCAAATACAAATTGGCCCCGCCCAGATCATTAAATACAATTCTATTATACGTTCCCTGAATACATTTGCAGACCAGATCCATTTTGTAAGCAATATTTTTATAGTTTAAATTCCAGAGAATAAATAATCTTAATCAGAGTCATCAAATATTGGCCCAGATCTATTTAACTCTATGCTTGGCCTAGAGCAGGAGCTGGGTCTTGTGCTGCTATTAAAGTGCATGTATAACTAACAGTTCACCTAATCTTACACAAACATTCAGTGTGCACTATGGGCTAATGGCATCGTATACACTACTTGTGTTCTTGCTTTTGGGGGTTTTTTTTGCAACTCTTAACTACTGTGTACCTCCTGGTACAATGCAAGCCAGCCACAACTTTACTCTCCTGACTCTCTAATTTAGAGTCACTCCTATGTTTGCCATATATATGGAGAAAGTAAAATGGCCTTAAAAAGTCATCAGCAGTCCAGACTCCCCTTTTGGTAGCAGCAACACCTGAATAGGCCAAATGCAGAGAACGGAAATGCATAGGAACAGCAGTCAATCAATTAGTTTTTAACTTCATTTTTTTCTTTGGAAAACAGAAACAAATTTTAAAACACTCATATATTTATAAGAGAAATGGGAAAGTATCTGCAGACACAGTCTAATCAACTTTTTCCCTTATGTGGATATAGCCTAGAGCAATGCACATACTCCCAAACCTCCAGATCCCTAACAGAATAAGGCATTCAAGTTGATACCCACACAGAAGAATGTCTCAATACAAGAAAATAAACATTTATTTTTACTAATCTTAAAATATCGTGTCTACAAATGACGCTTTTTAGGGATGGGATGTAGTGAAAAGCTTCTAAAAAAGCATTCAGTTTTGTATTTGGAAGATTCTATTATTTCTGTAAAGCTCAGCTGATAAGCTCCTGTTAATTAGAATGCTTTCTGTGCATTGTCTTTCATCTGAGGTTCTGGAATTGCTTGGAAAATCTTAATTAGGTCTCAAAACACTACTGCAAAGAACATGTATTCTCTTAGCAGAGAAGACAAGGCGCAGACAGCTTACGTGATCTGCCAAAGGTCACCAAAAGGCTCTGGTCCTAAATGACACCTGGCAGACAACAGCAGAGCTGTTCTCTCCCACACCCTCATCCCTAGTCGCATCTCATAACCACCACAACTATTCTTCTGTCCTTCACATAAATATCTTATTACTTCTTTGACTTTCAGTCAAAGTCCAGATTGAGCTGGAGACTGTGGAGACTGGAGAGTTTTTCCACAGAAGCTATGCTTCCATTTTGGGGCAGCTGTGTAGATCTCTCTTTAATCTCATCTGGTCTACACAGACACAACTGTTCATTAAAGCTAAAGCAAACTCTGTCTGGTATAATTAAATGTTGTGCCTGGAAGGCTGAAATATCTTATAGCATCAAAGGTTTAAAATCTCATTTTCAGCCCTGCCTGATTACTTAAACTGCTACTATAAAACTACAATGGAAAAAAATCTCATCTGAAGCCAATTAAATCTTTACTGATGTAATGGAAGAGCAGCAAACCATCAATTTACATTTTTCTCTGGATATTTACTTTTACTGCAGCTTTTGGTTCTGCAGTGGAGCATACTGTCTGCCAACTTCTTCTAACTTAAGTCCAAAACTTCTATTTCTTGCTGCCAATCATCTGCTTCACCAAATCACATTCATAAACATTAAAACATGTTTTCATTTGTTTAAAATCAAGACGGTAATTCAATTTGAGAGGATTTATGATAGTCATAATACAAAAGTGAGCTGAGGTGGTGAAATGACAAAGTTGTAAGAGAAAAGTTTCATCCCATAAAAAAACAAAAATGGTAAGGCCAAAGATGATAAATTCTTTTAATTGCTATCTAAAATGTATTCAACTTCCTATACAGACTTGTATCAATGCGTCTAGTGGGATATTTGATGAATACAGAGTGTGTACCCATAACTAGAACCAGAGTCACATACACACTCGCAAAATCCCACCTACCAGGGGTGATCAGCGCACACAGGACACAACCTTCACGCTCGCCAAGAGATTTTCAGAAGAACAGGTTCTGGTGACAGCAAAGCTGAGATGAAATTGTACTGCTCTCCTGAAAATTGACATTCACCACAGAACCTGACTGACAGCTGAGCTTTGGGGGGTGAGGGTGGGAATGAAAACCAATTTCACACCGTCAGTATATATTTAATCAGCTTTAAAAGTTACCTAAACAAAGCAAATCACAAGTAATCCATGCTTATCAGTGAGGTAAAGCTAGTGGAGCTGATGTATCCAAGATATTACTCATTCATTAGGCTGAGATAAATTTCATTTTTGAACAGGGAACAGAACACTACCAAATTATTCCTTTTCCTTTCAAGTTTGTTCACAGTTTAGGCTACGTATTTAATCACCCCCTGACAATACATTTTCATTCATATTAGAAATCATTCTGCTGTTTCACACTGTTCACACTCTTACATTTGGAACCATCATTTATCATTCAAACAGTACTTGGTGACATGCACAGACTAAGGAGTTGTCAAACAAACAGAACGACATACAGTTTTTAAATGTGAACAAAGCAATAAAAGCTTTTAGGAAAAAAACCAAGCTTGTAGATAGCATTTGGAAATTGCAACTGTGGGCATAGCCAGCACCATCAGGGGAAAAAAAAAAATATAAATCCTTGAATGAAAAAACAACTTGAACGCAGGCCTGCAAGAAGTGTGATGTGCAGTGCTTCTACCAACAAAAGGTTGGAAATAGCCTGTTCAACACATGACAAAACTGAGTTAAAATGTTTCTCACACGGGTCCCATTGATGAAATCACTGACAGGTAAAGTGAAAACTTGGTCCAAAACTAAAACCAAATAAAAATGTGGTCACCCCAGTACTTTAACATACCAATAGCATGAATAGTGGAGTTGTGACACCACCACACTGATATTGAAGAGAATGGCCACTGCCAGCACCCCCTAATGATAAGCATTCCAAGAGGGTTTACTTCCTTTGAAAATAGTTATACATGTTTCAATTTATTGCTGTGCTTAGAGCAATGCTATGAATATATGAGTGCATGTTTGGCCCCAAAAGGCACTGCAGGTTAAAAAATAAATAAATCCAGTCCTATGGCCCTCAGGCATGGGAACAGCTCTCGTGAGAGTATATGGACACATAATCCAAAACAAATCAGTCAATACTTGGAAAACACACAGAACATACTAATTCCCTGAATCCACTTGCACAACCAGCCAGAGCCCCTTGTTTATAGCTATTCAGATCACAAGGAAGCTGAAGATAGGCTGCGTTTATTTTATATAGTGTTTTTTAATTAAATCTTTCTGGATACTCAGAACCAAATTTTCTCTTCATAATATGAATCTTTATTGGACATCTGTAAATAGAACATGGATTCATTTCCATATAAAGAGATCTAAATATACTACCCTTCACTAACGGAAAAAAACAGCAAACCTCACATTAACTGACAACCCATCTAATCTTTCACAAACTTTACATGCACATCCATAGAAATCATTAATAGAGCTCACGCTGCTACAATTCACTCTGTCTGAATAACATACAGGAACTAGTAATGGATATCACTGACATTTCAGTGCAGCTCTCCGTGGCTAAAGAAACACTTCATTAAACCGAATGAAAAGAAGCAGTATCAGGCTGGAAAACAATGGCTTTTGAATTCCTAGTTTTACTTTAAACTAGACTGGCATTTTGCCATGGATTTTAGCAGAGGCTGAAATCACAAGTAAGTCTGGAGAGTGCCAGGGAAAACAGCAGAATTTCCCACTGCGCCTCCATGAAGCACAAATGTACATTTTTTCAGAATAGGGTGTCACTAGCAGCTGTATGAGCAACACCTTGAGACGAACCTCTCCTCCTGCTTTCTAACCATGAAAGAGTATAAGAGAAAATGAAAAAAAAGTGAGGTAAGTGAAGAGTTTTAGGATTTGGGGTGTGTGCTTGTTTTTACAAGGGGACTTTAAGCTTCATGATAGTTTCATGGTTTCTTTTAATTCATAATTATTGCAGTAACAGGGTTTTTCCTCATAGTCTTCACAACCAATTCACGTTGTAAACTGGGATTGGCAGATGAATCTCAACAGACAATGGGTTAAGCCTACCCCGATCACATTAGGACATGTTAGGTAGGCAATACAGTGGGTTGTCTGAACTTAGGTTACTCCTCCTGCCATGTGCAAGTCATCACAATTTCCAAAACACCGATCACACTGCAAAAAACATCGTAAGCCGTAACAAGGCTAAAAAAACCCCCAAAACCGTGAAGATGTAGAAGCTGTGCATATTTTGACCATGTAATAAAAGAAAGTATTGTGCGTTCTGTGCATTTTCTAATGCCTGCACATATTCATCAAGGAAAAGCATTTTTCTTCAGATACATGACAAATGTTTGTTATTTGATCTACTCGACTGCTCTTTTTATCTAATAAAAAAATGTGTTTTAGCAATAAAGCGCAAAATCATGAAGAAATCATTGGCTTCAGAAGGTAAAACAGCCACAGATAATTCTCTCTACCTTTCATAACATATACAATTAACATTTAAGCTGAAAAGCAAAAAGTTTTGCATATACTGTTTTCAAGAAGTATTCTATACCAGAAAAAAGGTAAGGCTGGTTTCAGTTCCAGGCATTGCGTGTTCATAGCTTGAAAACTAAATACCTGTTAAAGGTACTTTGTTAAAGTCTGGTAGGTAAAATTCCTTAAAGCGGTTTGTTGATAACATACAATGGAGGCATTCCTGACTCTTCCATCTACAAAATTTTATAGGGAGTCACAAAGCACACTTTGACTCCTGCTAGATCCTGCACATCAACAAAATTCTAGAGCTGCTGCTGCTCTCGCTACAACTTAATGAGAAAATGGCAGTTGGCAGCTGGAACCTGTGAAGCCAGTTAGTTCACCTCCACTTCAGGCACTGTGCCAGACAAGAGGCAGGAACCATTCTCTCAGGTCACGATCACGGGAATGTGCAATCGTGGAGTAGAAAAACTTGAGGTTAAGGGTAGAAGCTCCTAGGCTGCATGTGGAAATATGTGCAGTATGAAGGTGAAGGAGGTAAACAGCACAAAGAGAAGGGTATATCTCAAGTTGGAGCAGAAGGATGTCATACTAGAATGGGGAAGATAAAGAACATGAAGTTATAGAAGCACAGTGGGAGAAGAAAAGTCAGAGAAAGTAAGGGAGACATGACTATTTCAGAAATCAGATGATGTATATCTGTGAAGTTGAAGCTGCTGCTAGCACAAACACTACCATCCTAAGCAAGTTACACCAGGGAACTCCTACTCTAAGGTTATACATCAGCTTCACAACATATACAGCATCTGCTAGCTTCTCCCTGAGCACCACTGTTTCCAGCAAAGCTACTCATTCTGTACAGCCAAGACCCCCTAACTATCAATCAGCTCATGGCACATAAGGAGGGAGAACCCAGCTTTGAGACGGGGGGAAAAGTACAACAGCTAACTTCTAAAGCAAGCAAGGATACGCAACAAGCAGCTAGGACTATTAGGATCCCCAACCAGCCAGCAGTAGAGACTCTCATTCGCCATCGCCATTAAGTGCTGTTCTGTGACAGGATTATGCCTCCATCCACCTTCTCTAGAAAGCAAGCTGTGACCTAAAAACAGAGGAAGACCATTTACTGCAGCATGGGAGCGTGCAATTGAGCAGAGTATTCCAAAGCAAAGGCCCCAGATGAAAAAAAACCTCCTACTGTTCAAAGCTTTTCACCCTGTCTCAGCATAAGGAAAGATTTACCTGTTGAGAGAAACAGTATTAACAACAAGGAGAAAGGAGAAGGCATGGACCAACACTACTACAGCAAGGGTGAACACGGGCTGTTTCCCTTACACTTCTAGCAACAGCGGAAATCCTCTGCCCTGATTTTGCATGGGAGAGCAAGCAAGCTGGGATACATCCCTGTTCCTACCAGCAAGTTGCTACAACTTTCAGGAAAGTCACTGTTCCCTCATTATCTGTCCATGTCGCGCCGTTAGCACTTTATTATCAAAACTCCCTGGTGCATTTGCTTTCTTTGTCACTTATCTTTTCCACATCTTCACTCCTCCAAACAGCAATATTGACAATACTACATTGAAATTGGAATAAACTGATAAAAGCCAGCAGCCAGCACCAAGTCTGAACTCAATTCACATCCTCTTCTTCCTCACGTTATCTTGTCTTTCTTTGACCCAGATTACTCATACAGCTAGTTTAAAGTTTTCCCCTCAAAAGAGAGATTTTTATGGAAAAAGTGCATTTGATTACATTAAATTTTGCCTGACCTCCATTCTCTTCAGTGATTCAGTTCTGGAGCTGTCATCATCATGCTGATATCATCACCCAATCTTTTTTTCTGAAGAGAAAGAAAAAGTTGTGATCTGCTACAGTTCCACACACTTCTGGATGAGGACTACGCACTTTGTGTTTGTGTGCTTGGCGTCTCAAACACTGCATACAGCCATACGAAAGCTTTTGTCAAGTCTGTCACCACAGCTGTTTTCCAGCTCACCTCATTGAGACAGTCACAAAAACTGATGTGCATGAAAGTAACATAAAATGTAATAAATTATAATACAACAGAAAATACCAGCTTCACTAATTCCCAGGTTATTTATGAACAATCAGTCAAATCCTTAAGGAAACTTGTCAAATTTCTTTTATTTCCGAGTGAAGTGCTGACCCTATTTGCTCACGACACCCAGTGGAATTGAAGTGTGATATTATCTAGGTTTGTAGATGCACTAAACTAAAGACTGTCAGCTAACTCAGTTATGTTAGAAGTATTCTGGAAGTATACTTTAACCTATCACAAACTAATTCAGAGGTGAGGTTTTTAAAAAGGCTTCTAAAACAAGCATTAAACCAAAGAGGGATTTTGTCAATGTGTTTACTACACAGCACTTTGTTACTCAAAAAAATCTTCCTTCCCCTAAGATCCTTTGACAGAAAGCAGATGATTTCATTCACTGTGACTTGCAAAGAAACTCAATGAGGGCAGCATTCCAGATTGCCTTCCGGACACAACATGACATCCCCATCACCCCTAGAGGAAACACACGCCAATGTTGAAATTCCTACTGGAACATGTGCTCCCTTTTCACTTGGAAAAATCTCACAAGCCAAATAGACTCAGCTGCTGTGTGATACCACGTGCCAAAGCAGAGATAAAGCCTTTGACATCATTCAACCTCAAACAGGAGGAACTCTTTATATAACTGTGAGTAGTAGTTTTAAGTAGCAAAATTTCTTGAAACAGCACTTACATGAACAGCTCGTGATCTGCCCCAATCTCTTTCTCTTCTCTTCCTTCCCTGACAAAGCTGTCTTTACATGAGTATCAGCAATACCTACTCTCCCCACTCTCCATATACCTACTGGCAAAGTAATAATATAAAATACTGTGCTCTGAAAGAAAAGTATGGGCTTACATACTGACTTAGCCTGGACAGTATCAAAGGAACAGAATTTATTACCTACTCTCTTTTGGAGACTTACAATACAAGCAGATTGGTGGAATGCCCTGTTTTTCCTCAAGGATCATCTCATACAGCAAAGATCAAAGTAAATATTGGCAAATTTCAAAGCAGCAGAAACACAAAGTGGATTAGAACATGACCATGTAAAAAGAAAGTCTGGATTTTAATCTCTGACCTGACAACGCCTGGCTACCTATCCTTAAACAATACACTTAGCCTGTGTGTTCCACCATCTGTAAGAAAGGGGATAATGCCATCTCATGGGACCATTTTGAGGTTTAATTAAGTATTGCTCACAAAGGACTTCCACTTCCTCAGCTGCAAGGCATTTATTTATGTCTTGGTATCATCCATAATGCAGATACTTGTAACTTTTGGCCCTTAGCAGTCAATCCCAACTAACAAAGCCAGACTACGATATGTGGTGCCATTACGTACAAACATAGAAAAGATTGTGCAAATTATTTAAATTAAACCTCAGGCTCTGTGACAAAGGAATCTATTTGACTTTCTCACACAGGTAAAGTCTCCTTACCTAAATGCTGTAATCAGTCTAACAGGAATATTCTTGTATTAAGCACTGGACAAAATTTTAAGAGCTTTCAACACTCCTGAAAAAAAGCCTTGCTCAAAAAACAGAGTTCGTAAAGATCTGTAAATACACGTAGAGCACTAAAAATGTTTTAGCCTCTAAAACAAAGTGTGCCGACGTAGCCTAGAAGGCCAAGAGCATCCTGGCCCGTATCAGAAATAGTGTGGCCAGCAGGACTAGGGAAGTGATTGTCCCCCTGTACTTGGCACTAGTGAGGCCCCAACTTGAGTACTGTGTTCAGTTTTGGGACCCTCACCACAGGAAAGACATTGAGGTGCTGGAGTGTGTCCAGAGAAGGGCAATGAAGCTGGTGACGAGTCTGGAGAACAAGTCTTATGAAAAGCAGGTGAGGGAGTTGGGGTTGTTTAGCCTGGAGAAAAGGAGGCTGAGGAGAGACCTTACCACTTTCTACAACTGCCTGAAAAGGACATTGTAGCAAGATGGGGTTGGTTTCTTCTCACGAATAACAGGCGACAGGACAAGAAGAAAAGGCCTCAAGTTGGGAGGTTTATAATGGATATTAGGGAAAACTTCTTCACTGAAAGGGTTGTCAAGCTTTGCAACAGGCTGCCCAGGGAAGTGGTTGAGTCACCATCCCTGGAGGTATCTAAAAGACAGGTAGATGCAGTTCTTAATGATATGGTTTAGTGATGGTTCTTGTCAGTGTTACATTGATCATTGGACTCGATCTGAAAGGTCCCTTCCAACCAAGGCAATTCTACGATTTGTGCTGTCTTCCATTTATGAAAGTTTTATATAATAAAAAGAAGGTATTAATTTTTGAGGCTTAAAAAAAATACATCTGCAAAGGTCAATAAGCAATGCATGATTACAAGCTATATAAAGGCCAAAGGGACTGTTGTGTCTGGAAGTTGGTTGCTGTTCTGTAACCTTTAGAATGACTTTCTGTTAAACAGTGAATAATCGTGACCTTTCTCATCAAAAAAGTGAGATCAAATTCTTAATCCATTATGAAGAGCATGACTGAGAGATCTCTTTGCCCTTTGTTACAATATTTATGCAGGCTGTAAGCAAGTGAATGGTTTCAGATGGTATTTTGATGTGTGAGGATAAAGTCCAAATAGATGTTTCTGCAGACACTGTCATTAGGGAACAAAGCTATGTTACTACATACCTTAAGTTTAATTTTTCGGTTAAGGTTTTATCTGCTTGTTTGAAGAGAAACAACTACAGCCTTTTTCAACTAATCTAAAATTAAAACAAATGCCTACTATTTCCCTGTGTTAATTACACAAACCACAAAGTGTTAATTTACATGATAATACAACGTTGAATGAAATTCAGTTACAGATTATACACTGCATCACTTCAAAATGAGTAATTTATTTAGCGCACAACAATTGCAAAAGCAACCACTTGAACTACAACAATAACACAAGGAAAAAAAATTATTCTTTGTAAACCTTGGACAACAGTACATGTAGGAAGTGTAAAAATGAAGGACTACAAATCACCTTAACAGCACAGCTTTACAGCGTAAACAAGAAGCTGGAATATGACTTTAAGACTTTAACACAGCTGAAATCTCTCCCCCCTTCCTCAGGAGCCTAAAAGCTATGTGCCTGACCTAAGTTATCTGTCTAGATGTCTCTAATCAATGCAAAATGCTAGACGTCTCCAGAGGACAAGTCATGCCATCCTAGGATATTTGTCTAAAACAAGACAAATGAATCATTCCCCCAAAGATGCCTTATTCTCTCTCCTGCGACTTCAGGAGGAGCCAAAACAATAGCTTAAATAGATGCCTAGCTTTAGGCAGCCAAAGCTTGGTGAGATGAATCCTACCTGTTGAGGTAGACAACATATGTCCTAACACTGTATCTACACTTCTCTGTGCATGTAAAAATCGTCATTTATGTGCCCCTTCTTCTGTACAGCAATGGAATACTTTCTGCTTAACTCCTTACCCATCTAACCTCTAATTGTATGCCTTCTCCTACAGACTTTTTCTTGTCCATTTCTCTCTCACAGCTCCTGTTTCTTTAGGGGTGCTTTGAGTTTTAAAATTGTGGAGAACTCAGTTTAGATTACACTACTTTAACCAAAAGGAATTTTTAAAACACCTGGAAAAACCCAGTGCATTGTAAGTTAACTTTATGGGATGAAATAACTTCAAAATTTTGTCTGCATCCAAAAAAAAAAAAACATTGTGAAGTTTTTTTTAATACATGTTAATTAACTTAGTCTATCAAAAATTCAGCAATTTAATAAATTATGAAATAATTAGAAATACTGCATTTTACCAGAAGGTCAATACACTACAAAATGTAATAAGTGTACCAATGCATACTTGAGAATGTTACTCAATACAAAAGGCTTGGTATCACTCACAGCTTTTTCCTAAAGTCTCAGTATGAAAATGTGGGCAGAGAAATATATAATGCTTATAAGAGGGCAGGAACAAGGCTTTTTTAAGCATTTATGACTGTGTTCACTGCTGGCCTGATGAGCTATTTTTAACCAAAAGTAAGATGAAACAACAATTCCCAAAGTGAAATGAAAACAAAACCAGCAAACAGTGTAAGGCCTTACAACTACTTCTAAATCACCACATAAGTTAACTACAAAAATTAACTTTTTATGATTTTAAGTGATCAGAACAGTGGCAGCCGTTGTTACCCACTGAATACCACAAAAAAGTAATTTTATGAGAGCACATTTAGAATAAATACTTTCCCTGATAAGTATGAAAAGGGGAAGGAACAGATGCATGTGTGATGAAAGCTAGAAATTTTATGGAAATTACTGGTATCTGAAGATACGGTCTAATATTTTTGGGTTTAAAGGGAAAAGAAGTACAGATGTTGAAGAACATATTGCTTATTATGTAAATATTTTTATTATTTACATTTATTATTTTAAACCAAGAAGGCTGTAATTTTGCATTACATCAAGGTATGTGATTTGATCCTAAAAATTATGTTAAGTAGTTTAGGTGTAAGAAGTGACTTATTTTAGAATGACAGCAGGCCAGTGCTAACACTTGTGGACTTGCAACTATATTAAAAATAAATAAGAGAACAGTACAGCATGCTCATGCTACTACCTGGCTGGTCACACAGAATTTCCTCAAGTGTTCCTGTCATTAAACATGCACAAAACAGCTGAAGTAATCTTCCTTTTCACAGTACTGAGATTCTTGAGGAAAGTATTTCAAAAATGCCTTCTGCTGACAGTCCTATTGCACAGCTGCTGTCCCGACACCAACAACGGTTTGATTAACCACAAGCAAACTTGCCTGGGCCTTGCACAAAGCTTCCTCCTTATAAGCAGACACATAAACACATCCCATATATGTAAGCGCATAAGCAGAACCTGGGGAAGACTGATCTTCATAAATGTGTAAGTCAGCTGTACAAAAAAGAGCATCTTTTCTGAAGAAAACCAAAACAACACAAAAAACCCCAAACAAAACCACCCAAATGAACAAAAAAACCCACAGCCACACCAAAAAAGAAAAAGCTTCTGATTTTTTCCCCCCTCTATTTTGGGGAAAGCAGCAGAAAATACTAATTCGAGCAGGTCTGAATTTGAAGCAGAGATTCCAATCTAGACTTCAGATTTGCCTGATTTCATTGAGGAAAAAAACTGAAGCACCAGAACAAGCAGATTTTGTTTACTGTGTTCTCCAAACTTCAGATGTGTAGAACTCTCTCCTAGTATCTCACATATATACAGGAACACAAAAGCAAAACAAGATACTTTTTGCAGTTCTCATCAACTTGCTCAACACTGACCTGAGATAATCACTGACACGGAAGAGCTGAATGATCAGAACCACAAAAAACACACTCTCTGCCTCTAGAAAAGCCTCTTGTTAGAAGGTTACATGAGCTTCTCAGGGAAGACTGCGCCAGTTCTTCAGTGGTTATTGCCGCTATGGAGAAAGCTGATTTATGCTTCCAGAAAGAAACATACATTTTTTTTATATGTCACCACATTACTGTTAGAATTCCATCTTCCACTATTTTTAAAATATAAGGTGGAATTTAAATTGTAAAAATCACCTTTTTTTTAAAAAAAAAAAAAAAATCAGAAAAAGCAGAAGAGGTAAAAAACACAATCCACCACATACTGCATTTTAGATTAAAAAAAAATGCAAAACACAATCACCTGGTGGAGTCGAAGTGGAGGAACATGGACAGAATTCAGATACTAATGTCCCGGGGAGCTCAAATGAACAAACCCTGTCCCTGAAATACGCTCTCATCATCAAGGGCACTCCAAAGAAAACAAATGAATAGCCCGTCCTACTGAAAAGGGCAGCGAAGTCAAGTCTACAATAAGGGACAAAGTGGAATAAGAAATTAATCACATCTGCAAGAGAAAACAAAAGGAATCTACAAAACATAATCTGCAGTAGTCATTTGATAAAGTTTTTAACACGTACCTTTTGAAAGCTATTCTACTTCCTTTAGCTCACAGTTAAAATAATAGATGAAAATTGCTACATACTCCTCCTTCTCCCAAATGCTCTTTATTGACCTATCTATTTTCATAAGCACAGGTTCCTTAACACAGCCCCTGGAAGCCACAGAAATGAGACTTTATGACAGTTTTCCATACATTGAGCTTTCTAAAATTCTGAGTCAGCAAAAGCAAACAGAGAAATTCAGGAAAGCAGTTATTCACACTGCCATTAATGAAACAAGTCCCACAAATAACATTGCATGATGTTCAAAAAAATCAAATTCTCTCCCTGTAAAATCATCAGTTGAATAAAGCACATTTAAAGGCCTATTCTAAAACCTTTAGGTTTTGCTGTTCATGAGATTAATTAATATTTTCTTTTTTTTTATTATTATTCCATTTAAACAAACAAACTGTTGTGGATATCTATCTAGGAAGAACAACCCTGCTCCCAAAAGAGGTGAAAACCAAACGCTCATCAACTTGAGTTGATGTAACTCCACAAACAACAGAGATGTACTGAGAAAGATATATTTGTACTCTTTTCCTATAGCCTACAAATAAACAAAGAGTGGGAATATGGCTGGGCAAACTTGAACAATGACCTAATAAATATTCATAAAGTATTTGTGCTGCAATACAATTGGAGTTTTGAAGAAGCAAAAGTATACAGCTACATATACCTGTCATAAACATCGAAATCTGTTCTCTTAAGCCCTAAATTGACAGCAGATGTTTAATGTGTACATTACTACATTTAACAAATGAAAAAGATAATCAATTACCTTTTTGATAGTATGTTGATAAGTATTTTTCTTTACTCAAGGAGGATGAAGAGCTAACCAAAGAGAAACAATTTAGTACAAAAAAAAAAATCTTATGCAAAATCTCAAATTACAATTAAAGCAAACAAATAAGTTAAACTTGATTTTCTTGTCCAATACATATTTAGTAAGTCTCAAGAGACCTATGAAGTTGTATGAAAAATGGAAAATGAAAACATGTTTACAAGTAGCATTTTTCCTCCATAAAGTTACTGATATTTCTATTATTTGAGCACTTACTTAAGCTGCACAGTATGAACCAGCATCTAAATAATGTAGATTGGCCGCTATTCAAACCTAAAAAACACAGTTTTTCCATGAATTGCCTTTGCTAAGTTCCCAAACTAAAATAAGAAAACTGTGCTTCATTAATACTGGCAAATTTCCATGCCCTCCACTTTCCAAAACTTAAACTACTAACATGGAAAGAAAAACCATAATAAAACAAGATTAATTTTTAGTTTTATGGCACAAAATATTGCAGGTCACAAAAAAAATAATCCTTTAAAGTCTGAATTATATTTCACTTGAACTTGCTGTATAACAGCACCAGAAGTAAGCTGTTTCACGGCCACTAACGATTCAAAACATCTTCCTTTGCTGGAATATACTCCTCCCTTCCATACCTACCTTCTCTTTCCATAGCTTCAAACTCTGCTTACAATACAGAAAAAATGAAAGAAGTGCTTAGAGCACATACAAGTCTATCTTACATTATCTTAAGCTAAAATAGATTGTACCATCTAACTACAACGGAGTACAAGTTTGAAGTTTAGGTTGTGACCAAGAGGTATAACATGTTTTAGCCACGCAGAATACGCAGCATTACTGGCTGCTTGCCCTGAGCCCAAGCATTCTTCCAGCATCTAGGGAAACCCACCTTTATAAACAAAATGTCTTGTATTACCCCCAGATGAGAGTCCTTCATCCTGGCCTTACGCTTTCAGTTTACTGACAAACCAAAAGATAGCCACAGACAAACTCCATTCAGTTCAATCGCTTTCAGTCATCATACCCTAATCTTTCCACAGATTGATATAAAGTTAGTGGTACTTTTTCATTTCATTTCTGGAATTAAGCATTTGTAGTTGAGTAGGACAACATACTACTTGTCTAACTTGGGGGCGTGGGGCAGGAATTCAAAGGTGGCTGTTTTTTTTAATTTATTTATTCGTCCTGTTTTTCCCTATGTACAGCACACGCTTCATTGTTAAAGAATGCTTTTGAAATAGACTGACATTAAGGATAAAAAAAATGCATTAGCATATACTCTAAAATTTGTCCTTTTTCTTAAAAAAAAACCATTATGGACATTTTTGTCATGGAAAAGTTGGCATTTTTGGTTGCACACATGCAGCACAGAGGTGACTATCACTCCAATAGATGCATTTACTTAAAAATAAGTAAATATCAAGAATGTAAAACTTCTGTCTCACTGACTAGCCTTTACTATGCACACAGTATTAATCTGAAGCACATTTGTATGGTTAGAGATATTACTTTCCTTAAGCCATAAGCAAAGGAATAGCATAAGACAGGATTTTAGATGGAGCCTCAGTGACTGCAGAACACCAGTCATGTAGGAAACATCAAAAGCTGAACTGCAGTCCAAAATTCACCCATCTGCACTTGTAGAGGCAACTATGCAGAGCTGTGTGATACACATTGTAAGAAGAGTTAGCAGTTAACTGAAAAAAAAATTTGGATTTATATAGAGAAATTTTAAAAAGGGAAAAGAGAAAAAAAAATATCTTGAGAGTCTTAAAATGGCTCAGCTTTATTCCCACAGCCAGTATTACATTCCCTATCACTACTACGTGACTACCTTTTCACCCATCCACAAAATAAAACCAGGTCTATATGGGAGCTACTATGGTACAGCTACGGAAAATATTCCGCTGTCACTGAGCTAAAGAGCCTCCCTGACTACGTTCTGCAATTTGCCTCTGGGTACATTGCATGGCTGGACATTTGTCTGCCTGCGAGTCCTCCGTTAGAGGCACACTCCCTCTTCAGAGAGATTACTTCACTGCCTTCAGAGACAGTAATCTACCATTTCACTCTACTTTGACTCCCTTTGAATCAAAGACATGGCATTTGTGCATACCTGTCTTTGAAAATAAGGCCTGCATAATAAAGTCCTGAAAATTATGTTGAAACTAGTGGTTTAGCTGTAATCATAAGCACACAGCTCCTTGTTGTTCTTTTGGGGTACGTGATCCCCAGTCTTCTTGGTATCCAAATTGACAACTTGCATTTTGGTTCTAGCAATTAATTGGCTCATTTGCTGTCACTATGAACTGACTACCTAAAGTTCCAAAAGATAATTGTATTTTTTATGCACCGCACATTGTACTATATATGCAACATGCAAACTAGTATAGACAAACTAAGCAGAGACAAACAGCTCACTAAATTTTTAAATGGCCAATGCAAGATTGTTTTAGCATCTGCCAAAGTGCTTTTAGATTAGCCAGTTCCAGTTCTTATTTTGTTTTCTTAACAGAACAATAAAATCTTGCCCTGGCACTTCCAATCTCTTTAGGAATTTAGTCCCTCACTAATCCCGGTATTTGACACAGCTACCATCCTCTCTTGCCTCTACACTGCAGCTCTGCCAAACCCTTTCATCTCTTCCCTGTCTTCCCTCACAAGCACCTTCTCTTTGCCTTTGTCACTGCTCCTGCCTCCCAGGTTGCCATTTCCAAGTGACCCTTCAGCACTAACTTGCCTGTTCTTCAAAAGGGAGCCTGGCAGAGTTAGATGCCTGCAGGCTAATAGGAAGGGGACAGACACCTACCAACTTCTGGTGTTAAGTTATTCATGTCTCAGTGCTTCTATCACAGAAGTGCAAGTGTGGCTCTTTTGCTTTAAAAGAAACTATCAGTTGTGTCACAACCTACGGAAAAATACAACACTTCATCTTGGCTGGCAAGAATACAACTGTAGGGGCATGGAAGAGAAACAAAATTCTGTTTTCTGGGGAAAATTACTGTTGTGTATCATGATACAAATAATATTTACCTCAGGTTAAAGAATGAAGTACAAACCATGCATTACATTGTAAAACTAAATACTGCTTTTTTCAACCACGGAAAGCTGTTTCTTGCCTCAAGTGAGCACAATCTCTGGACCGTAATCTGACTGCTGGCTCAAGTGTGACTATTGCCCTTTCTGTCACCACACTGCAAGAACAGCAGCATCACACAGGAGTCTCACTCTGTATCGTGTCACTAGTAACAGTGGGATATGCAACAGCGAAATCTAGGGATTTAACAGTCTCAAATAGAGTCTCAGTTCCCATAATTTTATTTAAATAATTCTTTAATAAAATTAACATAAAAATGCTTTCAAGGGGAAGTCAACACCTTGGGTGGTCATGGAAATATTCACAAATTCAGGCAAGAATACTTTCACTCTGTCCTACATTGTGCTAAAATATCCATAGATGGAAGAACACAACCAAGAAAAAAAAATCCATTTGATATTTGGTATCTAGACTGAAACTGTCCTAAAGTGTCTTGTATTAATAAAATTATCGTAATTGTATTACAACAGCCCCACTCAAAGTTAATTTTTACATATCACAGCTCTCATTCTATAGCAAATCACATGCAAACTACTTCTTTTCCCTGAAGATCATTTGCTCAAGAGGGGATTTTATTCTGTAGTCTGTAGGTGCCCTAGAATTGATACGTATACGTTAATGGAACAGTATATAAAGTCATCTCAAAGGCAATTGGTTTAAAATTGTAAACCCCTACAGATGGGATGTAGGGTGACAAGTTAATTTAAAATTAGATTCCTAGATATAGTACACACCTGATAATTGAGAGAAGTAGGAGGAGGGAGAAGGTTATTGTTCTATATTTGAAAAGGTGAATCCCTCCTTCATTAGAGGAGGAAAGGAAGGAAATCCAGAACCATACTGCAGTGGAGACTGAGCTGCCAATTGCAAGGATTTCCAAACAGCTGCAGGGGTTGAGGATGGATGAATTGGTGATTATGCCATTTCACTACAGGTGAAACCCACCCAAATTTAGGGAAGCTCTCAGGCAGTTGTTGGGGGAGTTGAGAAGGACCACTAACACAATTCTCAAACAACCCAGCTTGTGCTTTGCACTGTCTTCTCCCTCTCCCATGGAGGGACAGAAGAAGAAATACCCAGAGGCAATATTGCCTTACTCCCTGTCCCTGCTCAGAACTGCCAAAAACCCAACCTGTGAGAACTCTCTCTCCACACTTTCCCATAGTTCAGAGGCACTGCACCCAATCTGGTGCCCAGCTCCTTGTCAGTCTCGGCTGTGAGACTGAATCTCCCACCCAAAGCCCATGCAGAAATCTCAGCCCCTCCCCAATGTTACACACCAGCAGCACCTACTACAAAATCTGAGAGTGGAAAGACAGGGCGTGCATGTTCTGGGGAAAAACAACCACCCTGCAGAGCATTTCCCCACTGTGCTCAAGGAATACAAGTATTTCGCCATTCCCACTTCTGCAAGGCAAGATTAACACGTCACTGCTGCAGACTATTTCTACCTATGGTAATTATCACTTGCGGAATGCCACTACTGTGTGAGACAAAATAGAACAGCAAAGGGAAACAAGAAATATTTAGCTTTAAGTTGTCAGTTAAGCATATTGCTTATAGGAGGAACAGACAGAACAGAGGCAATGAGCAGAAAAAACAGTCACGGTAGCTTCCTATTTTAATAACAGTTCTAATTGCTGACATTCAATTATTCATACACAGCTACAGGTTCCTGTTGTGCCAGAAGCACTGTAGGAGCTTTAAAGATAAGAGTTGCCATCCTGCACTTAAAAGTACTTTGTCTTTAAAATTACTTAGGCACATACTTGTGTATGAAATACCTTGAAACATACACCACAATGTGAGCTTTGTGTATGCTATGAAAAAGCCAAACTCTGCAGTTTAAAGTAACAAAGTACCATGTGCAAGTGTGCCCTGTTCCTAGCTCCTCAGGCTCCAGCATTGTGCCTTGTAATTTTCAGGAACACCAAGTCTATTTGCACGACTGGCATTACAACTGCAACTGCAGGTAAGCACATACACACGTTCAAATATGTAAGCTGGACAGAACATCTCTGGAGATGTTTCATCACTAAAAGAAAGCAGAGGCAGCAGTGTACTTCAATTCTAAAAAAACCAAACAAAACCCCAAAACCAAAACCCCAAAACCAAAAAGCCCTAAACATGGAGCTCACAAAAAACAACAAGCAGCTCTGAATCATAAACACAGCTGAAATGAAATGTGAATCATATCTCTGTATCTCCCTCTTTCCACTCTTACAAAAGAGTGAACCTAAAAGCACAAGGATGTAAAAATGTTCCAGTTGCATTTTATGAAAGACCTGTTTTTAGCTTTGTCTCTGTACTATTTGTCTTCTATGTCTTTTCTAATAAAACCTAGAAGAATGAAGGGCAACATAATTATTTCTAAATCTCTATGTAAACAAAAAGGACTGTCCCTGTTTATTGTTTAGTACAGAATTAAACACCATATCAATACTAAATTATTTGGAAGTGGGCTATGTTTACATTGACTTTACCTTCCACTGAGTGAGAATTTTCCAGACACACCAAATAGGAAATAGCTTGTAAAAATCAACTTTGTGACCTGTAATGTCAGACAAAGTCACTTTTCTTTCTAAATTTGTACAACAAACCTTATAGCAGCCTGTAAGAGGCTGTCATCTCCTGCGTTACGAAGGGGTACTTTAAGTAATGCCAAATTAAACTGTTTAGAATACATACCTTGAAAGTACAGAAGTACTATGGAAATAATCAGTCACTTATTCAAACTCCCCTTACGCTAACAATTGACTGGCTACAGCTCCTTCTGTTAGCTAAGTTAACAGTACGTTTTTCTTGCATATTAGCCAAACATAATTTGGAATAACTTTTCAGTTTTTTCTCTTTGATCACCAAATACCCTTCAGCCCCACAGTATATGAGGAGTCTCTGTGAAGAGAACGCATCCTATTCTTTGCTGCTGCTGTAGAAGAAAGGAAACTGAGGAAAGAAGAAACAGCTGACACTCTCCCCCAGTGTTTGCATGTCAGCAAAAGAAAGGAAGAGCAAAGGAGATGGTAAGAGCATCACAATAATCCCCAGGATCCCTATCCGCACCCAAAAGCACACACGCACGCCTGCGATGCTGTGGAGAGATCATTGGTCCCAGGCACAGACTGAACCACAGGGCACACCTGGGGACCAAAGAACAGACACATATTTAAGGCAATTCCTGCGCAATCACCTGGGCTCCACTACCAGTGGAGTGGAAGATTCAAGTATCACACCCTGCCTTCTACCCTTAGCACCAGTTAGACCACTTCCCCTAAACTTTTCACTCAGCAAGTTACCCATGCCGCTGGTCTTGCTTTTCCCCACATTCCTTTAACATGACCTCCCTAAAAAAGGTCCCACAGGGCATCAGTGTTATTCTTCACAAATACCTTCATTTACGATTTCCACATATGGTTGCTTTCAAGTATTCAGCACCATGCCTTATGGTTCCCCAAATTCTCCTTAATTAGCGCCTCCAAAAGCCTGCAGAAGTTGTGCACAAACAAAAGAGAACGAATAGATATTATATAGATATATAGAGTGTTTTCCTCATATAACATCTTTCCTCATATGATATACATAAGGAGTGCCTTTGCAGATCAGCTTTAATTCATCCTATCAATGAGGAAGCTTGAGTTTTCTTTTCAGGCCTTACCTGTGAAAATCAAATGTACATGGTTGTATCTGCGAGACCAAAACTGGAATTCAGACTACTCACTCGGAGACTAAAAAATTCTCAATTTTAGGTTTGATGTATTCTGTCGAGTTCTTTTTGAGAATAATCATTACCACAAAAATAAAAAGTAAAAGATTTATATTTCCCCCTATTTAAACTGTACATTAAATCCATTTGTTTAGTACCAGCACAAAAAAAAAAAATAATCAGGTGTCATACAATATATGGGTTTTCCTTTAACAGTTTAGCTGGCACTGGTAAACAACCCTGTTTCACTGCTACCTTTCTGGGTATGGTATATAGTTTTTTTATGGCTTCACAAACAAAACCAGAACTAAACATACACAATGCCTTGGACTTTTGAAGAAATTCTGTGTTTTGCTGTACTTTAATTTAGCTCTGAACAGTGACTACTGTGGTCCAATATATCTACCCCACCAACTCCAACAAATATTTATGTACATGCTGCTTTATCCTGTTACTCAGCAATTCTTCAACAATGCTTTAATTCACTGACTCCCTGGGATTATTTCCCAGACAGAATGCAAATTCATACTCTTGAAATACACTATGGGAAAGCACTATACTGAGAAAGGGCTGAACAACTGTTTATGTTGCAGCAGTTGATTGCATGTGGTGAGTAAAAACAAGAGAGAAGAATCCATTCATGTTGAAAAGCACATTATCCATGACAAGGCCAGAACTAGTTTCAGTAACGCTATCCTAATGGTAACCTAGAATTAGCTTTTAATTAATTTTAATTTCTGCAACCAGTATGCCTAAGATAAGCATAACTGGTGAAATCCTGGCATCCCAAACTAGAAGAGCAATGTTTCCATTCATACTCAAAAAAAATCAGGATTTTCACCTGTCACCACAGTAGCAAATAAATACGGTATTTCCTTCTTCACTGCTAAAATGGTCTCAGTAGCAGCAGAATAGGGAAAAAAAGAAGTGGCCACATCATTTGCTTAGTTCAACAGCATACAAACTTCTGACTTGCTTAGCTTTTGCAATAGAATTCATCAGAGAATTTATCCTTCTGCAGTTGTATGGAAAGCAACAAAATCTCATTCTCCACAAGCCTCTACTGAACGAAAGGGCCTGATACAGCTTCCTCAATGTTCAGTGTTTTCTATTACAGGACAAATCCAAGGTTCTGTTAAATAAGAGCTTACTATAACTACTTCTTATCACAAAACCATGTGGAGAAAATAACAGCAAGACTAGCTGCAATCATACCAAATTCAGAATAAGACCATGAGATAGATTTCTTCTTATATTCTAAGAAATTGAGATATTAATCTGGTGTGTTAAAATTCACACAAACTATTGACCCATTACTCTTCTGCCAATGACTGTGTTCTACCATATTTTTCCTTTTCATATTAGCTTGCTGATAAATAAATAACTAACTTGCTGATAAATAAAACTTTGACACTTTTTGAAATCGCTCAGTACAACAATTGCAATGAGAATACCAGCTCTCACTTTCCTAAAAAATTAAGTAATTGTTCAGGGAATAAGAATCATCAGTGTGACTGACACACCATGGCATCAGAATACTCTTCTGATGCTTTGTTCTCCTAGCTTTCTTTTAATCTTCGTGCAACTGGGATGCAAATAGGAACGCTGACAGGAAGAATACTTCAAACAGGACGGTTCCTATAACAAGTAATACTAGGAATGCAAAAATATATCATGGTACCAGCAGAGATTCTAACATCACTGTGCTTGCTTACTGCTCTGCTGACAGATGGAAGGGCACGTTTCTTTGGAGAGTTCTTAAACAGTGGAAAAATGGCATAAGAAAATGATATGAGCAATCCAAAGTCACTCACCGAACAAAACTGACCTATTCCTGCATCACAGATTGCTGCTGTCTCCACTGGACCCATCAGTAGACAGACTGACAGGGGACCACAAGGTGAGAGCAAAATCACATCAGTTGTTAGGAACAAGAGAGGAACACACAGGGACACATATATGTTGGATACATAAGACCTTGTGAATCAGCCCATCATAACAACGGTTCTGCCAAACAAATTAAAAAAAACTGAAGTGAAACATGAGAGAAAAGGGTCAACTCTCTCCCAGAACAAAACCAAGCACCACAATCCCACAAACATAAAAACAAACAAACAAAAAAAAAACCCACCACAACAAAAATCTGTATGGTTTCTCTCTTAAAGCCCATTAATGCAACTAGAAAAACTGATCCCGCTGATTTTAGTGGGCTACACAGCAAAGTCATGAATAACAGATATTTCACATCAGGGGAGATTCAACCAATACAAAATATTACAGTGCCTGTGAAGCATCCTGGCTTGAAAGCTGTCCAGGGATTAGAACAATTAAAGACTATTCACGCTCTTCCCCTTAAATCTGGTTCTACTCCAGTGAAACCATTGGATTTTTTCTTTCAGCTGTGAGAATGATTTAGCCATAAATTATAATAGGCTGATAGCTAAATTCACAGAACTAGCAATACCCTGAAAATACAGAACCTCAGAGAGGAAAGAGAGTTCATGAAAAAATAAACCTTATGGGATTATCAATTAAGATATTTTAGCTTCCAAATTTAAAATAAATGGAAAATATGCCATATGAACCTCTACAGATATTAAATCATTTTATTTTTATTATATTGAGACCCATAATTGCACCTGGAAGGAAGGAAAAACTGGATCACTTTGTCCCTATTGGTCTAAAAACACAAGTACCATCAAGAGATGTACCTGATTCACTGGCAGAGTGAGCAGCAATGAGACCTGCATTAGCAAGCTTCACATGAAAAAAAATAATTAGGACGGTCAGAAAAATTTCAGAGAATTTAATTGTTCACATAGCTATGAAATAAAATCCACACGATTTAAAAAGTTTAATGAAATTATACTCGAATAAGGAGTGCTGCATCTAGCCAACTGTAAATACTGCCATGTATTTTATTACGTATGCTAAATAAACCTACTTTTAGACCTAACTTTACCTCTTCTTGTGTCCCTGAAATTTAAAATTTAAAACAAATTTTCCAAAACAAATATTAGTCTGTACAACCTAGTTTGCACATAGGCTACAGAAACAGAATCATTTATTGAATCACGTGTGTATGCATTTTACCAGATACATGTGACAAATTTGCCTTTATACCTTGCACACGGGATTACGTTTATTTGCATAGAAATAATCTTCTAGGTAAAAATATGACTGGCTTGACTGGAGTTAATAACATCCCCTCAGAGAACTGAGGTGTTTATACTGAAGAAGAGTAATTTGCCTATGGAGAGAACATAAGTATAAACAGCAAGTAGAGACTAAGGGTCTCTGCACTTAGTATTTAAGCACGTATCACAACCGACAATTAAAAAATAAACTCCAAAACAGAAAAATATTTACAGGAGGACATAATCGTGATTCAAGTTTAAGCCTACCAACAGCTTGCTCCTGTCCTACTATTTATTTATACGTGCTGTCAATTGCACCAGAATGCAGTTAATAGAGAAATGTTTGCATGAGAAAGGCCTTGCTATTGCTGCTTTTTGAAAATCTGTTATAAAGGAAATGTTCTTATAACAGACATTTTATGAAGGTACTGTCTTGCTATAATCCTAATGGCTGCATGACGCAAAACAATACCTTCAGTAAAGCAGAAGCCAGCAGCTTTCCTAATGCAGCTCATAAAATCAGTGCATGCAAATTTCTCACAAGCCTCTATTTCAATTTCCATACATGTCAATATTCCTCATTTACAGCTCATCTGAAGAGACTAATAAACCATCTGCATCTCTTTTGAAGTAAAGCTTACAGAAAACACTTCATTTAAAAAAAGAATATTTTAAAACAAAACACGTACAATTAAAAATGTTTCTACACTTTAAAAAATGAGATGAGTAAATCTGATCTATTTATTTCATTGCCTTTTCTATCTTTTCAAAGGATGTTATAAAACATGCATACCTGATAAAGCCTGGACCTCTAAGTGGAACCAACACAGTGCAGCAAACATTTTGTTTACCAGAGACATTTATAATTCAATTTGGAGACATCTGCAAATGTTAGCTCTTAGTCTGCCCTCTTAATGGGTTCTTTAACAACTCAGTAGATGCACAGTAACTGTGGATATATTAGGATAATCAGTCTCAGGAGTAAATAATTCTATCTAGCCTTTTACTAATGTTTTAACTTCAGAATTACAAAAAGAAAGAACCATTTCAAGTAACACAGACCGTCTGGTTCAAAGGAAATCTGCCTAGTGGACATGTTACAGAACTGAGAAAATCCAGTATCAAATAACTTCTAAGTAATTATATTCTGAAGATTTGTTCTGGTGTTTGCAAAAGTTCTGGGTGGTTCAGTTACTTGAATCTTTGGAGCACAGTAGAGATGTGCAATATACCTCAAAGAAAACAAAGGAAATTTTATTTGACAGGTAAAAAGCAAAACTAAAATTTAGTTTGCTTTAAAATTCTGTTTGGGGGCTTTTTTTTTTTTAATAACTTTTAATATGTTTTTAAACATGGTATTTTAAATTACTTCAACACATTCTGTTTAGGAAAAGGATCAAAGTCTATTAGATTATACTGTCAATTTCCAAAAAAAAAAATGTATAGACATTCCCAAATGGGAAAACATGGTGACTTTTGCAAGCTTGGGCTTCTTGAGAAAAACATATTTGCTTCACAGTAAAATAAGTGGAACAAATGCTTTTAAAAATAATTATTAAAAAACCCCAACAAGCCACCATAACCAAAAAAACCCAAACGCGAACAATAAAACACCACCAAACCAAAATTTCAGGATCCTCAAGTCACTAAGAGAATTTAGGTACAATCTTAAAAAGCTAGGGAGAAGGGAGATTTCTTTTTTCACCTTTCTGTAAAGTGTCAAAATCTAATATTAATTCTTCCTGTTCTAAGAAAATCTAAAGAGGACTACCAAGTTATTAAACCTTCCAGTGGATCATTTGTGGTATGACTTATTAGCATAATTGGGGGCACACTTTATTCTGACCTTTGCAAAACTTTCATTTCCCAAATGTGATAGATACAAAGTGCTTTTATAATACCAATAATGATTATTTCCTATGGGAAACTGCCAATTATAAGTTGGTGAAAAAGGCTATACCAGATGTACATTGAGAACATTAACACACCTACCAACAGTCAAACTAATTAAAGCCATTCTTCAAATATTAATAAAGCTTTTTACTTCCATGAAATATAACCTGTGCATTTTAGTTGAACTGCATCCTTGTCAGGTCATTCATTCAACAATAATAAATGTTTGATTAGTGCTTAATTACAGCATTTATATGAACATTCACCTTTTCCTGGCACTAACACAGGCGGGAAGCTGTTTTAACATTTAACCACTTGACTCAAGTTCATATTGTTTACATCAAGTCACATCAAATGCCAGCAAAAATACTCAGATACAGAAACAAACCCCTTGTGTTCTGGGCACAAAATATATATATACAAAAAAGGCACAGCAAAGGTCACATACAAGGAGAAGCAATAAACTGTCAGAGAGTGTTTCAGTTTTTTAATACTAACTCCAGTATATTCTGCGGAGGTCACAAGTACAACAGGTAACAGATTCAATAGCGTCATATCCTGTTCTTTTGTCACCTGCTGTCTTGTATAACCTTCTGCCAAGGTTCAGGAGCTAACGTGCACCACCATGAAAAGAAGAAACAGAGAGGGCACATCCAGCCAAAATTCCTGAACACGCTAACTTGACCAAGGACAAGAGAACTGCCTTCCCCCCAGCACAGCCTCAATACCCAGATGCACAGCCCTACGCATGTCCGTCAGGTGTGCCAGAGCAGGAGTGTGTTTCAACATCAGCCTCAGGCATCCAGTTTGCAAAGCCTCTTTTACAGCAGTGAAACCGAACCACACAGAAACAGGGGAAGCTTCCAGAAAATGCAGTCTTAGGAGATATGGTGAATTCCATCTCTTCACAGGTTGCCCAGGCTTTTTAAAGCTCTCCCTGGATCCCAAGGGATGAACAGATAGAGTTGGTAGGCTGCAGAATCGTACTAGAGAGTAAAAGAAACTCCATTCAGGACCTAACCATGTGCTCCCACATCACAGAATAGGATACAGCTCTTACTGATTAGCCATTCCGTATAGTGTTGCTTTAGCTATATTACCTCATATTTAAAAGGCATTTGCTATAATGTCTTTGCTTTGGTCACAATAATTTTTGAAGTAGGCTCTTAGGGTCTGACTTCCATTTATGCTCTTGTCAATTTGCAAACCTTCATAAGGTTCTATGATTCCAAGATGAAATGGGCATTAAAGTGAATGTTAAAATATTTTACTACACTTTCACAGCACCTGTATATTAACACAGTAGTGTAGAACATTAACAATGACAAATCCACTTCCAAATTTTATATGACAACACAAATCACTCCAGGCTGATATATCAATAATAAAAAGAGGAAACTTCTGATTTCCTTAAAAATATAAAACTGGAAACTGCCTCAATCATTCAACATTTTAAAAAGGTAAACTCCCCAATTCGCTGATTATGTATATACACAATTCACAAACTAAAAAAAAATTCTACAGAGTTCAGGCAACAAATTGCTCAATTAAGGCATGTAGGAAAGGGACAGTTAAACCAGGAGTAATTCAAAAAACATTCACAGAAGTTTATCTTTTCGGCTTTTCAGAATATCTTACTAGTTGCTTATCTACATCCTTAAAAACAAATGCATTTACACAAAAGCTGGCCATAAAGGTCTGCATAGAAAAAAGCCAACTAGTTTTCAGGCAGACAGACATAGATAACTTGTAGACAGGCATGTATGCCAAAATGTTCTGGTTTTCCCCCACAAGATACAACTCTATTATTGGGTCTGATAAAAGGCACTATGTCCAACTAAAGATTTCACCTTGACTAGATCCAACACAGCCACGGCCAAATACCAAGCCAATGTTTGATATGAATCCTTCAGAGTTCCTTTTTGAAAGGAAAAAAAATGGGTACCAGCTTCAAATTCAGGAAACCCAAGTTCCAACTCACCCGAACCAAAACCTTCTCTCATTGTAAGTTAGATACTAAAGAACATTTGATCTGCCTTTCAGAGAGGGAGTTAAATTGCTTAGTGGACTACGCGTAAGGTTCAATGTGTGCAAAGGCACACTTTACTAGGTGAAATTTAAAAATTCATTGGTTTAGTTTTCAAAGAGAAATGTTCAGAAATAATTTAAACAGAGTAACCAAGTACTAGCGTAAGGCAGGTATGACTGACCATCTTGCTGGGAAGGACCTACTGAATTCAGAGCCAGCTGCTCAGCCCAGGTGAATCCAAATCAAATACAAGCCACAAATATTTTAATAGCTAGGTTAACTGGCTCTTCTCCTCCCATAAGGTCTCTGAAGAAGGAAAAACAGGGTTGCTTTCTCAAGGCTAAAATATAGCTCAGCAAGAAGAAAAGAACTGAAGGAATTTTTGTCAGACTGAGCAACCCGCTTGCTTGCAAACAGGAGCTAGATATACACATCTCAACATCTAGACCTGATTTGATGAGGTAAGTGAAGCATTGCTTCCTTTCTATGAGAAGAGTTTGATCATCAGGCCAGAAAATACTTCCTGCAAAACAAGTATAAATGGTCAAAGATTTTCACATGTACAAATGCCCAAGAGAACAATTCTGCGGATCTGAAAAAGCAGTCTACACAAGAAGTGCTTGTAATATCTAGAGCAGCTCCAGAGATGTGCTCCCAACTGCTAACCCAGACTGCAAAAGATTTTATAATGATTTTGTTTAAAATCCAAATTTTCAGTCTGGTACAGATCAAATAGCAAAATGCAGAGTTATGAAATCTAAGTAGATTTACTCACTACTTTTCATTGTAATGCTTAACAAGCCTTATTAATTTTGAAAAGAAGAAACAACAGTTAAAAATATAAACAACTCAAAAGTGGAAAGTGTGTCGTTAAGCAAAAAACAACATTCTATATTTCTGTCTTTCTCCTTTGTTTTACAGAAAATAACTAGACACCAGTCTAATCACTTCACATACTGTAACTTTCAAATTTTGGCAAAGCAACTCTTACACATTGTGTTTCAGATCCAATAATTCAATACATGCTTCAGAGATCTGCCAGCAGTTCTTTGGGGAGTTATTTCCTACTTTTCTGGCTTACGCAACCTGTGGGATTTGGAAAAATTTACACTCAGTAGATTAAAAGGATGTATGCAGAGAAAGTGGAAATCATAATAACCACAATAATTATAAATGAAGTTTTGAATTCAAATTTGACCTGCCACAGGTATTTCCACTGCCTGCAAGAAATCATTCTGATGCAGAATGGCACATGCCATCTTCTCAGATTCCAGTTTTCACAGGTACTGCAGTCCAAAAGGATTTGTTTAGGTAAATAGCTGCCAGTAGGGCAGACCCCATAACTATCTCAGACAGGTACACTCCCTGTTCTCTAATGGGATACTCATTTTAAAAGCAACAAAATTACAACAAATAGGACATGAATAATAGAACAAAAGCAGGTTCTGGAAAAACCACAGGATGATGTGGAGTTTTGCCTTTGATTAGAATCTGTTTACTTAAACACTCAACCAAACATTGCTCCTCTAAACAAGACCACAAATGTAATCAGAGAAAACATCCCTCTGAAATTTTCCAGTTTCAGCGTTTAGAGAAGTTGAAAATAAGGAAGAAAAAAAAAAAATCCTTTCCAAATACAATGTATTTTCTGGCAGTAATTTAGTAATTTTCTTTTTAGCTTCATCAGAAAGCAATACAAGCTGAAGTTGAATGCACCGTTCACGTGGCATAAGAAGATATATCAGTTTAAAAGAAAACACCTACTGGACAAATAATCTTGGTGTAGCAATAGTAGGGCTTGGCAAATAGTTTCAACAGTAGAAGAGAGTCAGAAAGAAATAAAACATTTTGTCCAAACTCAGCTGTGCACATGACCTCTTGCTTTTTTCCCTTCTACATATGTATTTCCTATATCTGACAGTTTTATTACATTTCCCACTTTGTATCTTGCTTCATTTATTTTGCAGCTCTCCCCACACCTTCCAGATTGTTCTGCTTACTCTTTAACTTTCCATTTCTCTCTTTTTCATACACTTGGCCCCAGTTGAAGTCAGCAACAAATATCCCACTGTCCCATCTGCAAAGGGAACATGGGAATGTCCCTCACCATCTCTGCCTCTGCCACCATTGCCCTACAGCTTTTGCAGCGAGTCCATGCCATCTGAGTTTAGGTTGAGAAACAAGTAAGGCAATAGTTTTCTCCACTCCTTTCTACTGTATTCTCTCCATTTCCAGACACATACTCCTGCTGGTTAGTTAGAGCAGACTCTCGTGCTTTGTTTCCTCCTGGAGTCACTTTAATTCAATACCAAGGAAGAAAGTAACCCAGAAAAAAAAAAAAAGCGGGGAAGAAGAGAAATCACAAAGCACTCAGGATGTCCTAGTGAGCTGAGCCTGCATAGAACAAAATGGCTTGCAAAGACTCCACTTCCATCAGATTGAGGCCTAACAATATGAGCTGTCATTTTGTCTCATTTTCTGACCAGCTTCCCACATTGTCGACCTTTGCACACAAGACCGAGCCTTTGCACATTTTAAAAGAACAAGGCTCTAACTTTGGGCACTGATGAAATATAAATTTTGAATAATTAACACCATAGCTTACCTCCTTATACAACATTCCCATACCTTTCAAAAAAAAACAGCAAATAGTCCTCTTCCCAGGGAGTGGCAGACGAAGCTTAAGGGGAAAATTTTACAATGCTGTCACTTTAAGAAATACCAGGCAAAAGAAAACAACCTTTCTCAGCCCAAGACAATTCATATCATAAACAACCAAAACATAGAGAAGCAAAAATTTGTTTCCTCCCTTTTTCCGCATTAGAATGTCTGAAGATGCAGGCAGGCTTTAAGATAGGCCTACCCTGGAACAATTTGAGGCAGTAATGGCAGTAATCTGGTAAATTCAAGAGTCCTCTCCAGAAGTTGACCTGCCACACATTCTTTTTCCACTAACCTCTGCTTGGCCAGCAAAAATGAAAACTGATTCAGCTGAAAAATCATAGAATAGTTTGGGTTGGAAGGGACCTGTAGAGGTCACCTAGTCCAGCCCCCCTGCAATGAGCAGGGACACCTTCAACTAGATCAGGCTGCAGAGAACCCTCTCCAACCTGACCTTGAATGTTTCCAGAGATGGTGCATCTACTGTCTCTCTGGAAAACTGCTCCACAACAACGCAACAGTGTTTCAGCACCCTCCTTGTAAAAAATTTTTTCCTTATATCTAGTCTATCCTCTTTTAGTTTAAAACCATTACCCCTTGTCTTATCACAACAGGCCCTACTAAAAAGTCTGTCCCCATCTTTCTTTGAAGTCCCCTTTAAGTATCAAAAGGACACAATAAGATCTCCCCAGAGACTTCTCTTCTCTGCATTAAAAATAACTTTTTAGAATTTTATTTAGCAGATCTACTTTTCAGCCAGATAAGCTACCTGATTCACTTGTTAGTTACACGGGCTTTTGCTGTGAACAAGCATCCAGGGACAAGAGATTAGAGGCTGAGAGCGAGACTGGGGACTACTTTCTTTATCAGAATTGTTAGTTAAATGTACATGAAAGTACAGGGAACTTGACAACTGAGACAGTAACTACTGCCATGAACTATCTGTATGTTTTTGTTATCACTTGCCTTTTAGCTTCCAGAGCTCTGCCTCCTCTCTGACCTACCAACCTTTCTCAGTCTGAGAGCTTTGCCAGTATATATGCTTTCTGCTCCTCCCATACTCACTTCTCTCACCAAAAGGGTCTACCCATCATTGAATTTTGCTGTAATTACACAGAACAGTTTTTCAAAGGAAAGTATGAAGACTACATGATCACAAACAGCAGGGAATGTTTGGAAAACAATGCTTCATCTGGATGCAGTAAGCTTCATTATTTTTTTTGCCTCTCTATTTTTGTTTTATACTGTTGACTCCAAGTTTTAACTACAGAGATATTTTAAGCATTCCTGACCTAGAAAAGTGCTAAGAATAAGAGAACTTTTATAAAGAAAACATTGTCCATCTGAAGGGAAACTCAGTGTATGCTCCACCTAAGTGAGCTATGCACACTGCTTATGAACGGCAGATAACTTTTCAGACCAAAAAGAACTGAATTTCCAGAAGCCAGTGATAGCACTTATAAAGAATCAGATAGGCTGTAGGATTCAACGAGCTTGATTAAGAGAACAGTAGTGGGATTCATGGCCAAAATAGATGCCACAGAGCAAAATTCAGCTCAGGTGGAAAATACTCACACAAAATATGTCAATTGCTGTGCTTATCAGGGACAGTAATAAGATATCCAATGGAGACAGAGTCTAAAGCTAGGATTAAAAACCTCTTTGAGTTGTAATCTAAGCAAATTGCACAAGTCTCTAACAAGAAAGCAACTTTCCTTTATTTTCCCCAACGACACGTCATTTCTATTTTAGGAACAATTATTATGCCCCATATAATGACCAGGAAGCAAATAATTTAAGACTAAACTGCATCCTTAATTACGTCAGTGCTTAAACCAATATGCTCAGCAGGTGTGACAACAGAGTTAATGCAGTTCCACGCTGGCATAAGGAAAACAAGCACAAAATATTTCTGTAGTTGTAGCAGATAGATTACGTAGAAGCTCATCGAGGTTTGGTCTTTTTGAGTAAAGCAAGTAAACAGTGTAATACTAGAAATCACAGTAGATAATTCTGACAAGTACATTGGTGTGAGCAGCACCACATTAACAGAGTTTGTATTTGCACTTGCAGTACTTTCACAGCTACAAGATGTCACCTGTGTCTATATGGCATTATTTTTGAGGCCCCAGAAATGTGAACAAGTTAATCATGCAAATCTACCAAGTACTCCCTCCTCAACTGTTAAAGCAAAACCAGTAGTTGCTATAAAGATCAGAGCAAACTTCTGCAATGGTATGATTAAGTGATCTAGTAATTATCTTCTTAAATACAAGACAAAGTTGCCTCATTTCACCCCCACCCTCTATCAACCTTGAGGTTCAGCTGCTCTGCCCTTTGCCCCAACTGCACCAGGGTCCATCAGCGCACACAGACCCCTTGATGAACAGGTTTCAATTTGGAATACACAGCAGGGTGGACAAACACTATTTACATGCCCTGGAAGGAAAACAAAGTAGACAGTATCTCTCTTCAAGTCTGTTTCACTACACATGAGCAACCTGATCTAACTGAAGATGTCCCTCCTCATTGCAGGGGCCGCTGGACTAGATGACCTTTAAAGGTCCCTTCCAACCCAAACTATTCTATGGTTCTATGCCATAAGAACTACCACCCTGAAGAAATCTGACAGTACTCTGATATTATCCTCAATGTAACTACAAGATAATAGGAAAAGTATGTTTACTATTTTTTTTAAATGAAAAAAAATTTCATTCCGCACAGCTGCAGAACATATAGAAACTGGCAAAGAGAAACAAAACTCATACACACAGATAGATGTACCTAACACATTAGCTCCTAATATTCCTACCCTCCTTCTGTGATTCTAGTCCGTAGTTCATTAGGTGCTCCTAAACTCAGGGCTGAGCATCCAGCTATTCAGTAACACCTTTAAACCACATTAACAGACAATGTTTTAGTAATGGGAACCCTTACTTTCTTTTACAGTTCAACTTATCTTTGGTGATGGCTCTAATTTGCATTTCTCCTTTCCTTCACCTTCATTCATCAGGAAAGTATTTGAACTTTTTCAAAGCAGGGGGGAGTGAGACAGCAGTTTTGATAAAAATATTAGTGTTCCTTCACCATAGGCCAATTCAACTGGTGCCTGCCTACACAACAAAGTCAACCAGTAACTGCTCAAGTGTGCTGCTACATCCTAAACAGAGTTACTAGCAGACTCTCCTGTCTATAAGGCTGGACTGTATCCAAATCAGAAACTGAGGCCTTTCCTCATATTTCCCATGTAAAGACACCTTTTTTTTAATGAAAAACTACACAATCACATAAATAGGATTAACACAGGCAGCACATAATTGACTGTTACTGAGCACAAGATAATAATGGTAACTAAGAATCCTCTAGGGTTGATAATGAGGCTGGGGTGAATGTTGCTCTTAGCTCCTCATCTGAGATATACGGTGATACAAGTACCCACAAAAGAGCAACTACCTACCAAAAAATCTACTATTCTAACCTGTAAAAATACCACAGAATCTTACTTCACCTCCATAAAAATCAACAAAGAAGTGGTGACGAATAAAATCAATGAGGTAACTGTGATAATCAGTACACTGTTTTAATTACTATTCCAGTCAGGAATGCCTAGTGATCATTATGCCCAGCTTCACATTATAAGCTTTGACAGGGATTCAGCTTACCTTCCTTCCAACAGTGTTGGAAACTATAGTTTATTTTAGAAAAACAAATATTCTTTGGCCAATTCTCTCTTTAGCTCAATCTCTTTCACAGTAGGAAAGGGGTCAAAGTTCCTGTAGCTCCTAACGGCATTAAAGGGAGTATTATTATAGGTAATGACATGTTACAATAAAGGCAACGTCTCCTATTTGTACAACCCTATCCTCGCACCACTATTTAAACAAAATAAACTTTTAGGGATGCACTGGCTGACATCATCTCCTGAAGAAATACTATCTAGAATCATCCCATAATTAAATAGTCAATACCGCATGGCAGTCTTATGGTAGTCTCACTTAATCTTTAATAATACAATGTTTTAGCATGCTTGCTACTCAGAGAACCTCTCCCAGGCATCAATGTAACCAGCATTAACTACACTGGCTGTACAACCTAACAGACCCTAACACTGACTGTACAAATTGTGACTGTTTTTATTTTGGTTTTGTTCTTTTTCAGTCGAATTCTCTTCATATGTACTCGAAGTAAATTCAGAAATTCTGTAATTTGCTTTTCCGTTGCGCCAAAAATTTTAAAGTCTTTAATTTTCAAGATGGTGTGTGAAATCTACAGCATACCCTTATGTATATCCCTGTGTTATGTATAGTTTTATTTTGAAAGCATGTAAGATGGTCAAATATAATAGCTACTCACGATAAACACATTCGTCCTCTATTTATCAATTTTAACAAATGAGCCAATTACCCCAGCAGTTCTGTCACTGGTATGATTTCATTCTAAATCTCTAGTAAGAGTTGTACTGCTTTTACCTGGATAAGAGGTTAGCAAAATCTGTATTTTCAGACTTTTGCTCTAAGAAAATATTTACAGTAGTTTCTACTTTCCAAGAAAGTTATTTCTGGCAAAGGTAGGTTTAATTTTTTTCTTTTAAAATTATTTTAGTAAACTGTGCTTGTGCCCACAGAAGAATTATTTTTATCAGTTACAAATAAATAAACCAATTGTGACAGAACGCTAGGTCACAGTGCAACAAATTCCTAAATACTTGGGGTGTACATACAGCACAGGGATAAACCAACAATCAAGAAGTAAAAAACAAGGAAAACAGAAATGCATTTTAAAGACTAATGCCTACATTATAAAGATGTTAAGCACTGCCTACAATCATTGTATTGTTACTTCTAATTCTGAAATTCCAGAAGACCAACACAACCATAACCTTTGGTGTCGATGACTTTTTCTGCATCGAAATTTTCCTACGAAAGATCCCTCTAGAGCAAATCTGCAATTGGAATCCTCTTCTGAGGAATCATCTCAGGTTGTATCAGAGAATTCTGATGTGAATTTAGATGCATTTTTATATGAACAACAACAAAAAAGTAAATACACCATCTCATCATGGTCACAAAAATTTCAGTAGAAAAAAAACTTCAGTGCATGAAGTTCTACCATCTACCTGCATGTGCAGCACTCTGCTCCTATGCGGGAAGGATGGGCATCAAAGAACTACTTAAGCCAAACTGGAATGGTTTCACTAACAGGGGAAGACTGAGGACTCACTCAGGATTACTGAGAAACTAGCATTTGCCTCAACAACCCTTTTGAGCCTGCTCAAAGCCTGGATGCTAAAGTAAGTGGAATTTTGTGCCAGTTTGGTGCTTCTGGCGGAGAAGTAGTTTTCAGAGAGCAGAAGCCAATAAGGTAAAAAACTTTGATGTCAGTGGGATATATAAAACTGCACTCAGACTAGAAGGATGTATCAAGCGAACATAAGTTAGTGTGAAAGTGACCCAACCTTAGGCATTAAAAATAAAAAATTGTTTTCCACTAATTTGAGGTGAGAAGAATCTTCTGGAATCACATAGAGACTAGAGCACTTAAATCGCTTTTGCAGCTGTTTTAAGAATGGCTCCACACTACTGCTATCATTGAGTCAGGCCTGAGGGACGGGGAAACAAAACACTTTATTACTCACCTGTTTTACCCAGAATGTGAGGCGAGTAGAAAAAATTGAGGACCAAGAATACCTCCTTCTGTCTGTGTCAGTAACCATCCTCACACACAGACTCCTTAGTGTCAGGGTATCTGGTTTTCAGGAGAGCACAGCATACTTCGAATTTGCAATTATTTCTAATAACTTCTCCCCTCCTGTGAACCCTAACCACTGTTTTTCAGAATACAATTCTCATTCTATTTAATATGGACAGCAAGGCATTAAAACATTAAACCATAATTTAAACCTGAAGTAAACAATCTGGTAAAAAAAAAATATTAAAATGTTATCAGAAAAATACATACCTTTTGAAAATCAGAAATTACTCTGTAGAAATTTCCATTGTAGAGAATATCTTCCTTCCCTAAAAAAAAAAAAGAAAAAAAAGAAATACCCTTATTGTGCATACTAATATATAATTACCTAATAAAAACACAGTGAACTACTTCAAGACCTCCTTTTTCCCCCCAGAAACAATTTCTCCTTATGGACAAGGATATGTACACTATAGCAAGCACAGATATTGCACACTCAGTTAAGTTTTTGTTTGAAGTTCATTTTATTTTGAAATTCCCTTCTATCCTTGTTATCTAAGCAAAAGCATCGTAACTATAGGTGAAACTAATGCGTATCTATTCTTCCAAGCATTTAAAACAAGAAAGTAACCCCAGACAATGGAGACCAAGAATGGAGCAGACCAAAAAAATATTTTATTCTGAGGTGGTATGACCTTATATAATCAGGTCTCTTTCTCATCCCAGCTTTGGGTAAAAAGTAAATTATGTCATCATTATTAGCACTGAAGCATACCTCCCCCATTGCTTTTGCCAACACTTCAGAAGATGAAAGCATCAACTAATTCACTGATGTTTACTACTTCTGTCTTTTCTCCTTTATTTGTGTGGGGAAGGGGTTGGCAGCACGCTTCTGGGCAGCACAAGGGATTCATTCCATTCCCTTGGCTCCAGACATTAGGGCTGCAATAGAGTCACAGCAGGGTCTAGTGACATTCTTACATCTTCATCTGCTGCAATATACTCTGTGCATTATAAAGTCAAATACTTCAAGGAAAAACTGACCTCTTCCTAAGCCTCCTCTGAGGAAGCACTTGTACAGATCTCCTGCGCCTGTCACCCTTGTATCAATAATAGCAACTGCTCTGCTGTTGTTACTTCCAACCAATTGATTTCTATATCCAAGTCATTTGTATGAGAGCTCAGCACAACAGCCACTCAACAAGCAAAGCAGCAGATTTACAGAAACTGGAACAGAACGGACAAAAGAAAATGCAAAAAGGAAATCAAATCCAAATTTAGATTAGCAATGCATGTATTATAAGAGAAGATATTTTCAAAGAAAAAAATAACAAGTCTATTCAGCACTGAAAATAATATTAAATGAACTGTAGCACATTTAAATGAATCTCTATGAAGAGCTCCTGAATGTTAGGACAGAAGCTGTATTTTTCTCTTTCATTAAGCTTCATCTTTTTTCCTTTAAAGTAAAAATAGATTGAAACCTAAAATTGAGAGGATGTACTAGGCGCATACTCAGGATTAAATCTGACCTGGTATCTTTTAAGTTTTATGAGGTACAGAAGAAAAAAAAAAAAGGGGGGGGGGGGGGGGAAGCCTCCCCCCCCCCCCCCCCCCCCCCCCCCCCCCCCAAGCCTCAGCAAGATTAGAAACAAAGAGGTTCTAGAAAAAAAAGTGTCTCAGCCAAGAGAGCATGTTGTAGGTCTAGCATTTGCCTTGAAAACACACAATGCATGAAACACCCCAAATTGTATACTAGAGAGACTGAGAACCACTGCAATTGCAATTACGGTAATGAGAGCAGTTAAAGAAAATAGTTTCCTATTCTGCTGAATTCTCCCAAAGTTGCCAAAAACTTCCATTAAAACAGAAGTTTTTCCAAAACATAAACAGCACCTCTGAGAGGATGATGGCTAGGTATTTTGTTCTCATTAAATATTGCCAGTGCAGTCTTCTAGTAAAAGACTACACAGTGCCTTTGCTTGATTATTTTTATTTTTAAATGCCTCAAGCTCTCTCATTTTGCTAGTTCACTTCCAGGCTGTCCTCAGTAGTTCATAACTGCACAAGATCATTGGATATCCACCACCTCTCAGCTGCACACAAAAGTGTCCTTACACTCACTTCTGGGGTCAACTAAAGCCAACTTAACGCTAAAATAAACTCACTATTCAAAACATGTTTCTGTCGGAAAAACAAAGACATTACAAAAATATTTTCAAGCATACAAGCTACTCTGTTAGTCTGCAATGAGAGATACACCTCAGATATTTTTGTTCTCTTGCAGATTGTGGTCAAATTTCAACACGGTTACATCAGCATAAAATCTAGCACAGCTCCACTGAAATCAGTAGCATCATACCATACCTAATGCACGTAACAGAAACAGAATCTGTTTCTTAACTAATTTTATTCATCTATAGCTTTCTTTGTAAAATTGCCTTAGGGCTCTGAAATTTCTAATGTTCCATGTAAACAGAAGAGTATGATCTCAAAAATTTAATGAAAAAAACACTGGTTTCTTTTTAGTTATACAAATACCTAAAATCTTTTTCTTTTCACTAGTTAAATACATGTTCAGAAGCTTGTTTGTGTTCAAAATCTCCAATGGCCCTTTTAGCAAGACTGTAAATTCTTTGAGGGAAACACTTCGAGCCAGAGTCAAGTCTCAGTTACACAGGCAGAAACACTGAGCAATCCATAATTCCCAGTAACCTAACTACTGTCGCGGGAACGGATGGCAGCTGCAGCCTCAGCTTTATCCTTCATTCCAGAGCTGCTTGTAGAAGCTTAAATAGAAAAATCCTACAATTTTAATTTCTCTCCTGTTTCAAACTAAAAAAAAAAAAACAAAAAAACCCAATATTTTTTAAAGAGGTGAGCAGGCTGGTCTGAAGTACCCTGATACCTACTTTTTTGCAGAGGACCATTATTTTTATGTTCCTCACTTCCTAACCAGATAGATACCACAGGACCTCAATTGCAACTGATCACTTACAAAAGTGTTGATGCATCAAATTCTGAAATTGCTAATGTTTATCATTGGCTAAAACACAGATTTTTTTAACAACTGTTCAGTAAGGCAAGACTTGTTTCTCAACTAGTCACCTGAACTTTCCTGACACCTTAAGTATTGGACTGTCCCCCTCTCACTCTCTTCACATGACGTAACCCCCTAATAATCCACTATGAAAGGACTTAAATTTTCATAATTCCCAGCTAAATCATGATAATCTTTCAGAAAAGATGGGCAGCACTCAACAAGACACTGGGCTGGTCAGATTATTTTTTTTATTTTTTATTTTAAAGCATTAAATAAGTGTACATCAACAGGGATCTAACATACACATGGCTATTTTTCACCTGCCACTCTCTGGAATGATGAGGGAAAATGACCTGACAGAAACACTTCTAGAAGTCTACAGCTTTCCTGTCTGTGGACACTCAGATAGATGAAGATCACCTCCTTGGGTTACCCACTGAGAGACTGAAACTTTAGAATTCCAGTAAGGACCTTTCACCTGATGCAAATTAAAAGTGAAGAACAAGTACCCAATTTAGCAAAGTCCATTAGAATCTTAATTTAAACATGACAATCTTAGTCTGTCAATATTGACAGAAACAGTCATTATAGTCTTCATCATATATCTTGAAACAGTCATTACCTACAAAACCTTCACTTATTTTATGCTAAAAAGGAAGCTAAACCATAGTTTATCTGTTTATTAGTTATTTTTAGACACACAGTTTTTAATACAGAATTTAAGTAGATTTAAATTCCCTATGCAGCAATCTGGACATGTAGTTTCTAAAAAGGTCCTTTCTTACTTTGCAATTTTCTCAGGATCTGAAAGAAAACACAACACTCAAACACAAAAGACACCCCACAGAAATACCAACACACAAAACCAAAAAACCTGGAAACAAAACAAAAAAAAAAAAAACCCAGACTCTCGCTTTAACATTAGGTCTGTGATAAGATGGTGCCAGATGGTACACACTTGTGGGCAGGAAACCACACCCACCAAACCCATGTTATGTCAGTCCCCTGCCTCCTAATGGCATGCAGCAAGGCTGGGCGCTGCCAGCTCCTGCCTTCAATGGGGCGAGCTGTTCTAGCATCGTCCACGCTGTCAAATCATTCATTCTCATTTGAAGCCTTTGAGAAATCTCAGCTCCTTCCTGGAGTGGAATCTTGCCAGGGACATCAGTCTGTTGTTGGTGACACACTCTACACACAATTCGGTGGCTTCCTGCTCAAAGCATTACATAATTTGAGCCTCTGGCATATCTTTCTGGAGCATTTCACATACTAATCCAGAAGATCAGCAGCCTCTTCCGTTACCAAATAACTCTCCACCTTTTCTTCACTGATACTGACCTGGATCGCACTGACTACAGGGGCATATAGTTGTCTATCCCAAGTAAATAAAACACAGCATGATTCAGAGACAAAAGAAGCAGCTAACTACACAAACAATTGGTCAATAATTGGTCAATTGGTCAATAAGTCAATAATTTCAGAAACAGTAAAAAAACAAACATACCATTACATGAAATAACATTTCATCCATTTTTGCCAAACAGAATACCAAGATGGAAATCACAGCCATAGAACGCATATGGTTTTATTAAGACTGTTGCATTTAGCTTCACTAAATTGTCAGAAACTTATTAAAGAAAGAAAGTATACAACCTGTTGCTAGTACCACATACAACACACCCAAGTACCAGTCCTACATCTGACATGCAGTCATGAGTCAAGAGAGTTCAACTCAGCATCAGGGTACATATAGCCAAATTGAAAAGTAAAAGTACTTCTTGGTGCTTGCTGAGCAAGATTCAGTACACTGAATTCCTGAAACAGGCAGACTATTTCCACAGAGACTCCAAATATTTTGGAGCTTAGAAATTCTACTTTATGAAAAACATATCGATCAGCAACAGTTAAGTGCACCCTCTACAATTATTTGTAAATAATAAAAGCTATCAGACTTATTTCTCCAGAGAAAAAATTATAAGATAAAACCACATAATTTAAACCAAGCAATAAACTGCGGCAGCATTTGTGCAAGATAAAACAGTTACCACAAGCTGTCATCAGTTGTAGGTGTAATAGGCCTAAGAAATACAATCTTGGATGCTTGGATATAACAGCTATATATTATCCTAAAGTTTCTCCTGGGAGTTTTACCTACATTTTAGGACGGTCTTTTTTGGGGGTGAGGCAGGGGAACGGTACTCCTCTACTTTTACAGCCACCCATAGCAATTCTCTGGAACCAAAATTATCATGTAGCTTAATAAGTTTTCAAACTATGAAGTTACTCGTTGCTGATGAAAGCATTAACAATCCAAGATCGCTTTTACTCTGCTTGGGGGTGAATGAAATGAATTGTTTTCATAAAAAACTGCCAGCTTTCTCGTACAGTGCCTTTTTTGGCAGTCATATTAACTTATACATTTAAAAAAAAAATTTAAAAACTATTTTACAAAACATTATTAATTACTAAAGCCATCTGTGCTGCTAGAGAACACTCCCTCCTATCTTCCATCCCTTCTTTCCTTCCTACTGGGCTGCACAGAGAAGATGCAGCAGTATATTTACAACCATTTTTATGCTAGCAGTTGTTACACCACAACAAAACTGCTTTGCTGCAAGTTCAAGAAAAAAGTGGTGGGAAGACATTAACATAACCAGACATTATCAACAAAAGCAACAGAGGATGGTAAACCACAGGCCACAGAAGTTCAATTCATACAAGTATCTCTTCCTCTTTCTCACTCCGCTTTCTAATTTGTTTTAATTCCACAGGAAAATCTTACTGGCAGTCACTTCATAATGCACTACAAGGCACAAATGCCAGAAGTTTTTCTTGTCTCAACAAAATGTACAGAGCTGAAATTAAATTATAACTGGCTTCAACACATTTTTATTTTGCTTCTACCCACCTAGAACACATATCCTGTAAACCCATTTAGTCACTGAATAATGTGAAGTATAAAAGAAAAATTGTAATAAACAGAGATACATTTCAAAACAATTTTGATTACTATCACTGAATCTGGCTGCAACCAGCTAGCTAAAAGTGGTATCATTGTGATGTAAATAGCATGGTATTTCAATGCAAGAAAGTAAATGTATTGTTCCAGGTACTAGCACAGGAGTTGAAATACACCCAAGAAAACCATTTGCATTATCGGCTTGCGTTATTCTGCCATAACATTTTGACACTGGGTTTAAATATTAAGCTGCAAGTACAATGCCTCTTTTTTAAAACTGATGCAATTTCTTGGGGCAAAATCTGATAGAGCAAGACAGATTTCCTGTCCACTAGTTTCTCCCAAACAATTGACAGTTTAGTTTTTTATTTGTCCAGTAAACAGATCAAAGCATTACACATCTGCAACATCGGTTTACAGAGCCTCACTGTGCAAACACCCTGGGCCCAATGCTGCAGGCTTTATTGAAACAAATCTATTATGATGGTAGGCAGTACTGGTCTGTGCTAGGTTGTCTGATGTAAAAACCTAAACTTAAAAAAGAAGTGAATAACTCTGAAGTTTCACTTCACAGAGAACTATTAAAACATTCAGCTTGAATTGTTAGCCTGATCTTTATCATGCGTAATTAGAATTGTTTCACACTTAAGTTCTTTTGCCTATATACTAAAAATCATGTTCAGCTCTCCTCCTATACTGCTGTTTCCCCTTTGGGGGAAGGAGCATTTTTAATAGGTACATGCAACACTTAAAAAAAAAGCTCCAAAACCACTAAAACCACTATTAAATCACTAAGCGCTGTAAGACTGCAAAGCATCAAATGGTTTTTAGCATAGCTGAAATATCTTTCTAGATCTACACCTTGTACATCAGGTTGCAATTTCTGCCCTGTCTCTTCTATTTCTTTTCTAATCAACTGTGCAGTCGAGTTTGTTCAGTGTTTGTTCTTTGTTGCCTTTCACAGAACCAAAGGAGGGATGAAACAGAAACACGAACTGTATCAATTAGTTTTAAAACTGACAGGCATATTCACTGGTAGGCCTGATGTCTGCAGCTACTTCAGTTCATTGAAAAAAATATTTTTTTTTTTTGCATACATATAGGTTTTGACAAGAGCATCATCTTAAGCAAGCTTTGCTGATTCAGTCTATCTTCATACAGTTGCTGAAAAAAAGAAAAAGGCGTTCCTGAGTTATGCTCTGACTTAAAGGTTTACACAGGGAATCCTCATGCCTAGAAATAACACTGAGAGGTACATCTACATTTTTGCTGGAAGATTGGTGTCAAAGATTATACAGAAGAAGACGGCTTGACAAATATGCTATATCAGACTGTACTTCTAGAACTGAAAAGAATGGAACTTTGCTACTGCTGGGCTATAAATCAAAACTGAATCTGGTCCTTAGCAAAGGTATTAAAGACAATGGCCTATAACACTGCATGACATATCAATCTAAGCAGTATAAGCAATGCCTTGCTCCATACATTAAGCTGCACCCGTGGGAGTTTGTCCTAGTACAGTATGTCCACACCCCTGATTCGCTACATTTTGATTTGCAAGTCAAGGTTAAGAAGTAATTTACCAGAATCCTTGTTGCCAACACATACGCTGCAGACTTCCATAAGCCCTCCTATCACACTAAAAAAAGTCTCAACAATTGAAATATAAAAGGCTATAAAATTTTCATAATTATTCTGAAAGCTGCTTTATACCTTTTGACACTTCAGCACGTTGAATTGGACAATATGGATATGGATGCCATTTCTTTTTAACTTGGATTAAAAAGTGTTGTATATATATTCTAATTAAAAACACTGTCTTGCAGCAGTTTATCTCATTTGAGGTATCAGCAAATGGGCACTGATCAGGTTTAAAAAAAATAAAATAAGGCTGCATTGTAATAAATGCCATAACATAAGTAATGCAAGGATAGTTCCTGCCCCAGAAACCTTGCAATTTAGGACACGAAGAAAGAATCCTTAAGGGATCATACCAAACCTACCTAACATTCCTGAATTGACATTTACATTGTGCTGTACTTTAGCTCATACTTTAAGGGCTGAGCTAGAAGTATGCACATTGTTCTGATGTGCACTGTTGAAGGCTGTTGTGTATCTCACACAACAATGAGCCTTCAAGACAGGCATTATCATTTAAGATAGGTATTGAAAAAATACAATAATCCAAATACAGGGATGGAGGGCGGGTGCGAGTGTGTCTTACTGTATTTAACCCAAGTCCTGGTTTAGAACAAAGGAATATCATTTTAAAAGTCCACGGCAGCCAGGTATACCTATGCCCAAAAGATACGAGGAGGGAAGAAGGGGGCTAGATGGTAGAGTCACCAAACCAGCATCAAGCAGAAAAGAGCAAGCTTTCAGGCTGGGCCCCTATCCCTCTTGTGTCACAACAGCTTCCATACTCTAACCCAGTGACACTGCCACACTTAATGCAGGATCAAACACGTCCTGACAGCCACTCCTTGCTCTGATGAAACTGAGATAAAAATTAATTTTTAAGAAATTATATCAGCCTCAACAGAGCCATCTACAATTCCAGCAATTTCTCTCCATCCTGAAAAAGAGCAGTCTTTGATATCTGATCTCACAAACTAGGAGGCCGTTTTTTCTGAAAAAGAGCATTTTTAGCAGGTACATGTCAGCAGGTACATATCAGAAGCAGCTGCATCTTGAGACAACTTTACAGTTATACACTTCACTTTGAAAGGAATAATTGGATATATAGCCAATAGGATATAGTTACGAAGCCAAATGAAGAATTTCACCCGAAGAACTGCCAGGCTCATTTAATCGTATTTCAAGCTCTAAAGGGCTGGGTTTGGGCAGTTGCAGTGTGCTGTACCCAGGGGAGTTTTACTTCTCATAGATGGTGTTCCTCCTGCCAAGTAATCCTGACACTATTTAGATTCTGGTTACAAAAAAAATAACAATTAACAGCAACTGCATTACCACTCATAAAGGATGTCAAAACAAAAAACAAGCACCATCCAAGCTTTACTAATACCTTGGAAGGTGACCATAAAATCTCTATCTACAGATGGAAAGCAACAAGGATGGGAAAACTTAAGTGACTTGCTCTAACTTTTGCAAGGCCAAAACATGACCCAAACGGGAAAGCAATACTTCGCAGCACAAAGCTAGATGTGATCTACAGAGCTACTTACCTTATCAAGCTCCAACAAGAATAAAAAACATAAGACTGTAATAAAAAGTAAAGTTCATATACCCTGCTTCTCATCAGTTCTTCAAAGAACACCACCTCAGTCCTTATCTCATGGGCTTTGCTCAGAATGAGCTGCACTGAGAGCAGAACAAGCCGCAAGTCCAGTGATGCGCTCCTCATACAGTAATGCTTTGTATTATTATTTTCCCTTTTAAGAATGAAAAGAATACACCAGTAAGTGGACACACACAATTTTGGCCTATGAATCTTGCTTGTTAAAATTGAAGATGCCTAAATCCAGTGGCAGCAGTATTACAGCAAGGGAGAACAGATAAACTGCAACAATCTTCTAAAAGGCCCCTCAGATGAGGTGCAGTAATTTTGAGCTGAATGTAAGGCTCAAGTTGATTTAGGTTACATGCTTGTAACACCTACATTTTGTCAATAGACATTGCTGAACATGAAGAGACAACTTTTGTTAAAATGAGCTAATTGCCAGCTGAACTAAAGACTACTCAGCTAAGCAAAATATGCCCTGCCAAAGCCTTAAAGACAATACTCTGTAGTTTCTAAAACCCAAGACATGATGATAGCATGAAGAAATAAAAAGGGCGCCAGGCAGGGGCGGGGAGAGAGTCATCCACTTTTGGTCATCTTTAAATAAGAATTCCTTTACATGATTTAAAATACACCCAGAAGTTCTATCTTTTCTTAAATTTCTGAACAAGACCACCAACAAAAAACCCACACAAACCAAAACATCATCAGAAATTTATTTGTATTTCATGTATACAGAAACACCTACTTTTTAATCAAAATTTTGAGCTACCTTCACAGCAACTGAGGGTAATGGTTTAGGAAATTAAGCAGTTTTATCAGAAAAACCATTATCATTTAAATTACCAAGTACTTTTAAAGGAAGATATTTACTTCACCTAGAAATACCTCAGGTCTACAATTTTACAGCTTTTAGATATATTTTTTTTAACAGCTCTTCACAAAACTGACACTTAACTCTGATACTTCCACAGACCTTTGAGAGGAACCAGGCAAAATCACACCTTATGATCCAAAAGTTAAAGTTTCAAATTACTCATTAATGTCTTCATGAGTATTTAAATGCTGCTAAAGGCAGGGGTTATTCTTTTTAATAACAGCCTTTATTAAGGGAATATAAAAAAATAAGTAATTAAAAAACTAAGCCCACAAAAAGGCTAATGTAACTTTACACAACTAGAAAATATCTCATATATCGTTGTACTAAGATTGTGTTCTGTAAAGAAAACAATTCCATTTAAAAAAAAAAAAAGAGGATGCAAATCACATTAAAAAACACAGAGATGACTCTAACACTAAATTACAGTAGGACAGAGCCAACTTCTTAAAATTGTATAATGTAACGGTTAACATAGCAATGCAATTCCCTCTGCCACTGCTACCTGTGAATTTCAAAATCTGTTTTCCAGTTTTCAAAAAGCCTTCAAGTAATCAACACATTGGTCAGTACCTGAATCATAGAAAACTACTCACCATATCAATCATTTTATGATCCAAAATCACCTGAAGAACTACCTGTATATCTTTCTGAATAATTTCAAATCAATTCAATAGATTTTTTTTTTTAATACATCAAACACGAGTTCTGCGATTACATCTTTGTTTTCACAATATTAATCTCCAGTTTTTCTACTGTGGGGAAGGGAGGTGGATATACAAAAGTAAGCAGTGTCTTTTCAAGGATAAATTAAAAATGAAAGCAGGATGAGATCAGTGAAGATTACAGGGCACTGTTTACTTAACTGAGCATAACTAAATCAAAGATATATGAATCAGAGCATGTACTTCTTGACAGATTGATTCAATTGATTTAGTTTTGAAAACTGAAGTGCCACAAAGACCATTATAAAAAATAATAACCCCAGCAATAAACCTTTTTTTTTAAAAGTCTACTTCTTGCCAATTAACAGCTACTCATGCAAGTATTGCTTTCACCTCATGTGTTTAAAATACAAGAAGTATTACAAAAGAAATATATGTGTTTGTATAGCAAAGATTACTGCAAACATATATTTTTCATTTCCCCACATCTGGAAAGGCATTTATGCTACACAAGGCTTTTAGTTCACCACAAGAAAGCTGTTAGAAACTAACACAGAGGAATTTGCACAGAACTCGGAGAAAAACATTTATCTACCTTTAAAAAAAAATAAAAAAAACAACAACCCCAAACAAACAAAAAAAACTCTAAATAAATCAACTGGTAGACTGCTACCATAGCCAAAACCCAATACATTTTACTTTTTCTGAGGCTGCACTTCAGTGAAAGAATCAGTGCTGAAAACAAAGATGCAGCAGAGGAATGGTGATTAAGTTTTTATACGCGATCTGGACTATCAGGTAAAGGTCTAAGTGAGCTATGATTCCTCTATCCACACAGGGACCACGGTTTTGCAGCAGACTTCATTAATAAGAATTCTTTTAAATGAACTCAACCAGACTAGCATGAATCAAGATTGATACCTTCCATACCAACCGAACAAAAACATGCACTAGGAACAACATTCAATATTTCTCCATAGTAATGATCCCACAGCTTTCTAGAGAGGTAAAAGCAAAATGCAGAAGACTGATACAGGAAGGGTTTTTATTCCTGTCCACCTGTACCTGTACACCTTTACTACCACCTCACTCCAGAAAATAAAGAAATCATCACCTGTCTCTTTTTCAGGGTAATTAACAGCTAAGTTTGCAAGAGAGACATGGGGTACTCTCTCCTATGAATGCAATCCATGCATCCATTCACAAAAGTACCAATACAGGTTACCAAGGTCACCAGCACTACATCAATTTTTTAAACAGATTTGCCCCAGAGAAAGGTAAGTACCATATGTGTCCAAGGTGTCAGTCTTCATTAATTCAGCAAGGAAGGAGATGGCAACCACTCCCATAAAATCAGTGCAAATACTTCCATTACCTAATGCAAAGACTCATTTTCTTTATATATAAAAGACACGCTCACAAAATGGCACAGAGTTACAAACTACTTCTGTATGACTTTTCAAAGTGAATCTTATCCTCTCACTAGAATACTTCCAAGGAGACCATTTTATCAACACCAATTGGCCTGCCTAGGCATATATGCTGATTCCAGTATTTCCTCAGTCCGGGAAGAAAAAAGTAAAAATAAAAAAGCATGCAGGGCCAAACATACATAATGCTTTAGGATGCATCCAAGTAGAAAAGTAGAAAAGTCTACTTGAAATTAATGAAATTATACCAATGATATTTGACTGCAGGGAAGCAACAACCTGTGCAATTAAAAAACTACGTCTGATTTATTCTGACCTGGGTCAAGCTCTTCTCAGAAGTCAGTTCTCTTCCCTGACACCTGCTATAGTCAGTCACAGGTCAACAAAAAGCCACAATGTATTTCATAGTCGAAAACCAGAGCATTGGCAAAAAGAGCAGCCAGACTCTGCTAGACATTGCCAGATGTGAAGTATTTGGGAACAACCATTGTATCAGTTCAGTTGTGGCAGACAGGTTACAGCACCAACAGTCCTTCTGCAGTGTAAATGTAGATGTACAGTGGGGGTTACTTCTCCTAGCTTTAGAGCAACTAGAAGTGCATGCCAGGGTCTCACAGCCCTAGCTGTTGTGCCTAGGAGAATTTGGCACCATCACCCCCCTCAGGGCAATGAGCAGCAGCTGAATCTCCTCCTCACTCAGACTGTCCTATTTGAGCCCCCAATTATTCTCCCAGGTCACACCTCTTCCCTCCCCTCCTCCCCACCCCCAGAAACCCCCACCTTCTGCTTCAGCATGGGAATTCACCAATCAAAGCAGGTAAGTGCATCATGTGAGTGATGGCAGACGCACTGAGGGGAATTTCCACGAGCTCCCCTGCACCTGCAGCATACACAGATACAGAAGATTTCCAATGCAGAAATTACAAGCTGAGCAGTGATGTCAAAGCATTCCCATTACCTGCGACTAACAGCTCTTATGCCAGACTGCAGCACCTAATTTGCAAGCTGCTCTGATATACCTGCAATCACATTCCATCTTCCTTTGTCATTTAATGTATGGCAATTATTCCTAAGCATATTTTACTAGGGAAGCAGTACACAAATAACACAGACTGAAAGACCAGAAAGCAGTAATTACTCAGTCTATTCTTTGCTGATGTCAGACGTGCAGTACAGCTCTCTGAATCCAGCAGAGTGTCCAATTAATCTGCACCAATCCTCAAGAACTACATCTGAAAAAAATAATAAAAAAATCATATCATTCAGTAGTCCCTGTCTGCCTTGCAGTCAAGATTTAGGAGAAATACACAGTCCATTTCATCACCACACCATGCCAACCAACCTCTCCTTTAACAGAGTTGTACTTTATTGTCATCTCTGCAAACAAACCTACCGTGAATTCATCAGCCTCTCACCCCATCTTTCCCCCTCCTTCCTCAAACATGCTTTTCCTTCCCTGATCAGAGTCCTTCATAGAAAAGATTATACCAATTCTGCTTGGTTCAATAGATTATGGTAGCACAGGCGGAGTAACCACTCCATGGGTCTGTAAGATTTACAGCAATATGCCCCTGACATGTCTATGTAACAAAAGGCAGCTTCCACGTAGGTATCGATATTCAAAGTTGTTGTTTGGGGGCTTTGTTGTTGGTTTTGGTTGGTTGTTTTAAAAAAGAACTTTTATCCTAATTTGTGTACTGCAAAACAAATGGGCTTTTACTACAGCTATGAATTCCTTTGCCCCCTAGGTTTCCTTTCAGCAGCATAGATGTCTAACAGCAGAGATCCTAGATCCAGAGCAAAGCCTCAGCTAAGAGAGGAGTAAAGAAGATCTGCATGTGCAACAAGCATACCACATACATTATTATCAATTATTAACATCTCCACAAGCTTAGGAAGGAAAAACAAAAAGCAAATGATGAGACACATAACAATTTCAGGCATGGGAAATAAACTTGTTCGAGAAGGAGAAAAATCATAACACGAAACCCTGTAGAGTTTTGGAATGGCCTAAAAGATCAAGGAGGAAAAATTACCACTTTGTTATGAGAAGTTCTTTCATCCAACCTATCTGGTTCAAAACCACAGCTTACATTTCACAAGACCTTCCTTATTACTTGTTATTTTCCACAACATCACACTATTCACAGGATCATGGAAGCTTTAGATCATCGGAATCCAAGAGATGCTTCTTATTAACCTTTCAAGTCCTTACTCTTTTTGCCCCCTTTATTAGTCACTAACCTCCCAATTGATTGCTTCCAGACTGCAGGAGTCTGTGTGCTCAAGTCAATACAGAAATTGTTAGAAAAAGAAATCTGTCTATAACTTCAAGAATAAATCGCCTGCTCTTTAATACCTTCTTCATACCTATTGCTTCCTTACCAATACATGCAAACACTTCTGAGGTTGAATATATATTCTATCTCAGATGGCAGATTGCTAGACCAACTGCAGATATAAAATGCTTTTATATAAATATTTGATAGGTGGATGACGTGTAAATTTTTTATCTCTTCATATTTTCAGATGGTATTACACAGAAAAACAACAGAATACAAGCACCAAGCTCAGAATAAAACTTTTGAAGAAAATCAGTACAACATCTGAAAAGGAACAAGGAAGAATATTCAATCTAACCAGTCACTCTTGAACACAGTAACTATAACATTATACATCTTCTTGTGGTCTTCTAAAATTGCCAGTTGCAAGGTTAGCTCTAAAAGAAAGTTAAAATTTGAGAGCCCCAAAGTCAACTGAATGGAGCCAGCTTTTCCAGAAATGAGAGGGCAGAGATGCATGGTTACTTCAGCAACATCCATGTTAAAGAACTCCCCAAACAGACCTTACAATAGACCACATTCAAGACCATCTCACCTCATTTGCCTAAAGCTCCCAGTTACTGTTACTGCTTAAAGAAATAAGCTCTTATTTTGCGAAAAAACCAAGAGAGTGACCCTTAACTGTCCAAGTGTAAGGCTTCATGGTGGTATAGTAGCAGCTTCCATATAAAATGGAAACCACGGCTCTTACTATAGATGTGTGACAGCTGTCAATCACCTATTTCACTCAATTTTGATTACTTGCTATTATAAAAAGAAAGATGAAAGACACACCATCAGGAACTACTTACTTGTTACAGATTACATTTTCTGTCAGACAACATGCAGCAATTGCAGAAAAACAGATTATGGATTCCCCTACTCATTTAATGAGTTGGTTGTTAAAGAGGGGAGGACAAGAGAGACTGCTCCATGCTGTATCTATGGTCTTCGTGGTCTGTGACCAGCTGTTAGCCATTGGCAGGACAGGGTTAAGAGAGAGCTCAAAACTAGTAGCTGCCACTAAAAAAGAACGGGAAGCCACAGAGAGATCAAACTAATACCCCCATCTGTGACAGAAACCTAAACCATTAAAAAGGCAAGTGGCCTGAAAAGCTGGAGGCCTTGTTTTTCTCCCTTTTTATGAGCAGATACACTATATTAAGGCAAACTGAACCTCTCAATGACACCTGCACTGCTCCCTGGAAAGAGGTTCCATTCCACAGGAAGACTGACTGGTGCTTCTTAGAACTCCAGAGGCCAAACAAAACATTACAACTATTCACAATGCCACTCATCCGAGCCTAGTAACAGGGCAAACAGGATAGTATGACTTCATAACAGTCTCCTTAAGGGCTCAGCTCTTCAGTAGAAAGGAAGAAAGAGTTTTGATTCATTCTTCTCCAAAAATCAAGATTCTTTTGCTGTTGCGCATATATAGCTTTAATGAGCTCTTCGTTCAGCGGATGATACCTGGAATGACTTGTATAGCCAAACCGACATAAGAAACCACAGCACTTTACTACCTTATATAAGCTGATACAGGTCTTCAAAAGGAGGGAATGTAAGAATTGATTTTCTTCCAAGATCCCAGCAGCAACAACCTCACAGCGAAAAGACCAACAACTCATCATCGTGAAGTCTGCTGGAGAAGAATCTCTAAAGCCACAATTGTATTGCACCATCTATTTCTGTACCTCACATAAACCGCTTGAGAGCATCTTGCCCTGAAAACTACAGAGTCCCAGCGTTAGCACTGTGAGGACAGCTGTGAAAGTGCTGTTCTAATACTGTTCCCCATGTTATGGCCCTACTCCATGCACTCAGATACATCAGCGTGTCCTGGAGCATGGAAGTTACTATGAGGCATAATTAATTGATTAATTCCAGGATGGCTGGGAATCTTATCTTCTCCTGCAGTTTCACAAGCCTCTTCATCCATATTTACAAAATTTCCAGAAACCACTACCATAAGAAGATGGGTGAGGACTAATAAGATAGACTTTCATAGCTTAGTGCTCACAGGGCGAGAACATAAGCAAAGCAGGCTTGTTAATGTCAAAGCACAGTATTTATACCATTGACATCCCATATATTCGAACACCCTACAGGTCAGATCTTTGGGAATACAAAGTCCAAAAATCACAAGGCAAAGTCAAGTAAACACATACTTTTCCTTTAGCAGCATGGGGACCACAAAGCCTGCTCTCAGAAAATCCCACCAAATAAAATTTATTTGAGCCTTTGAAGTATGCAGTTAGGTAATTCTGATGTGGTAAGTGCATGCATCTTTCATAAGAATAACATGTCCTAAACAGTATAATCAAAAAAGTTTTGAAGGGTTAACAGACTGGGTCATAAACATCTCCACTATGTTCAACTTCCGCAGACATCAAAGAGCCTTCCCAAAACTGGATGTATTACATATCTTGCAAAATTAGTAAACGAACTCAAGCCATCAATTTTGCAATTTCTGAAGTAGCACAATGCATCTATTTATTAGAGAATGGAACTAAGCCCAGGCTACTGATTAGCCATCCTGCAAATAATGCTTATGCAACCTTTAATAATGATTTCTACTAACAACCAACCAGAGATTTTATGATTTGGAAAATTTACTTCTAAACTAATTTACAACAACTCCCCAAATCTAATGGGGCAAATGATTGAAACCACAGAGGAAACCAGCTTTCTCCAAGATCGATGAGGTATCAATTTTCATCACTAGACACCCTTAGGTAAGATGCCTGCATTAATTTTTTGTTCTCATTTCTAAAAGTCTGGTGAGTATTCCTTTCTCCCTTTTCCCTGGAAAAGGGATTAATTCAATTTTAAGGAAAGTATTAAAAAGCAGGTTCAGACTTCAGTCTTTGGCAAATTACGAAGAGGAAGGAATAGCAATTGAGCTGGTAAAACCACCAAGGAAAGCAAAGCACTGAACAGTGCAAACAGACCACAAAAAATGACAACTTAAAAAACAAATAAGAAATACAAATTAAGTCATCTCAATACGAATGGAAATTATACCCCTACACATTTTCAACACAGTATATGTAAACCTGGTGAAAATAAAGCCATCAGTTCCCACAAAGCTTAACAAATACTTGAGAGACTCACAACATAGCCCCAAGTTCATCATCACAGCCAGATATTACTGCAACAAATGACCAAAGTCTGCAACAGAACTCAGCAGCGCGTATCAAGCCCAAACAACTCGCCATTATTTTAGAAAAGGTGAAAGCAGAACACAGCCAGTGATTTGGGGTGATATATAACAAAGAAGTGTTTCCTCTGTTAGTAAGAGAAATTCATATGAATTCACTCTCCTCCCCCTTTTGGTCTTTCTCTCTTCCCCCTCAAGATTCATTCTTCCCTGCATGCTAAGAAAAAGCAGAGAGTCTAGGTTATGCATGAATTCATGACAGAAAATACTGTTTTAGAACAAAGCTCCTGTGCGTGGGCGCATGTCTATAAAATAAAAGGCATTGTTACTCTACCAAGTACGTATCCACATCCAGCGATCAAATCAGATCTTAAAATTTTATTTTGACAGCTACTTGCAGTTATATTTTCAACAGAGGTTTGACTTTCATGTTAATACCTGGTTTTTAGTGATATCATCAAAAGATGAATCAAAACTGACAGGCAGAATGGTATTAACAGTGGTGGAAGAGAATTTTCATCCCTGAAATCTGTAATTTATTTTTAATTACTTTACAAAGTTATCAGTTGCACAGAGGAATAAATCTGTTACCAATTCATATTTAGAAACTGTCTCTGTATAACACAGAATTGCTCAGCTCTATGTAACAACAATTGTTTAGCAATATTAGGTATTCTTGATCCAGAGCAAGCAAATATCATCAACATTACTCCTTCAAAAGTTAGAGAAAATAACCTACTGCGAGTAATATCATTAGCTTGCTAAAACTACTTGACTACAGAACACAACCATCAACACAAACGCGTTACTAAAGAATCTGCTCCATCCTCTTGCAGAATGAGAAATGCGACATTTTCTGTAGGATCCTCATTAAGTCCAATTATTAGACTGAAAATTCCATGGTGCAACATCAGGTGAAGTTTGGAAAACACAAACATTATTTACCATGATGCACGCTTTACTGAAGATTTAGACTATGCAAGACTTCGATTTTGTGTAGCCCCTACTGCCTGCCTTTCTTACAGATGCATCCCCATAGACACTTTAACATTATATAAACTCCCCTAGAGATAAAGACTATCCTGTAACTTTCCAAAATCACCTCCCTTTGAGAAAGTATTACCTAACAAACAAACATTATATACCTCACAAATGCATTTGATTCCTGAATTTCTACTTGATGCCAGCATAAAAGAATATTTGTAATTTATTTTTGGATATTAAAAATAAAAGAAGACCAAGGCTAGATAACTGTAACTGGAAAAGATAAACAGGATTAAGTAACAGGTGTCTGACTGCACATAATTCAAAGTCATGCATCAGATACGGTGCATCGCCTCGCTGGCAAAATGGAAACACTGATTTTGCACCTTGCTTTGAAAATTAGTACTAAGTGATTTTAAAAAAATCTGTGTAAATTACACATACAGAGACACTGAGAGACAACACAAGCACTTGTATCCAGAGAGACCTTTCAATATATCTGAAAGAAAACAAACAAGTAAAAAAAAAATCTTGAAAGGTGAACTGTCTTTTCTCCAAGGGAGGGGAAAAAAAAAAAAGGTAAAAAGGGGAAAAAAACAAACCATCACTAGAAAGTTAAACTTAACTACACAGAAACATTTGTCACACCGCCCAGCACTGACAAAATCCGGATACACTCAGAAACTACAGCGAGCTGCACAGCTGGCAGTGAAGATGAGAAGAATAGTTCAACCACCAGTCACACATACACGCACAGATAGATATAAAACCCCACACACGTACACACAAACATAGATGTGTGTGCACGTCCATGCCCTCCGAGCCAGCGGGCCGGTGCGCCGAGGCCGGGGGAGCCGGAGCCGGCAGAGCCGCCCGGCGGCTGCCCCGGGCAGGCAGCGCGGGTACCCCAAGGTTACGGCCCGGAGCGGAGGGACGGGCAGAGCCGCTACCCGTGAAGGACGCGATGCCGCCGCCGCCGCCCCCAACGGTCGCCCCCAACGGTCGCCCCCCAACGGTCGCCGCCCCGCGCGCGCAGCCCCTCACAGTCGCCCCCAATGGTCGCCCCCAACGGCCGCCGCCCCGCGCGCGCAACCCCTCACAGTCGCTTTACCTCAGCTGCCGCCGCTCCGCGCGCGCAGCCCCTCACAGCCGCTTTACCTCAGCCGCCGCCGGGGCGGGAGGCAGGGCGGGCGCCGCCGTCGGCCCCGCCACGCTGCGCAGGGTGCCGGGGCTGCGCTGAGGCGACGACCTCCTCCTCCTCCTCCTTCTTCCTCCTCCTCTTTCTTCGCACACTGTGCCTCTCTGTGTGTGTGTAACCCGCCCGCCTCACAGCGGCGGCTCCTCCTTCCCCCTCTCCCTCCTTTCTCTTCCCTCCTCCCCCGCCCCGGCAGCCTCCGCAGCGCGGAGAAACGCGGCAGGGAAGGGGGAAACCCCACCGCCACAGCAGCCGCCTGGACTGGGCGGGCCGCGCCGCGCTCCCCCCGCTTCCTTCTCCGGACGCGGGCACCCGCCTCACAGGGCCGCGGGCAGCGCATGGCAAGTGGGTGGCGCGGCCGCGGGCGCGGAGCTCCGCCTGCGCGGCCCCCGCGCCCGGCCGTACCTCACCGCTGGACAACCCGCACACGTACCGCACCGGGGGCTGGGCGGGCGGCGTTCCGGTGAGGATACCCGCGCTCGGCGTGCCTGTGTTTACTACATGTATTGGAAGAGCAGCTGAATGGGTGAGAAGGAAATCCCCCCAAGTTGCCCTGCTCCTGCCAGGCCTGCTGGCTTCAACGTAGAAACGCTGAGCTGAGGAGAACAAAAAAAGATATTTCAGAGGCCACTGGAACATCCCCAGAGTCTCATAGTTTTTCTCTCAAAATTGCAGTTGGACTGCTTGAGGTTTATGTGAAGTGAGTGGTAGAGGAGGCTCAACACCAGCTGAGCTACGCGCAGAGGCCATCAGGAGTGCAGTATTCCCTCGCCGAATATTCTCCATGCAGCCCTTCCACAGCTCATGACTGGCTGCGAGCCACTGCCATGGATAGCCTATGTAGCACCCAGTGCCTTGGCCTGTGCTCCTTTGCTGGTGTCGTGTGCCTGGTACTGGTTTTCCTCTCTCTCCTCTTGATTTTATGAGAAGTGCTGTCCTCTTTGTCAAGAAAAAAAAACACCAGAAAACACCCACAAAGACAAAGTGCTTAGTTTTATAGCCAAAGCAGGTTCCCCATCCCTTTTCTGCTACAGCCTACCCTCTTGGACTTTGTTAGTCAACTGTTGAGTTTGGCCTCCCAGGGCCTGCAGCTTGGCCATCCTGAAGGGACGCCAGCACCAAGAGCGGATGGTAGCCTTCAGAAGCAAGGAGAAGCAGCAAGCTACAGCTGAAGAAGTTATCTAGGGTGAGCTGAGGAAGCAGTGGAATAAAATCGAAAATAATTTTGCTAGACAGTTGTAATAAGACCGTTGCATTGCCACAAACTACTCAATCTGGTAATGCAGTAGCCAGAGTTTACCATTATATTATCTTAAAACATAAACTGTAAAAATCAACTTGGAATGAGACCCCCCTCTGGTGCCAGGAACTGTACCAGGATGTGATAAAAAGCATTCTCCCTTCAAGAACTGATACAGTGCTCCTGGAGCTGCCATGGAGAAGTAAGCAAAGGGGTGACAGAGAACAATGGCAACGATGACGCATGATTTCAGGGACAGCCTGTCAGCAGACCTACAGACTGAGGGGTTTCTATAACAGAGGCAAGTGTTATTTTAAGCAGATGTTCATATTTGCTTATGTCTACTCAATTAGAAATTCCTCATGGTCATAATGGTAGAGGAGGGCTTTAGAAATGCATGAAGGGGAACAAGGCTGCAGCTAAAGCTTGGGGTGGGTGTATTGTGCAAAAGGAGATGCGGGAAGGAAATAACAAAGGAACCTGCATGAGAAGCACATGAGCTGGATGAAGGCCAGTATTGCTGGCAGGGCTAAAGGGATCAAGTTAACATGCAGGATATAAGAGCAGCAATTATAGCCATTAAAGGTGGAGGGCATTGGCTTGAGTGCGAGGTGGACACAGGGCTAATGAAGAGGGGTTGGTTTGTGGTTCCAGAAGTGTTTGTTTCTAAATGAATGAAATGGATACATTTGTGTGTATACAAATGAAGAGTTTCATGTTCCATGCCTTTTTCATTGCTTTTTTGTTGTTGTGGTTTTTTTTTCTTTTTGTATATAATTTAAGTAAATTACTACAAAAGTAGTAATAAAAAATACTTTAATTCCAGTGAGGCATAATGGCTTGCTCGCTAGCGAACAGTACTGGAGTCTCACTAGGAATTCCTGTGTAGTTTGTACTCGGACAACCTCTAGAGCTTGCACTTGCACAACACACACGTGCTGTGATTCTGGTCTATAATGGGGTCTGGCTTTTCCCCTGATTTTTTACCTCTTCCCCTACATCACTACCATCGCCCCCAATGGCTTCTACATGGCTGCCTGCCTGTGTTGAGGGGGTTTTATTCTGGGGCAAAATTCAGGCCTGTTATTATTGTGGTTCTTAAAACAGTTTTAGCAAAATGTAGGGACTCAATATTTTTTGATAACTGCATGAAATTCAGGCGAGTACTGGCATCTCAGAATTAGTGGAAATATAGTTTCTTTAGAAAAAGGATTTCTTTGTTCTTTCACGCTCTTTTCCTTTCTGATGTCAGCAATCTGACCTGACTTGTTCATTGAAAGAAGTGTAGTCATCAAAGGAACAATTGTCAGGACCCTGGCTCTGCAAGAAAGCCAGAGGTACTGACAGTGTCAGTTTTAACAGGAAGTGGACTTTACATTAAAAAGTGTTTAAAGTCATAGAAAGTAAGACCTGAAAGCAAGGGTCTCAAACTCCCCATGCAGCTGTAAATGGCAAGGTCAAGCCCACATAGCAAGATTAATTCCTGTGTTAAGAGTTTCATTGTGGTACAACTGTTTACACGCACTGACTTCTAAAGACAGTGCAACGGATGATGCTGCTTTCCTCTTTTTTTCTCCACTGATTTCCTCCTGTCTTCAGCAGTCAGTGTGATTTGACCAGTTAGGGATCAGTTAGGAGTGAATCTGAGGACCTTAGATTTTACAACTAGTTCTTGGGTTGACTCGCTGCCTGGTTGTGGACAAGATACAGCTGTCCTGTATCATTTTCTGCCTTGTAAGGCAGTATTTCCCTCATTACGAGTGGCTTGTCAATATGGGCCAATGTTTGTTATAGCTTTATAAGTAGTACATATAAACATATGTGAATGCTAAAGATTTCATCCTTGTGACTTTGAAAAAAAGACTTGGGAAAAGATGAACACTGCCAACAATTCATGTCAGTTGAAAACAAAATGCCACAGGAAACAGAGCAGAAAAAGCTTAATCTCCAAAGTGATCAGCTGAAACCTGCTGCCTTTAAAATGGTTGCCTGTGTTAGAGGTAGAGCGCCACATCACCTGATCATGTCAGCAAATATCTACAGCTGTCTTCAGGGCGACCTACTCAATCTGCAGCATACTGAGATTAAAAATTATTTTTCCAAAGACATTTGAAAAGTTTGATGAAGTCACATGATCTTTTGCTTTTATTTCTTATGCAATATAAGGGTGCAGGACACTTTACAATCACAAGCCCAATGCCTCAGAATATCCACACAAAGGAGTTCATTCTCAGTGTTTTATTTCTAGTCTAAGGCAAAATTTTTTCTTGGACATCAGCATGTGTAGTGATAGAAAATACGTAGCTGGTGTAGAAGCATTGTAGATATTTCAAGTTTGAACATGCAAAATTCAGTGAGAATGTTGAAGCTCTAGGTTTACACCATTAGCTCACAGTCAGACAATCTGTGATACAGCCCGTGTTCACCTAGTATGTATAGTGCTTCTTACAGATTTATACCACCTCTTGGTCGGACCATTAATTTCTTTATTTCTAAGCCTGGATGTTCCTAGTAAAAATATGTTGATGTTGAATACTAAGGAAAGCTTCATATGCATAATTAAGCACCATTATAAAATACTTGAATAAATGCCCTCTTTGCAGCTTTTATTTTAGTCGTCTTATAAATACATACTAGGGTGCTGTGACACAAGTGATTTCAGAGCTAGCAACGCAAGACATTTTTCCTTGGTCGCAGTCCTTAACTTGCACAGTCCCATGTGCAAGCTGAAGAGGACGTTCTTCATCTTTTTCAACTTACATGTGCACATGGTTGTGCACATGGCACAAAACCAGTTTCCTATTTCATAGGTAGTATGTCTGCATAGGTTTTTGAGGCAGACTGGATTGCCTGCGCTCAGAGCTTACTGGAAACTGCATTAGGATGATGCTCAAGCTAATATTCCTCATGATATTGCTTATTAACCTGAGTCTGGTGCTGTATGCAGTAGCTACAGTGCATGTAGCTACATGGCTTTTGATCTGCATGCTCCCCAGGGAGGACTTCACTGCTTCTTCTGCCAAAAGGCTCTACTCAATGTGTAATCATCTACCACTAATGGTACCGTGGTTGGTATTGATGGGTAAAATACTGGTCTCAGTAAAGTCAATAGCAAAACATTCACTTACATCAGTGATTTTCCAAGTCTTACATTGCAGCCAAATCTGTCTGTCTTTAATGCGAAAGGCAATCTAATGGTCACTCAAAAGGCAAACTGCAGACTGAAGCAGAAATATATTGATTTCTCATCTGTTTCCAAAAAATGGCTGGGGCAAATAATTTTGATTAAAAATACCTTTTTTTTTCCTAACCATTTTCCTGAACATTGCTCGACCATTTTGTTACAGCTTGAGACAGACAGCAAGCTTGAAATATTTTAGTCTGGTAGTTAAAATTTTGGCAAAATATTGAAAGTCTCGGCAGTTTTAACTGTAGATGTCTCTACCAGCTGTCCCTTGCAAAATGCTAGACTACACAAATATTTTGGTTAAGCAGGACACGGCAAAAAGGAAGACATTTTCTTCTTCAAGCTTTCCTTTTGTGCAGGGTTTTTTCACAAAACTCTTCATTTTCTATACCTGTAAATATCATCCTGTTCGAGACTGTTCATAGTCCAAATCATTTATATTAACTCTGATATCTTGGTTTTGCAGACCCGTATCCCATAAAATGCTTTGATTTAAAGAAGTTGAAGTTACTTGCCAAGTTCTTTTGACAAGCAAAATTTCTTCCAGTATTGGATCCTTGATTCATTATAGAACAAAATTATCTATGATAATTTTTCAGAAAGACTGTTAGCTTCTTTCTTGGCTTTTCAGGAAGCTAGATCCACACAAAGAGGCATGTAATAGGAATGACTGGGAACAAAGAGAATGTTTTTCCTCTGTCTACAATGTAATATTCATGACAGACGTTGCAATTATTAATTTTGAGGTCTTTCTTATTAGGAGTGAATATTACAACTCAAAAGCATGATAGCGGCTCTATTCATCATACTAAATACTCTCCTCATTGTACTGGGGTATGTTTATCTTCAGGCTTGTGCTCCAGGTCTTCTGAATGCAGCAGGTCAGAAACATGGGACTGGAAAAGAGTTCCTCCAGAAGCTGGATAATGCAGCAGTGAGGAAAACAAAGCTTTCAGGATAGTGTTGCTAATAAGATTGTGTTTTTCTGTTTGAGCATTAGAAGAAAGGGATTGAGTTTCTCTGCCCCGTTTAATGACAAGAAATTACATTTAGCATTTAACAGCACTTTTTGAATCTTTTACAGTACCAGTATCTCCACCTTCAAAAAAAAAATGGCATTAGTATCAAGAATATCACAGTACTTTTAAGCCTTTCAGAAGAGGAGCCAGTCAGCTTTTACATGTGTGAGACAAGAATCTCTGTCCTCCTTCAACAGCCCCATCCCCATCTCCTGTGACCTGAACAAGGGCAGGATTTGTTGCTGCTGGACTTTACTCTGTGCTAGAGGCAGCAGCCCACGGTAGCTCTGAGGCTCCTTTCTCATTTTTGACACATTGTCTCTCATTACTGTCTTACGAAGAGCATTGCAGCTCCAGTCTCACCACCATGTATTTACGCATCACTGATGAGGCTAAGATTGCCTGCTGAGCTCTCGAGCCTGCTAGTACTCATCCCTCTCAGCTTACTGAGTACGTCTTTGCAGTGGTGCAAATCAAGTTGAGTTTTGTTTGATGTTCTGGCAAGCTGAAGGTGTTTGACACAGACTGCAAGTAAATCATAAGAGTATCCACACAACCTCTGCTGAGACAGCAATATCCAGTATTGTAAACGATATATAGAAAGACAAGCAGATTATATAAAAACTGCTCATTGGAATTCATAGAGGAAAATTTACTAATCTACTGTAACAACTGTATGCTCACTTGGAAGTACTCCACTTTAATTATTAACGCAAAATGCAAGGATTTTTCAGTTCAGGATTTTTTTCAGTCTAAAGGAAGACTACAACAGTAAAAGATGACAAAGCAGTCCAACCCATGCATCTTCCTGTGTGATTTTTAGCTTAGCAGTTGACAGTCCTTTGTTTTCAGTCCCATCAGATGTTATTCAACACCCATTGTCCTAGTATCTCAACACTTGTGTTTGGTTTATAATAATGGAGGTAAACTCACCATCACTAAATTTAAGTGGGAAAAATGAAGACGCTCTCTAACATTAGTGGGAAGTTTTTGCAGTAGCCCTTCAATGTAAACAGTGAAGTCTAGAGACTCTTCAGTTTGTGGTTTTTATGTTTTTATCATGGATTACATGACAGTGCTTGCAATGGAAAGTCCCTTCCAGTTCTATGTAAACATTTTCTGAATCTGCTTCTCTATATTTTCCTTTAAATCTTCTAGGAGAAGTGACTTAACTAATAACATTACCCTGTGTACCCCTCCTATGGACATACCTTCTTGTTCTTCCTCTTCCAGGGCCTTACCTGGGAAACTTTCCTGGGAAGTTCTTGTATGATGTCATTGATTTCACTCAAGGACAGTAAGCATTTTGATAGCATCTGAGCATGTACATGCATTTGTACAGTGCAAGTCCTAGTGCCTGTGTGATATGTGGAAGCTTTCCGTAGTGCATCAACATCAAATATGTCCCTTGAAATTGGTGGTGTGTACAATCAGACTGTGATTCTGGATAGAATAGTCAATAAACACAAATCACATCAGCAAACTGTCTGAATATCCTTGATATTTCAGTTCTGCTGCTGCTTGTCACATTTTTCTTTTGGTACCATTGCAAAAAGTCAGTGACATCAGCCAGACTTCCCCACCTACCTTTCCTCCCCACCTGGGGAAGGCATACAAGCCCACTGGGAACTAGCCAAATGTGTTTTGTATGCCAGCAAGTGTGTGCTGCTCACTTCACCTGACAGGCAGCGACAAGGCACAAGGCTGTCTGCTGGTGTAAAGGAAGGGCTGGAAGGACAGCGCAGGGCACCTGTATGCCAGAGGGGCCCAAGTATATTAATGCCACCCACTGCTGAGCCATCTGCAGGTTATCTCACATGATAGTGACTTGATGGACAGTGAGTTATTAGAAAGGAGTCACACCACGTCTGCTGTGGGGGCTCAAGCGTATCTCCTCCTGCTATGCTGTTATTTATCTCTTCACCTATTTTCAACATTTGCTTTTAATTTGTATACTGGCAGTGACACAAGGCAGGAGTCCACAAATGCACAAAATAGCAGCTGGTTGAGCCCCAAAAGAACTGTCTTTTGGCAATAAATTTGAGAAGCAGACAGCAAACCACATTATGGTAGGTAGAGAACAGGTTGGTCACTTGAGTGCTTATGTATGTGCTTACTGCAGGGTATGTTACTTACTTAAACAGGCACGGACAGCAAGAATATGACAGTGGGCAGTGTTGTTTCCTGGGGACTGGTGCGGGCTACAGGAGCTCCCTTTTGAGGGACCTCTTTGACATTAATGCAGTATGGACAGCCATGGGTATCCCGCATGCACTGACCTCACACAAGCAAACTACAGTTACCCATCTCCTCCCTCCTTTTGACACAAAGAGTTGCCACATACTCTTCTTGAATAATTAAGCTACAGCTGAATAATTCCGAGTGATTTGTCTATTGTCTGATGTTGAACAGGTTTGACTCTCCGCAGCACTACATGTACAATGGTGTAATGTTCTTCCTAACTCCAGGGGTAACTGTGGGTTTTTTCCCTTCCATCTCTTCTCTGCATTTACACTGCCCTGTATCTTGAGGTATCAGTAACCAGCCTGCCCTTGCTGCAGAGCAGGGAACAGTCTCTATCATCAGTGAAGAAAGGACTTCATTCAAACATCACCTGCACAACAAGCTGCACCAGGAGAAAAAAAAAAAAAAAAAAAAAAAAAGTGGTGTCCTTACTAAGAGTCTCAGTCAGTCATGCAATAGGAAGGCTCTGGCTTTCTAACGGGATTTTATCCCTGGGCCCAAAGGAGCTGACAGTGGATGGGCTTGAAGGAGCTCTAGAGAGGCTCTTGTGATCACACAGGAAGAGCTGAGATGCAAAGGAAGGTTCCCACATCTGCTATGAGATGCCCATCTCCAGTCTTCATCCCCACCGTTGCCCCAGTGGGGTGTGCTCCCCCACTGCACTCAGACCCTTTCCTGCTTGACAGCTTGACCGCAGGTTGAATGGAGTGTGCAAGGCATTGCTTGAACTGAAAACTTAGCATTGCCAGCCTCAGAATATATTCAAAACAGATAGCAAAAAATACTGTTTATGTGTTTCCTTTTTTGCCATCCTCCATTCTCCCTCACATTCCTTCCCACCATCTGTTACTACTGCTGTCTCTCACTCCAGATCGCCCACCACGCACCTTTCTCCTATGTTCTGCTGGCATAGCAAAGGAAGAGGGCTCTGCCTGCAGAACAGTCAGTCTGCCCCAACAGCAGAAAGGAATTTGCAGCAGCAAAGCCAGGTACTCACTGGCTACCTCACTTCTCCAAACTCTGTCAGGAGCAGAGAATACACATGCCAAGTCACCTGCTAACTCAGCAGAAGCAAAAGGGATGCTAAGCAAGCATTTTTGAGCAGAGGAAGTCAAATAGATTACTGATGCAATTTCACCAGTTTCACCAACTCTGCCAAGGATAGGTTTGTCCCAAGGAACCATCAGGAGTGTGGCACACGAGAAAGTCAGACCCTGAGATCTGGAGTCCCATGCCCTACAGCCCACGCTGACGTTGCTGTGCACACATAGACAGCAGTACAATTCCACGATTGCTCATCTTCAGTTCTCTAACTCTGTAGTATCGCTCCTCAGACTAAAACCTTAATGAGTACTTGCCAAGTTCCTGTAATCACACCAAATTTCATAATTTAAACATGTTTTGAAGCTTCAGAGAAAAAAAATACATACATCAGTGGGAACCAGCCATCTGGAAAACTTTGGAGGCTTTTTTTGCTCATTTGTTTGTTTGCAATTCAGCTATTCCAGTACTGTAAGTGGAATTTAGTTATTTATTTAATTTTTAAGTTTTTAGGTTACAACATGAGTTTTGACTAACAGATGAAAGCACAACTCATGCAGGGGTAACACCACTGTGAAATGCAAATGATTTCCAAATGATGAATGAGGTTTGTGGCTATGCCAAACTACCATCCATGCTGTTACGACCTGTTACTTTTTTCTAATGCTGTTTGCACAATGGTTGACTGTACCCCCAAACAAGGGGCAGAGTCTTGAACTTAGGGTACAAAGGAAGAGACAGATGCAGCCTCATCAACCATGAGCTATTCAAAATATCATTGGTCAAATCATCAAAAAAATAAGAGACAGTGATACAAAATGCCTTTTGAAAACATATTTTGGAATATGCCATGAACCCAGCTCAGGTGCACTCTGCATTATATATTACAATATGTGCCATCTCTGCTTTCACACAAAATCAAAACTACTTTAAATAAGTGATTAGGTTACTCCTTCCTTCCATGTTCACGCTTTTTTTTTTTTAATAATTTATCCTTGCTGACATGATTTTATATACTGTATAATTCCTGACTTTATACAGGTCTATGGATGTTGCATAATTCTGTTTAAAGAAGAAATCAGAGTGAAAAATAGATTTTTAGAGTATGCTTTGATCTCAAAAAACCTCCCCATGTTTTTCCAGGTAGCCCTGCACCCTTCACATGCTCCTGTTCACACTGTGCAGGGAAATCAATGTCAATTCTGCCAGCGTCAGGAATGGTGGACAAAGCCTTAAGTGAGAAACCAGAGGAAGCATCTCTAAGGTGGATTGCTTCTCAGTGCTGTCATACGTGAAATAAAATTACAAGAATATCCATACTGTATAGATATTTGAGAACCAGCAGTAGCATTTTTAGAAGTAAAACACAACTTGGGTGTTCCTTATGTGATGTCTTATTTTTACCTTAACCACGAGGACAAGCTGATAGTATTTTTTTCGTATCTAATGCTTCAAATATGATCCTAACTACCATTAATTCAAAACAATAAAAAGGCTGCCTAAATTGAAGATCTGCTCTGTATTTGGTACAGCTGTCCTCACCACTGTGTGACTGCTACTCATGGGGGCAGTGAAGGCTCTGTCCACTGCAGGTCCTTGCACTCATTACTCAGGGCGACACATATGCTCCGCTTTTCTGCCCAAAGCAGCAGGTGTCTCAGAAAATGATGGTGGAGCAAAAGAGAAAATATATCTTCCTTATAATAGCTAGATAACCTACAAATTCATCCAACACCTCACAGTTAGAGGTGGCAAAACCAGCTAGACTTAGGCTAGGGCTCCTAATTTCCAATCCAATCACCTTTATTTTCAGCCTTGGGAAAGTTTGAATACCAGGATTAACCTTTCTCTTAAGTGCTCTCCCATGCCATCTTTTTCTGGCCAGTGTTTGTTTTGTTGTTTTTGTTTGTTTATTTGAGCAGCCCATTTAAGGCCATTTAACAATGAGAAAACAGTCAGGAGAATTGAACATCAATTAAAGTGGAGGAAGAGAGAGACCAACAAGTGAGCTATGACTTCTGTGGAAGGGAAAGCAGAAGAGGAGGAGTGGAAGGACACAGAAGAAACAATAATGACAGGAAAGAAAGAAAAGACACAGTAAAAGATAAGAAACAGCAGAACTGTAACACAAACAAAAGCTACACAATCTGCTATAAGGAAAAGAAAACCATTGGACCACAGGAGCAAAATGAAAAAAACCACATGAATATACAATTTTACTCCAAAAACAATTAAGAGGCAACAAGTTGACAAATATAGAACAAAAATGAATATTCCTTTAGATAACAAGATACATGACCTTGGAGAAGATGGCAGCAATTTTCAGGGTTTTTTTCCCAACCATATCTCGGGCAACAATTGTAGGTGTTGATTTTTAATTGAGCATAATTGATTTACATATTTACAGCATCGCATCCCTCCTTCCTCTGCCACCAGTGAAATTCTTTCAGAACGTATCAAATCTTGATTTCCAGTGTCATTATCATAAATAAAGGCTGGTCATCTCTGTTTTCTCTACTTTCTGATAGCACATTGTTTTGTGCCTGCTGTCAAGCAAAGCTCCAATTGAGAAATTTCTCTTTGAAAATGTATTTTAGTGGAACATAGCACCCTAATCAAAATAGCTGTTTATAGTCTTAGAAGGCAAAAAAAACAACTGTTAACATTTGGATGATTCTACAATTAACATTTGTATGATCTTACATCATAATGTGAATATATTTGAATGCTTTTGGGTGCTGCATAATAAAGAGCCAGTTACTAAACTTAGCAGCACTTCATGTAGATTAGACATTATAATTGATGCTTACAGAACAGGACCCAGAGAAATTAATTTTATGTTGCTCCAATTTCACTGGTTTAAATTAAAGGGTTACACAAAAGGCCTTTACCACAGGAAAAAAAAAAAGTGCACATATTCATGGATGATCACAATTGTGTTTTTTTGTTCTCTGGAAGTAGGTGGATATGTTGTTATTGCTGCCCAGGGTGAGCTCTCCCTAGCTCAGTGTCCTATACCACAATCTTGCTACATCAGACTTCAGTCTCCTTCAGCATCCCTGGGCTCAGGCACTTTTCCGGTTTCCTTCCTCCCTGCTTCACAAGTTATACACTGACTGTTACAGCCTCCAATAACTTCCCTGTCCCAAACAAACCAGAACAACAGTGCTCACATTGTTTTTTTTTTTCCTATCCTGTAACCATCCTCTTCCAGCATTAAGGCCTTGGTCATACCATGGCTTTTCAGCTCACAATTCAGGAGCAATAGCAGGAGAGGTGTTTAGCCAGACCCCTTGGGAGTAACCCACACAGCAATCCTTCTTTAGCTGGCCTACCTAGACAAAGAAACAACCCAAATCCTCATGTACTGGTACACATTCCTCTACCTCCCTTCCCTCCCCGTCCCTGCTCATGTTTCATTCAGCTTTTCCAGGGAGTCCAAATCTATGCTAACATCTCCTCCTGTTAGTCCAGGCTTTATCAATTTTCCAGTCAAGGCTCTGGCTCTGTGCACAAAGTTTGGAAGAGAAGGGCCTTACCTAGAACAGAAATACTCTTGTGTTTTTAATCCAGAGCCTGCTCATGTACCAAGAGCCTTTAATGATCAACCTGAATAGATCTGCTGGCACAGTGCTGTGCCTTCAGCAGCAGAAAGACTGCCAGAGACATAAGGCACAGAATAATTCATACTAGTCCTGATGGAGATTGTGTTGGGATATACAACCCAAATCATCCAAATATTATATTATATATAGGGAGACAGTTTACTGTATAGATGCCAGACTGTGGCTAAACAGTAAGATTTACACCTCCAGAGCCAGAAACATAATTCAGCTGCAGCTGATCAATGAAAGACTTAAGTAGATGGAACAGCTCCAGGATTGTATTGAGGTACAAAGCTGTTAGCCCAAGTGCAGGCTCCAGCTCTGGGCATCTACCTCCCAAGCAGGTGCCACTAACACCAGCCCCTAGAGATGCTCTTATTCACTGTCCTAGCAAAGTCAGGAATAGGTTCTGCACACTCCAGTATAATTTACTGTGGTTAAGGAACTCCCTAAAGAAGTCAACTCCCTCCTAGGTTTAAACTCAGGCTCCCCACATGTCATTGAAAAGCAAAGTGGTACTACCATGTTATGGAGTAAAGGAACAACTTGGGTGTCTGACCCCAGAAGACGACTTTGAGTTGTGCTGGATTCAGCACTCTAAGATACTCCTGCTGTGAAAGGTGAGAAACCTCATCCTTCTCCTTCACATATTCTGTGAAGGAATATCACAGAAGATGCTTTGTATGTTGATAAGGAAGAAGGAACTCCCTGAATACAGAATTTAACTGATGCACAAATAATCCTGAATCATCACCATCAATGCTAGTATGAAATCCTCTCCTAGTAGCTCCTAGTTAAGCTAGCTCATTCCAAGCACTCTAATCTAAAATTATATTTATAAGGAAAGTCATAAAAGTGGGAACTCCAGTCATCAATGTTTGATGAAAGGAAGGAAAAAAATAAGATTTTTTGTGCATGTGGAATCCCTAGTTAAATATTAGCAAAACAGGGAGGTGAAAACAACAATAGGCAGGGAAAATCCTATTATCAGGCCTCATTGATACTGTAGTTAATTGATTTTCCACTTAAGAGTCCAAGGAGCAGCAGGAAGCTTTCTTTAAGGTGGGTAATAGATTAGCACCCGTTGGAGAGACAGAGAGGAAAGGGAATACTCGTATGTAACAAATGTGAACTTTTCCACTTTTGAAAACTTTCAACCATTTACTTCAGAAGTTAGTATAAAACTCAGTGGTGTAGTTTTCATAGTCTAATATAAGCCTTAAAAGAATTTTTTTCAACTTTACATGATAAAAAAATATGTAATTTTCACTGTTTATGAGACTTTTCCTCTCCTGTACTGTATCTGGGGAACCATAAATTGCAGAATTCAGCATTGCTTATCTCTGTCTAGTCTCTTGGTTCACATTTTTATTCTCTTTTCATGCAGTGATTCAGATGCTATGACTAATGAGACATGGAGAGAGAAGCAAAAGTTATTTTTACAGAATGAAAAAAGGGCAATAATATGCCAGGTGCCACTCCATCGTGCCTAAAGATACACCAACACAGCTTGAACTGGTCTAAATTCTCAGGGTTTGTCTACACACGGCTGTTTTGGTTCAGTTAAACCAATGCAGACTTTTAAGCTTAGTCAGCACCAACCACTTAAACAAGAGCAGTACAGTGCTAGAAAGGTTGTCCAAGAATATCATCAAAGTAATGGTCTGTCCAAACACAGATATGTTTAGGTGAGATATACTGGGACTTAAACCTCAAATGGATGCAAGGCGGGTACAGCTGGTCCAAAAGACAAATTATCTCCTACCTACCTACTTACAAATGCACCCTCTGAAACACTGTTGGATACTAGGTATGATAGAGCAATAGCCTCATTACCGCTGCAAAGCCTGTATGCTTTTATTCTTATCTTTAAGGATGTCATTGTAAGAAATCAGAAGTCAAGTACACGTACAAATGTGCACCTGCTATAGGTATGATATTGCTGTGCACATAGGCTGAGTACTGTAGACAGGCTCTGATGTTACAAGAATAGGCAGATTAGTATTTATTGCACCTTGAGATAACTTGAGCACAGGATGCAATTCTTGTGATTGCTCTCAAAAATCCTATGCTCTGTGTCAGAAATCCCATGGGCTGCAGAGCGGCACTGTGCCATGATGTCCTCCAACATCCTGGGTCACGGTCCTCCCTACTCAGGGACCCTTCCTGGTGAGAGCGCACCTTTGGCTCTTGCCCTAGGCATTCTCATCAATGCAGGGAAACACAAACAGAACCTGTCCTGCAAATCCGAAGCCTCGAAATGTCTGTTGTTAATAGTGCTGAATTCATCCCAGTAGTCAAAATCCAAGAGCAATGCTGCCTTACACATCTTTCTAGCTCAAAGTACACCTTTTCTTTTTAATCTAAAACCTTTTCCTATTTATACCCTGCTTCAACAGCTGTGCCTTATTCCCCATTCAACATCCATTTTCCCTTAAGAGGGATAATTAATTTAGAACTCCAGGCAATAAGACATAGGTGAGAAACCAGCTTTCCTGGTGTTGCCTTTCTTTTCTTAACCATAAAAATGGTGCAATTCTGCCTCACATTTACGTGGAAAAGGGGGAATACACCTAAAATCCAAACCAAAACCAGAAAAGAATTCCTTTTAATGCTGTGCTAACGTAATGAAACAGTGGGAATTGCAGAAGTCATATTCCTCTACTGCAGTATTAATTCATTGTGGGTTCATAGGTACTAAGAAGTCAAGAACTGACAAAATTAGGCTTTGATGTGTCATCTTCACTTAAGCAGCCACATGCTAGCTGAAGTAAATAGTTTCAACAAGTATTTTCAAGAACCTCAGGTGTAGGAGCAGTACTTCAGAGATTTCTTTGCCCCATCAAAGCAGACCAGCCTGTTGGCATTTGTGTAAGCTTTCTCTACATGCTCCCTGATTTGTAGTCCTGAAGGCTGCTAGCAGTCAGGTGCTTCAGTTACCAAGTGAATCTCAGCCCTTTCTTACCTGAGATTATAGATCCAAGAGCTCATACTCACCTTGCGATAAGGCAGAAATGGATCCCTAGGCTAAGGGAGCTGCCATCTTAGGTCTTTTGTCTGAACTGGTCTTAGGACGTTGCTGGCCCTTACAAAGAATGTCATCCTTTGTGACTGGAAGAGGGGAAACTGGGGAACACTTGGTGTCATCCTCCTCCCAGTTGGGTTTTAAATCCTCAGTTCACCAAGGACCCATAATCTGAGACATTACCTCTCTCTGTCTTGGGTTACCTTCCTTGGTGCTCAACAGCAAACTCGACCTGATCTCAGGGAAGCTGCAAACGCATGCAGATGTCACAATAGGGCAAAAAGTGTCCTGAGAACATATAACCAGGCACATGTTGACAATCTCAGTTATTTAGCAATACTTGTACTCATGTCCAATCATCGACCTAAGACTGAGGTCAAAGCTTTTTTTGAATCTAGTGCATAGAAAAGCCTTTTCTTGATGATGTAATTAAGTATGCGGAGTAGTTTATTCCATACCCTTTGTGCAATGAGTGACTTCTGCTAGCCTACTTTTTTCATGATTTCCCTTTAGAGCTAAAGCCCCAGTCATGATGGTGAAAAATATATTTTTTTTCTCCCCCCCAATAATGGCACAGTATATAAAGTATGGAAATGAAAACATTTACGCATGTGGTACTCTGTGGGAGTCTATGTTAGCTCCTCTCTCAATAAAATCCAGATGATTCCATTTTTCCAACACAGCATGTGCTCATGCTATATGCATTGTGTTTTGCAGATGCTACAAAAGAAGCCTTATGGAGATGGACTTGCGGACAAGAGCAAGAGAAAACTACACTTACAGTAAATAAAAGTGTCGCTCACAGAGGATCTTTCACCTCCTAGCCTTTGAAGTTGGAAGGACACACAGCCTGGACAGGTAAGGGAATTATATTGCTGATGATTTATGGCATTTTTTCTCATAAGCACACTTGTACAAAGAAAGAGCAGTTTGCAAAACTGTGTTTAAGAAGAACTGGATTTGTCAGCTATAACAATAGCTAGGGGAAGATTTCAATAAAATAATAGGTGTTTTTCATCTTTAATGTCTATAATTAGTTAATGTGCCATAAAAACAGGCCCATCATCATTACTCTTCCTCTCTCCACTGGAAAATAAAAAAATCAACAAAGAAGAGAAAACAGACAAACCCATTATTTTGTTAGCTCATGTTTTAAGATCCTGGTTCCTGTTTAGTATGCATTTAATAACGATACATTCAAGTGAATAATTTAGACCTTCAATGACAACTTTTCAAGAGTGGTTTTATCAATGTCAGACAGTTTCCTGTTTTGACCATATAAACACAAGACAGGAATCACCACTGACATTATTAGTTTTGGCTCATCTTCCTGCTGCTGGGATAGGAAAGACCCATTTCTTTTTTCTGGTGGTGAATTAGCATTGTTACTTTTAGAACTTCCTAATTGTAAATACTGAATCAAATGTATTACCGTAAAAGAAGAAAGAGAAAAAAAAAAAAAGTCCTGCCTTGTTGGCACTGCTAAAGTTGCAAAGCCAGATGTTCCTGGGAAATGTTAGAATTACATTTCCACCATCTTAATTTTTCAGGTTATTACTTCTGTGTTCTTAGCCACAGACAGCAACCTTACTGGTAATAACAAGCCTGCTTACAGCAGATCTGGTGATGCCACATTTGCTTACACAGATACTGAAAGCAGGAACCCATCTCTGCTCAGCAAAGCATTTTGCTTTGTTGACAATAGTTTTGGTGGCAATTAAACATGTGTGAGTGAGGATTATTTTAAGGAATTGTATGTTCAGCCGTACACAACTGCTCTGCATTCTCATATTCACACCAATAGCCTCACTGGGGATAGTTTTTACATTAAGCAAAACGTCTAGCCCCTTTTGTTATGGGCGTATGGAGCTAGCAGGTGTAAGCAGCTCACCTTGCCCTGTAGGAAACATCTCAGCTGAAGGCAAAACCAGCTCCAACCCGGTAAGCGTCTTTCCCATCCCTGTGAGGTTTTTTTTTCAGGTTGTAGCTTACCATTTCACTGTGTTCAGGGAAAGATACTTAGATTAAAAAGTACTTTGAAATAAAGAGATCAGGTAAAAAAAAAATATAAATCACTAAACATTTAGTATTTCCTTCTACATGCTCAGAGATTTTTTTTTTTTAGCTTTCTCGTCAAGCCTTATATTGTTTCCTGTTATCAACATAATTTTATGTAGGTGCATACCCTCCATAAGGTGCCAAGCTGCACGGTGTTCTGTTGGATTTAGTAACAGACTTAAATTTAGCAATTTTCTGATTGGAAATAATGCCATTATTCATGTGCCCTTGTACCAACTCCCAAGCTACTGCCTGGCTCTCTTGGTAATATTACATTCCTGATGCACATTATCTCAGAGGTCAATGCAAAAGGAAAGGTGTTACACAACTCTCAGGCACAAATGCCCCAAGGAGATCCCAGATAGGCACAAAAATGTTATAGCCTAATCTTGGCACAACATTTGCTGTGTTCTTAAACACTTTAAATATGTGCAGTGCTCTCTTTGTAAGTGTTACTTATAGCTGAGACGTCTGCATTTCTTCAGGACACTTAGTATAGCCTTCATGATATCTATCCACAAGAATGGTAAAAAGCAGTCATCTAATGGGCTAAACTGAAGGGAAATATGAGCTTATTCTTATTTTTGCGGTTATGTGGAGGTTCTTTTCATACCTAATGTTACTATGTGAGTAACCTGCAAAGGCAAATACCTAAAGATAGTGATCTAAATTCAGAAGCAGCTAAGCAATTGCAGTCATTTTGTATTCAGAATTTGGCTTCCCCTACAAAGCCAAGTTTAAAATTTTGAATTTAGTTTCTTGGTGGCTTAATGATGAAAATTATTATTGATGTCCACATTAGGTGTAGTGAAGAAGCAAAGACTAAAACTGCATCAGTGCAACAGTCTAGGTGTGAGCTCAGGGTACCATAATACACATTAGCCTGCACTGAGCTCGCTGTTGCTGCAGCCAACCTTACTGCTGCCTCCTGGTATTATAGCCCAGTCACTTGTGCAACTGCAGTGCCGGCACAAGTCAAAGCTGATGCAGCCCAGGTGGAAAGGGGGAAGCTAAGCAGCTACAAACAGCTGGCAAGGCCAGAGACAAGGAGCCATTAGCTAATGAACTGATGAGGACAGGAGCACCTCTAGGCTTCTCCCCTCCTCATATCCAGGTCTGCAGCTCTGAGCTTCTTCACATAGTGAGTTGCATGCAGTTGTGTATGAAAGCTGTCAAGAGCTGGAGATTAAAATATTTGACTTGCTTGAGAGAAAAGGACTTAGTGACACAAACCAGGAACTGTGATGAAATATTGTTTACCAGGCAAGTGTGGGGCTAGAAATCAATACACCAAAAATTGCCGTGACCAGAAGTTAGACTTAGTGAACAAAATTCATTAAGACAAGCTATGTCGCACACCTTTGCATGAGTGGTTTAAGGCTGTTACTTCCTTTTTGCTTTCTCCTTAGAGCAAAATATTTATATAGTGTCACTTAAATTCTGAAGGAGAAAATAATAAAAAATATTGGCAGTCCTTCTAATGAAACATTTACTAATAAAGGCTTTAATTAAAATGATGTCAAAAAACCTAGTAGAAAATTCTAAAAACCCACAATTGTGTGTAGAAAGTCACTTGTGCGACATCTTTTGTATTTGCTTTTAAAGAAGCTTCAATGAGAACACTTTAGTTTTTCCCTATTCCACTCCCCATAAATATCAGTTGTCCCACTTGCACCGGTTGTAGTGAAGTTAAATAGGTAAAAAGATTTTCTTACCAGCACCATGCTAGGAGTTATTCCGCAAAAGTGATCTGAAGATGAAGCACAAGGCTTTATGAACCAGGGGTGTGGCAGACACAATAGCAGGAGTGTATGAAACTGTAGAACAAGTGGAGATATGGGAGTTGGTGACTGGATTATTAATAGAGCAGGGGAGCTCTGAAGAAGGGATGGGAGTGGTAGAGAAAGTACCAGTATCTAATAAACTCAGTGTATCTCATGCTAATATGCCTTTCTTCAGCTAAAGGCCAGAAAGCCCCAAGGCACTGCTCATGCAAATTGGCATGGTGCCGCTGACTTTAAAGGCACCCCTGGCTAATTTAGGCAAGCAAAAGAAAATAAGCCAAATAAAAGCGACAGAAGGAAAGATTTGTATCCCTTGTACCTTCCTTTCAAACTGATAAGTTTGGGGTAACAAACGAGTTGGCAGAAGGGTCACCAGTTTATAGTACAAGCATCTGCTACATTTGCTGTATACACATTTTTATAAAGCATAATTTGGGGTGCTGATATTTGTTGTCTTTCCTTCGTCCCCTCTTTTTCCCTCCAAACAGAAATATCCTCCAGCTAGTGCTCATCCTAGTAAGAGTAGTAGCACATATACTTGCAGACGGTGGAGAAAAAGAGCTTCAGTCTATATAGATATATGTATGTATTGCTGGCAATCAGCAGAAAGCATAAATTGTCTTCTTTCTTATAACTTCTCACCCACAAGCTCGGATTTCATCTGACTACACTAAACATACAGTTGTGGTGCATGAACTTGCCTAGCCCTCAGGCAGAACTATATAAGATTTTTGTTGCCAGCAGACTAAAATTCAGTTTAACACCTGTTTGCCCACACAGAGCTAAACTGGCAGCAACAGAAAATGAACAGAGCTCTCTCCTTAGCACTCTGCTGTGCTGCCCTGTCGATCCAGGAGCTGATAGTGGTTATTTATATCTTTCCAAAGAAGGTATAAAACACAGAAATTACTATGGTTGTGGCTAGAGTAGGAGGCACAGGTGTGTCAGCACACCCTGTGGTGCTGGTGCCTGAGGATTTGGGATGCGAGGATGGGCAGGGGAAGGGGTGCACCTGTGCCAGGGAGAGAGCAAGTGGTTCACTTGGATCCAGAAGTTGAGAGATGCTATGTAATCCTATGGTCTGGTCATGATCCTTGGTAGCATCTGTGTGGTAGAGAGGTACTTAGAGATGGGTAAGTCCTTCAAGCTGCACCAAAAGGGTGGTTTTGTTAGGAAGGAATCCTCTGCTGACAAGGGAAACTATTTAAAACAATAAAAAATTCAATAGGAACTGGAGTTTTAACTACTGAAGGTGGAGAGTTCCAGAGCTATATAACAGTGAGTTACTTTCATTGCAGCCATTTTCAGACTGGAAGTTATTTGTGCAGATCTTCCTTTCAAATAGCTCAAAGAAGGACGAGGATTAAGTTTCATTTAGGGCTTGACTACGAGCCATTCATCCAACATCCCATGCATCTGCCAGACAAGACCTCATTGCAATATATATTTGTCTTTGCCTTTCTGATTTAAGCAATTGCAGACCTTTCCTAGGAAACTAGCAGAACTGAACCAGTGCTGAATTTGAAATGACATCAAAAAAGCTGGTTTTACAAGAAAAAAAAAAAGAAAAAATCAATTGATTAAAGTTACCAGCTTGAAATAATTTGTTTAAAGTTCATCTACTGAAGTGAAAACTCCCATAAAAAAATAGAGTAGTGTATATGTATATCATGTATGCATATAATTTGAATAGCTGTTACTCAGAGCCAGAGAGAGTAGAAAATAAGAGGCTACATACTCTCCAAGCTCTAACTCAAAGCCTCAACTGCTTCCACAGTCTCAGCACAGCTGGAAGTTGGGGGTTTTTTGCTAAATTTATCAGCAGTAAAGTGGCGAACAACCAGGAAATATGAAAACAGCATAATTAGACTTCAGACTTCACATCCCAGGGATGGGAGTGGAGCAGCTCACCACCCCTTTGAAACCAAAGGCAAATCTAAAGAAGGATTGAAAACCCAGCCAAAAAAAGATGTCACTAAGTACTTGCATTTCTATTTGGAATAGTTAAAAACTGTATTTAATTATACTTTTGAAAGAGAGATAGTTCAAAGCAGGTACAAATTTGATTTGAAAATCAAACACTGTGTTTTGGTTTGTTTTCCAGGGGTCTATAAATGCTGTGCTTCTAGGTGATTTTTTAAAAGTATTGGTCAAATCTAGCAAAGCTTTTTGCAACAGTTTTAGTGAAGCTGTACTTTGGTGCAGTGAGGTTATGGCACATTTTCTGAAGGATGGATTAAAACGTTTTGGGTAGGACTTTCCACAAGTGCCAGATCCAAGTCATAGTCTAGATTACCTAAGCATAGCTTCTTGTTTTGGAAAAGAAAAAAACAGTCAATTTTGAAAGTTTTCCCCATTTATCCCTTAGTTTCTCAAAAACCCACTCTATTTAGGGTGATGATGTTTCTGAAGTGGATATTGAGAAAAATGCTACTTTCTTCTGAGGATCCCCAGTTTCTTACAAAATCCTTACAAAATCAATACTACATGCTAGTTGCCCTCCTCATCTCTGAAAAAATCAAGTCATAAATCTTTCTGGCATCTCTGTTTATTCTCCTAATTATGCTGTATGAATAGCACTGATGAAGAAAGCAAGCTGGTTTTTGTTAAATTGTATGTCTGGAGAGCCTTGTGAGGGGGACTGTGTAGTTGTGCAGATAAAGCCTCTAACTCCACATTAATACACAGTGGAAAAAGAAAAGAAACAGCAACTGCCATAGAGTATGAAATGCAAGATACACCTTGCATTAGCATTTCTGAGCTGAAGGAATGGGCTATCAAGATTTAGGTAGCATAATATTCCATGTTCCATATTCTATTCAAAAAGTATCATTAAAAAAATCTCATCAGAGAACATTTAATATAAATCCTTCTTTCAGATTCCCTGCAGGAATTGGATGCCCTAGCTAACAAAGCCTTGATTTATTCAATAAAACATACTCTTTTTTTCCTTTAAAATATAGACAGGGCACCTACTTCTACTATCTCCGTGGTTCAGCTGCCACTGCACAAATGTTCCTTTATATCCAAGGAGTACCCGAGTGCTACAGCATGTCCTTATGCACAATGGTCTCTATTCACACACCTTGCAAGAAAAAGTAAACAAGGACACAAGTAATTGCTAAACACACAGAAACTTATACAAGCTTCCACAAACACATCACTTTCCCCTCCTACCAGGATTTTAACACAACAGCCTGTTAGCAGGCATGTGAAGGAAGTCAAAGCAAGAGCAGGATTTGCTGCCTTACTTTATCTCTTTGCAGCCTTGTAGGAGAGAAGGGAGAAAAACCAAGATCCTCACAACTTGTAGCCTGTAAAACCTACATGAGTACAGCTTTACCTATTCCCCTAATATGCTTTCGCTACTCTTATCAGTGCTGCCTCACACAAGCACTATGTGCCATAGACACATACTCATCTCTCTCATTCATTATATGGTGTGACCAGGATCACAAACACTCCTTAATGCCTCGTAAATGCCCATGGTTTGAGGCATGTCAAACAGCTGGGGCAAGACCAGATCCAGAAGATCTGCTGGATGAGTTAGAGGCTTCCACGGGCAATGCACATCAGGGATGGTCCTTGGGGTGATCAAAAATAATGCATCTACAGATTAAGTCTTATTTTTCAGCATCCCAGTGGGTGCTGACCTGCTGACAACTTCCAGCCCTAAATTAGGTATGCAAGGAGCTCCGGCAGGATCAGGGGTACTGTTCAGCTGAGCAAGGCTTATGCACAAGAACTGCGATTGAAGCTCCTGCTAATTGCAGCGAGAGCAGGCATGGCCTCAAGGAAGGGATGTAACTAAATCGTTGAAGAGGATTCTCAGGGCAGGAATTGTGTCCTTGTGTGAATTTACCTCTAGACTACACTCCAAATATAGATTAATAATAAAAGTGAATGATACAGAAGCACCAATGGCTTCCAGACAATATACCTATCATCCAGCGTGCTGGCTATCTTGTTATTTTCCTATATCCAGTCTGCTGTTTTCCAGCTCTCCTTGAACTCAGCATCTTTAATTAGCACAAAGATTTTTCCAAGGGAGACTTTCTACTGACCATGCATCAAAAACCTCCTTTATGAAAGAAGTAGCAATGCTGTTTCTGATACAGCAATCAGAAACCCAACAGGGGAAGAAATGCAACTCAGGAAGCATAACTCAGAATTGTACTGCTGTAGCATGTCTACTTTTTAGTCCATTACTCTGATCAGATCATAAATAGCACACAGCAAAGAGCAACCTCCAGACATTCACCACTGACTCTATAAACGCACATTGCCACTAAGATTAGGCTAAAGACTTAGAGGGATTTCAATACCTGTATTATGAATTAGAACAACAGATCACTTCCATTCCCACAGGTTTCACAGCCCGGCTATAAGAAAATGAATTACAGGGTAGGGAGCTGGCAAGTTACAGTCTGTATTTATAAGAGGAGGAGATGGCAAATAACTGCATGTAACATTTAGTGCTTTGCACTGAGAGTGGGTTACACTACGAAACCTTCCCATATTTTTCTCTAAATAATTATGCATAAAATAAAAGAGCAGCCTGTCTTAATGCAGTCCAAACCCAGCCCCTCTCTGATACGTGGCATGAAGATGCCTAAACCTAGTTGATAAGTAGAGTCTTACTGAAAACATATAGCGAAAAATCTTCATTAACCAACATTAACACCAGGATGGTTACAAAATTGCTTTCTATGCGGCTGTGATAATTCGAGCATCATTTGCACTTGGGAAGGAACATGAATAGTTGGACACTTTGGGGCAATACTTGCCTAGTTCCCTTCAGAAACCATTTATGCTATTAAATCTTTTATTCCCAGTACTGTGCTCAGCTGACAGTACCATATATCAGCTCATCTCTGAAGATAAGATCTATATAAAATTATTCATCAAGTGGCACTTCCCCAGTGCAGGACTCACACCTTTTCCTGTAGCCAAAATACTGGTACAAGGCAGCATCCTCTTCAAATTTATCAAACCTCAGGGAAGGCTGGTAATTTCAATTTCCTCCCCTAAAAACCCAGACCTACTTTCCTTTAAAAATTCTGATCTTTGCATCCCATCCTACCCCCTCCTACACTGCAGTTTCTATAATCATCACCTTATGTAAGAGACCCAGAACCAGGAGCAGTTATTTATTGGTGTTTGCTTGTCCTCGCTTTCTCTCTAGAGAGCACTAAAATAACCGAACAGATCCCCATTTGATACATGAAGGCCATTATGTATCCCTGGGCAGGGTGGTACCTACTGTCACCCTAAGGAGAGCAACGCTGGGGAAAAAGAAAACAGGTTGGTGCTGTTGGTACCCTGGGGTCCATACTCCGGAGTCACCTCTCTGTTCATGGCAGAGGTTCTGCAAGACACAGCAGGCCATCTGTGGATGTGCTGGGTTTTGCATGAAGGGAGAGGTGCAGGAAAGCAGGAGGGAGCTTCCACAGCCCCAGAGCAGCTGCAGCATACAAGCGTGCGTGCAGCCAGAGAGCCAGGCTTCCTTTTGACTTCACCCCAGGAGCCCATTCATGTCTCTTATTGTTTGCTTGTTTATTTTCAGGTGGCTTTTTTGCAGCATTGTCACTCAGCTGGTTTCTAACTGACCTGGCAGGTTTTCATTGCTCTCTTCCTGCTTGCTGGCAGAACAACAAAGTCCAGGGGATTTATGTGCCCCAGATCCCCCACGGTAGCTGGGAGTGAAGCCTCCTCCCCAAGAGAGGAAGCTTTTGCTGACAGATGCCTCTGTTTGAAGTATCCATGTGTATTTAGGCCCTGATCCATCAGGGCACCAGAACACACACTCCGCCTTTAGCACATCCATATTGCTGTCACCAAGATATGTAAAGTAAGGTGGGTGTTTAAGTCTTTTGTGAGTTTAAAGGTTTGGTTTATTGTCCTGGCAGCTCATACAGTCGTTATGTAGCCTGCAGTGTTCTAAGTCGATGATTTACAGAGCAGCTAAAAAAGAAACTTTGCAGCATGCATGTATTTCTGCAGTAAAAAAACACAGAATAATTTCCTTGATCCATTCTGGGGAAGAGCTTCTACAAGCAAACATGCATTTACCCTTTTTAATAGGCGCTTTGGTCAGAAAATTTATGAACTCAGCACAATTTTTCCATGTGTAAAGCACCAATAGGCAGGAGTCACTCCAGAAGTCAGTAGTGCATACCCTGTAAATGCCTGTTAGTATACAGGGTGCTGGAACTAGCAACAGCCTTATAGGGATAGATGTGTTCTCCAAAATTTAATCACTGCTTCAACCCACTCCTTGTCTTGGCTATTTGGTTCATGCCAAGCTCTTTTTTTTGTTTGTTTGAGGGTTTCCTATTTGTTTTTCAAATCTCCATTGACTCTGCCATGAGAAGTTACTTTGAGGGAAGCAGATGGGAACTAGTGTTACTCCAGAAGGCTGGAACAATTTCTAAAGAGGCCAGAAAAGTTTGACATAAACTGCTGTTATTCTATAAACTAGATTTTTATTTTTTTTTTTAAGAAAAAGGTTTGTTTTATTGTGAGGAAATCTCAACTTATCAGTGAGCTGACTTTTTGGTACTGACAAACCAGCATCCTCCTTCGAGCTTCATGTTTCTGGTATCCTCTATCAGCTTTGTTCTTTGGCAAACCATTTCTTCAGTGAGCTGCTGTAGTCTAGTGCCCTCAAAAGTCAATCGTCCCTGTGCCTTGCCAGACCATCCTCCTTCTGTTTCGCCCTCATTTCCACAGAAATTAACTCTAAATATTGTAGAAACCAAATTAAAGAACTTCATTTTTATAACTTGCCACCCAGACAAGACTGGTTTTGCTGATAAGGGAAATCTGCTTTTTTACTGAAAGAGACAGGAAGGAGCCATGCCAGCTCAAGGTATCATATGCAGCCAGCACTGGCAATGGCAGCACTCAACTTCGGAGTTCATCAGTGAGCCACTTCAATAACCCAAACAATTTCCTGATGCTTCCCTTCTCTGAAATTCATCTCCTCCCCCTTTGGCTTGAAAAACTAGTGCAAGTCCCTTTTACTTTTCTTCTCTTCAAAAACTATATTGCTTTTACTAACATGGGTGAAATGTCACCTCAGGTTTGTGCTAAAAATAAGTTAGGCTTCTGGTTTCATTGTTTGCTCGTCTTCCACTTTGGTAGTATATAGCACTAATCAGTAAATAGGAATTTTTACATTTGAAATGTAGAGCTACCTGGTGTTGTCATCACATAATCTGTTTTTATAATAATGCTCAGTTTTCACCTGACCTTTAGAAATCAGCAGATTCAATTACTTGTAGCATTTGCTGAAGATTCTCCAGGGATCTCACCATAAATTATACTGTATTCTAGAAATAGATATGACAACATTAATCAGCAAATTAAATGACAGTGATCATTCCTACAGAGATACTTTAAACATCTGATTGAGCTGGTACATTGGACCTATGCAGCCTACAGCTTCAGTCTGCAAGAGGTACTGCTCTCATGCATAGGAAATGCTGACCTTGCAAGCAGGAACCTGTAGGTTACTTAAGATGTCTGATAAAAGAAGAGAGAAAAAGGCTGATGCCTTCAAGTGAACACTAACCAACATTGATGGATGATTACTCCAGTCCCTTCATCAATATTTTGCTTTGATATTACCACCCATTTTACTTTATATGATTATTTCCAGACTGACCAGAGCTGAAAACTCCAATAATCACTCTCTCCTCATAGTGGGGTAAAGCATAGCAGAGCCATCACTGCACCAGCACTGAGATGCCATCTTCCTCCAGGCAGTACCTGCCGGAGGTATACTCAATAGCCTGCTCAACAGCCATTTCTCAGTGGATGTGGATCAGTCCTTGTCCTATCTCCACCCTCATTGCACTGTCAAGTTGTGAGGGAAGAGCAACCTGTTAAAACCTCACCATCAGCTGGCTGCTGCTTGGGCTGTGCTCTATGCATTGCCGGCATGTGGCAAGAGATAAAGTGCTGGGCAAGGAAGGCAGGATGCAAAAGGGCAAGACTGTTGAGTGCAAAAGACCATGGAGCAAAGGAAACTGTAATCACGAGTAGGCTTGTAAACCTTTGGCAAAGAGAAACATGGAGGAATGTCAGGCCACTGGTCTTCTGGAAAGGTCAGCCAAATGAGTACAAAGACGTGTCCTATACTCACAGGCAGTGTCACCTTGATTCAGCCCCATCCTCAAGCCTTTCCTTAGAAGCAGGTGCTGCAGGAGATGGGGGCAGCATGGAGCTGAGAGGTGTGATCACATCCTCTACTGCAAGCTGTTATTTTGACAGCTCTATTACAGTCATATAGAAACAACTCCTGGGAAGTGTAAAGCACCATTAAAAAAAAAAGTCAGAAAAATCATCTGTGCTGCAATATGCCAGCTTTCACTGAGGAAGAGTACTAGATGCTAGTGAGAAGATATGTGATGGACTCTTTCTCTGGCTTTTTCTTTGGCCATAGTTGGTTGTGTCAACCTGAAAAAAACCACCATTTTTTCTCCTACTTCTGTCTGCTTAGTCCATCTCCTGTTTGTCTCATAGCAGTCCTTTCCCCCAGGAGATAAATTAATTTTTCATATGAGCATGAAGACCTCAACGCCACCGAAGGGGAAGAGATGAACAGCTCTTCCCTTAAATATCCTTCATGGAAAGATACCAAATAAGCTCATCCCAGGAATCCCTAGCTAGGGTCAGAGTTGAAGTTTCAACTCTGCATCTATATGTATGAAATCATACTATTTGTGGGAGATACCGCAGTGATTTCCTACCCTAAGTACCACTGCTGCCAAGTCCTTGTGTGCTGATGCATGCTGTGCATGTCCATGCCAGGACTTCTGTGAGGGCTTTTTTGAATGCAGCTACATTTCTTGATTTAACAGCAGTGTCACATCCTGTAGAGATGAAGACTTACTTCATATGCAAATACAGCAGCTCTCAAAGGGGCCTGATACAGCCTGGAGCCACTCTGCAACAGCAAGTAGAGCCACACGCTCAGCCTAGCCACACGCTCAGCCTAATACATGGCTGCAGTGAGGCAGCCCTGCTGGGACCCAAACCACATGCTCCCACAGCTTTGCTCCTCTGGGAGCCTGCGGCATCTGGAGGGGTAGGTCACCAGAAGAGCTCTTTGCCCTGCACAACTTTGGGTGATAGAGAGCCTAATCCAGCAACATGCTGGGAGTGGATAAACCCAGCCATTCTAACATCAAAAATTCAATATTAAGGTTTTTTTTTTCTTTTCCTTCTCTTTAGAACCTGCAGATAGTACACCACATGAAAAAAACCCTTATGTGAACAATTCTGCTCATTTATATTGCCTCTCTGGCTTTCTCCAGAGACATATACACAGTTTTCTCTTATTTACCATTTCTCCCACCTTGGGAAAGGAAAGCAGCAGAAGTGCTGATGGAGGAGCTCCAGTCATACTCCCTTCCAGCTTCTGGTAGCATTTGCTCAACAGTGATAGCTTGTAAGGCAAAATAAATGGCTTGTGAGGCAAGTGTGTGTTACAGAACCCTACCCAGAAGAAAGGCCTGTCAAGTACTCCAGAAATTCACAGTGACTTTGGTACACTTTTGTTTGACAAGAGGTGTCCTGCAAAGTTCAAATTTCATCCCTAATTATTACAAATTATTCTTCCAACTGAAGTGCTTTTTCTCTTAGGCAATATTCTACAAATTGGTGCTGCACTCTGGCAGTCAAGGGAGGCTCAATCAGCATCTCCCTACTGTCAAGGAAATGCCTTCAAGGGCATCGCTTTGCACCTGACACTTCTTGTGAAAGGGCCCTTGCAGCAAAAGGAAAAGTTTTCAACCTAAGAAGCAATACCTGAACACTGCTGGCAGGAGGCATCCTCTCTGGCAGCTTAGAGAAGCTCTAAATGCTGCACAAACTGGCATACTTAATCTCTTTCTTCCATTTACAAACCAATGACACCATCAAACACTTTGACAGAAGACCAGGTTGCACAGACTCAACCGTAGAAGCAACATTGCATCCTGCTGAAGCAAATCTGCATGCCAGTAGAAGGTGATTTCAATTTGAAACAAAATATTACCTCATTCATTTTTACTTACTTATTCACAAGCAGCCAAAGCCACATATCTGGATGATGCTGGCATCCAGGTTGCATATCCAGAAGTTTTCATGATGCCACAGAAGATAAATAACAACCACTACAAAACAACCCAGCCCCTCCTTAAGACAAAACCCACAACCTGGCTTTGGAGCTGCCTTTTTATATGCATCTGGTGCTGATGCAGTTCAATCCCTCCACCCTGTCCCACCTGTGAGTCATCAGGATTGTCTTCCTCTCCTGTGTCTCTTGTGCCAGGTGGCCTAAGAAGCTGCCTGTAGATGTGTGTTGACTCTTCATGGCCTAGTAACATATGTGTGTTTCCGTTGCTCTCCTCCTGCTGCTTGCTTCTCCTGGTGCTTTCTTACCCTAGTGTTCCCATTCACACCGGTCTTAAAACTTCTACTCCCATGGTAGGTGGGTGCACCAGGTCTGCAGAACTGCCAGCAACTTCATCCCATGGGGGGGCTATTCTTTGGCAAGGGATGTACTGCTTGTTTGTGTTGTCTTGGCTGTTGCCATTACATGGTGGTCAGATGGCCTTTGCAGCATGTTGAAGGGGCAGGTGTCTGTCAGACCAAAGATTGCCATTTTGCTGTTAAAGCAGATCTGGTAAAGAATGAAGGTCTGTGCCCACTTTTGACTTTTAGGACCAAATTGTGCAGCTGGGGAAGTTGTACCAATAGCTTCTGCTGTGTTTAAGCAGTGCATTTGTAATGATATCATCATTTCACTTCTAACAACACACTTCCAAGTGCTTATGCAAACCTCAGTGGATGGCACCATCACCATGTCAAAGTGCCTTCAGTATTTTAGGGTTCTAAAATGTGGCAATTGTGTTCTCAAAGTTTAAATCTTCAAATCCCTTGAATTTAGGCTAGTAAAGCCTAATTCCTTGTTTCCCAAACTTGCTTTTTTTGGAACCCTCCAGAGAGCCACCCTTTTGCTAATGAGCAAACTCAGCCTCTGTACTTCTCACAAGACAGCTCAGGGCTTAATCCCTGCAGGGACTGACTTTGTCTGACAGGGAGATGTGTCCTGTCCTCACGGTTGGTTTATTTGGTACCTGGGAGGTACTCCAAAAGGAGGCAGAGGGCTGCAATGCACTTTCTGTCCATTAGGAGGGTCATACAACCTTGCTTGTGGAGGACAGTACTACTAGCATCATTAAACTGGTGCAGTTATCCTTGCATAGCAGTCTGGACTATTGGAAGATAAAATTCTTTTGTTGGAGCACACCAACTCTGGTCAGCCCAGAGGCACGTCGGGAATCACAGCAACTTGAGAACACTTTTAAATCTCTGCCCTGTCTCCACCATTTTGGTGCAGTTTGCCAAGGACGGAGATATAGGCTGCCCACAGAAACTGAGCCCTTTTCTCTTGCTTGCCTTTTTTGTCCGCATATTTTTAAGGCACTGTTTACTCTGCTGGGGCCATGGGCTTAGTCGGAGCTTTGTGGGAGGTTCATCATACAATATTAATATAGTAAAAACTACAAATAAGGCCTGTTGCTTTCTCCCTTCCCTGTGTCCTCTGCCACGGGTGTTGTGGCATTGTTTTAAATGTTTATACAGCACCTCCTGCACTGGGGATGGTTACAGGAAACGAATCAAGACAGGGCAGATAGTTTAGCTATGGAACACCAAGGAGAGTTTAATTTGTCATGAGCTGGAGTAATTAAAAGTAATTTTTGCGTGTTTTGGATGAGGGATGCTGACATGCTAACTTCAGTAAGGGCATGAGCTGTGCAAAGTGCTTATTTTTGTAGTTTTGACGTAAATCATGGAATGTTTTCATTCTTAATTTGGAACACTTGCCCCACATGTTCCAAGTCTCTGTAGATAAGTCCAGGCTCTTTTCTTCTTCATGACATAGATCCATACACATTAAAGTCCCAGGGTTGACTGCCCAAATTATTTAGCTGGACTGAAGACAGGACTGAGACATCTTTTGAAAGTGGTAACTTCCAACTATTTCAATAGACCACTGATCCCAGGTGAGATGCACAATTCTGCTATCTACAATCTGTCTTCTTTTCAGAAATGCCATGGGTCATTTGCTTAACAAAACAAACACAAATCTCCTCTCCCAAACCCAGCACATACACAAAAATATTTTCCTTGGTTGCATTTTCCTCTGGGGATGTTTAAACTATCAGCTTTGCTGAGCTACTTTCTCCCCTCTTGTTCTTTCTCATGGGGGCTGTCCTGTCAGAGGGGACTTGTTGCAAACTCAAATTTTGAAATTTTCCAGAGGATTTAATATTAATGCACATACAGGAGACTTGCAAAATCTTTCTCTTTTGAAATAGTCATATGCTATCAATAGCTTCAAGAGCTGGTATTGTTCAGCTTTTACAACTAGTTCAAAACACAGTCAATGCAAACACTTCTGATCTCAGGATCATATAATCATATAATCATATAATATAATCATATAATTTTTCAGGTCAATCACTGTCTCAGGATATGGGCACATGATTGTTGGCTCATTGACATCGGGACCCATTTCAAATCAACCCACGTTACTGTTATCCTTTAGCACTGAAAGAGGAGATCTCTCCATTCCCAATTGTAGCTTCTCTTGTCCATGGCAAGTCCTACTTGGCCACCAACAATAAACTCTTGAGAACAGGAGGGTACATCTCAAACTTCTAGAAGCGAACGTGGGAAAAGCAGAAGCTTTTGTTTTGTTTCAATCTAAGACTTTGGGTAGGAATCAGTTATTGTAATGGACAGCAATGCAAAGGTTTGTGAACCCAGAGGGCCCATTTCATATGAATACACACTTAAAAGGGTTTCTCACATGTGCAGTCTCAGCTGTCAATCTCTACAGCCACCACAGTCAGAAGTAATGGGGCAAGATCACCACCAACACCCTCAAGTTGAAACGTGGGCTCAGTGTTTAACATCCATGACAATCTATCAGCTAAAATAGACTCAAATCCAACTCTAAAAACAGTTTAAATGATTAATAGTGAAAAGCTGCCTATATAGAAGTATAATGTGCCAAAAGACTGGCTAGAACAAACAACTTGGCAAAACAATTTGCTCTACAGCTTTGTAACTTGTTGCAATAAAGAGGATTGTGTAATCACTATTTCATTATTAATTTTTTTTTCATTAACATGGCAGAGATGTCTTTGTGGCAACAGGAGGGGTCTTGGCAGATCTGTGCTTAAATGGTGTGTCAATGCCCGTGCTTCGTGCCTTACAAGTCTCCTGTAGAGAGCACAGATTTAGCCCAAATCCAGCCACCACCCTCATGAGTGTCTGGCTGTCAGCATGCCTGAATAGGCTTCATCTGCAATCAAAGCTACAGTGTGACTCCCATGGAAAGCTGCCTGGTAAATTGATGCGATTTATTTTCAGATGAGTCCCATTCCCGCTGTAACTGGTGACAGATCGCAATTTTGCCAGGAAAAGCAGGATCAAGCGCTGTTGGCTGGTGCCTGTATTTTTGATGTGGTAAGGAGTGCTAGCCAGACAGATAGCCCAAAATGGTTGTATAGAAACAGCCCCCATCCCTTTTGTCCCCTCTTTTATAAAAATACTGCAGGTGTTTAATCAATCACCTGTCTTCTACAGCTCCCTGTGTCAGTGGGTTTGTGGCCTTCACTGACTCTGATTTTACTGCAGGCATTACAATCTTTATTGGATTTTTTGGAAGCATCATCTCCTAGAGTCATGTGAAAACAGCTTCCATTTCACAGCTCAGGAACAGTCCCACCTCTGCTGCTCGCCAAGTGAGGTGCAAGCATGCAACAAGTAACTGCTGTAAGCATCAGTAATATTCCTGGGGATAATTCCTATCATTTCAATTTAAAACTAACTATTTATATAAATAAAGCCGCATGAATGTCCCAGTGTGGTTTTTGAGTGGGTACTGAGGAATGAAACAACTCTTGCCCTACTTGACACCGCTGGTCCATCACACCACAGTGAACACACTATGCTGATTTACATCATACTGACAGACTTACACGCTTACAAACCTGGCCCAAATTCTGAGGAATGTTATAAGAAATTAATTCTAGTGTCTGACACTGAGTGCTGATCCTCCAGCACTTGCATTTCTCTAAGCGCTCCTACCATCTGCATCCATGATGCTGCTGGATTGCTGAAAGACAACGTGGTTTGGACCAGATCTCCCCTCCTGGCTTGGCGTGAGCACAATATTATTTTCATTCCACTATCTGAAGGAGGCAGATCTGGTGGCAATTTAAAGATCATACATTATCATAGGATACAGAAAGAATAATTTATGCCCTTCATCCCTTCTCATATCTTTCAGCAAAATCAGACATCTAAAGGAAAATCTAGTTCTTCACAGAGCCGTAGTGGTGAGTAATGCACCCAAGAGGACTTGGGGTCCAGACATGAAGGGATTAGCATGATCCACCAGTATGGTTTTGTCATCTGAGAGAGACTCAGGCACATACTTCACGTCTCCGTTTCATAACGGCCATCTGGATGTGAAAATGGGGGAAGACAAGAGCATATTTCAAGACTCTGGTCTGTCTTCTTGTGGGCAATACATCACCTCTGGCTTTTGCAGAGGGCTATGAGATGCCTTTTCTGCTGTGAGTTTGCACTGCTCCCATTTCCTTTTGATACACATTGCCATAGACTGCAATAGCCCTTGGTACGTGTAGCTCTGAAAGAGGAGAAATACTCCAATGACACTTTAGCCAATATGCTCACAAGCATCCAAAATGCATTTACACTGGGGTGAAGCCCACTGCTCTGTTGGGCTTTTGTCAAGTGGTCAAACAACATTAAAAAAATACCCAGTGCTTCCCCAGGATCTTGTTGCATTCATGCAAGGAGTCACTAAGACAGCTTTGCCTCTCTTGGCATTTGCTTTCTGTCTAATACTAGGATAACCTCTTCTCCCCCCCAGTAAAACACCCCCAAACCTGCCTGTTTATTGTTATAACTGGGACAATTCCCCCCGGAGATGGAGGGATCTATCTGCAGTTCCCTGAGCATGTGACAATGGGCAGTCACCATGAAACAGTTGACCTAAGGCAAATCTGAGATGATCTAGGGATTAAAAAAATTAGCAATACCACCCTGAATTTGTTTGAATGTGGGGTTTCCAGTCCAGCTCCCTCCCAGAACATTTGATGGTTCATTTAAAAAAAGAAAAGAAAAAAGCAGAGCAGAGGGTTCCCTGGTGGGCTGTGAGACCTCCAAAGGACTTTAAGCAGCATCTGGAGATATCATTAAGTTTTCAGACTAGGTATGCATAGCACAATAATTAGTTCCCCTGAAGAGACCCCAGTAATTGATGGAATTTTCTGACGTTTATTATGAAAGTACAGAATGGCTCTTCATAAAAACCAGCATTGGATTTTTCACTCTACAGTCCAGATAGGCTAAAAATCAACACTAATACCAGACTAATAAATTCTGACACTTAAAGAAATATGCAGCACAAAGAGCTTGCAATACTGTGTACTAATTGCTGTGGAACTAACGAGGGGAGCAAGAGTGGCTAGTGTGGAGGTGATGCTGCAGTGATGCTGCTTAGGTGCTGCTACCTATGGGCAGGTGGGCATGCACTGTTATAGAGGCCAAGGCTCCTGCATTCCTGCATGGATGCCTCACTGCAACCCAGAATAAACAAGGCAGAGCCACACAAGGCCCCATGCTTGATCAGAGGGGTGGCTGTGGGTAGCCAGGGTCCCGCTGAGGGGGAAGTAGCAGGCATGATACACAGTGGCAAGACCCACGAGGGAAGAATTCTGGGTATTTTGTGCACCCTGAGATGGTTTGAATTCCCTTCAATCTCTAAATTGGATTAGACAGACTGCTCAAAAAATACCCTCTATATTTCTTTAAGAAATATCAAAGAAATCATCTTCTGGAAACAAAAGTTAGAAACATTATTTTGTAGAGCTGGTTCTTTGCTTTTGGCGATGCTCCGGAGTACTCAGAAATCAAGTGAATAGGGAAGAAATAGGACATACACTGCACATTGGCATTGCAAATATATTAGATCAAACACCATACAGTTTTAATGCATTTTAGGACTGGGGCTGCAGACTAGCAAGGCAGGCAGACAGCAGAGCAGTTCCAGAGGCCACCAGGTCTGCCTGGTCCTGCCGATGGTTTTCCTCTGCTGGGAACGGCCAGGCAGCCCCTTGCCTCCTCCAGCCTGGGTTTCTGCTGAGGCTGCTGCAGAGCGTCAGCTAGTGTCAGTGGATGGAAAAGGCTTTGAAAACAAAAGCACAACCTAAGAGAAGGACAGGAACCCTCCAGCAGAATTGGTTTGTGTAAAACCCAGCTCCTTCTCATTTCACATGCTGATCCTGTGCTGGTTTTCATACAACTATTTTTAAGGTAGCACTATATATAGTCAAATAGTACTTTGCTGCAACTATCTCAGTGTTTTTAAGTGATTGGAATATGAGTAAAAAAATATATTTAGCTGTATTAACTCCAGGGAGCAAGATAACAATAATTGTGTCAAATTCACCTTAACCCATAGTGAAGCAGGTCCTTCAACTTCAAGATTTTTACCTGTAAGTGTAACATCAGCAAATGCTTGTCCCCGCACCCTGGCTCCATCTGGCAGCACCCCTGGTCTGCAGCTGTCATGCGGCACATCATTGCAGTATTGGTTTGCAGGCAGGGACCTGCAGCATCCCCCAAGGATTTGAGAACAGCAGCATTTCCATAGAGAGCCAGATAATTTCCTTCTCATTAGTTACTTTGACACAAGAAAGTTATCACAGCTCCCTGATCTGTCACCAGGCTCAAGGAATGGGAATTTGTAAACCCAGATACGGGTTTTAAATTATGGCACTAGAAAGTAGTTGCTTTTCATGGAAAGCTGCAGCACTAAGGGAGAGCACCTGCCCAAAGCTGGATTTCCTCAGGGAAAGCAGACCAATTATTTTGTTGCTATCAAGGCGATACCAGAGTGGTTTCTTCCTATTTCTAGGACTCTAATATAATAAAAGGAGCTAATAGCAGCAAGATGCAGGAGGCACTCACTGGTGAATGCTCCAAAGCACTGGGTTAAATTGGGTCCTGCACAGAAGAGGCAGCTCAGGGTTTTTCAGGAGCGCATGGATAGCAGAGACTCTGCGCTGCCCGGGCTCCCACATGACGGTGGCATTTCATGGTGTCATTGCATGTGTGGTACAAATTCGGGCAGTACCTGCCACTTGCATCATCCCCGGCCCTTCCAAGAGGGCTACCAGACCTGTTGCCCACCCAGTGCTTCCACAGGTGCAGGAAAACAACTCCTGGGGAACAGGGAAGGGCCTTTCTTCCTTCTCTCCCTCTCCATCTGGGCCTGGAAGCTGCCTGCAGGTTTCTGAGCAAGGCACAGAAGGCAGTGACAGCATGAAGGGGCCTCTCTGGTCTCCTCCAGCCCATAAATCACGGCAGCTAACAGCCCTACTGACGGTCACGCTGCTATCTCAGGCTTAACGATCACAGGGAGCATTTTGCAGCAGCAAAGTGAAAGCAGGGCATAATATTTATTTACTGAAGGGAATGCAGCCTGTTTCCTACTTCTGGAAGTCCCTTCTTATCAGGAGAGGCTTTTCCCCTAGATGGAGAAGGAAGCTCAAGGAATTGAGCTCTCCGCTGAGATCATTGCACCCTTGGATGGAAATCATGGCATGCTGTGGCTGCTGCCTCCTCCTCCTCTTTGGGGCTCTGTCTTCAGCTGTTTCCCCGAGGGCGACAAGCAGCACTCGATGAGTCAGAGGCGCATCTTACTGCAGCCTCTACAGCTTGGGTTAACTTTCAACCAGGGAGTTCAGCTCCGCTCAGCTGGTGGTGGGCTGAGAGAGCACTTGGGTTTCCTTATTTATTGCTGAGGGCTCCCAGGATGCCACATTTTTACGGATTTACACCCTTGGAGAGTGGCAGCGTGTTTTCTGGGAGACATCACGTATGGCTGAACTGCAGAGGTCATGCCCAGGGTTATTTTACTGACACTCACAGTTAAGAGGACATTACAAAGCCTTTCCAAAGAGAATCACGACCTCTGGGTGGTTACATTTGAAAATGCCCTCCTGGGGAAAAAAGACCTCCAAGAGAAGAACATTGTGATAAGATTCACAGACCTTAAAGGCCAGGAGACGCTATGAGATCATCTGACCTGGCTTGGCCATTGCATTCCTCTCTGCTGCATCCACACAGACCACATGGTGCAAGTAACACCATGTGGCACCATCCTATGCAGCGCATCGTCTATTTTTTTCTGTCGGTATTTAAAATTAATCATCTCTGGTGTACTTATGCAGGAAGGAAGAAAGTAAAGAAGATTGTGCTGTGTCTCTAACTCACTTGCCTTCGGCTTGCATCTGTCAGCTGGTGTCATGCCTTCCCACCAGCCTCCAGTAGCTGTGAAGCCCAGCTTCCATCCATCAGTATATTGCCTAGCGAGTGTGTAGGGCTGGCTTTTCTTTGTGTCTGAAAATGTTCCTGAAAATGCCGGTACAAAACCTGTACAGAGCATTTTGCACCTGTAACCTCTTTCCCAGCTGGAGGCAAGTCACCTGATCTGCTTGAAGCTTCTGCCATCAGTAGATGAGATCAATGCAGTGACAATTACCAATTAAACTTAATCTTACCCAAGAATACACCAAAGTTTGATCTCCCCCCCCCCCTTTTTTTTTTTCTCTTTTTAAATGATTTTATCCCCATTACACAGGCTATAATCACTTACTTGAACAGGCCAATTATCCCATTGCAGCTCAGTAACACTAATTACATTACAGTTCTCGGCAATGGAAGTTGCCAGTCTCTCCGCTCATTAGCCAGGCTTCTCCCATTGATACAGCAGCAGGTTTTTAATTTCTTTTCTTCATGTTTGTCAGGTTGGCTTCAGTTTTTTCCTCATCAGAGCTTGGCTCCTCCATTTCTACTTAAAGCCCTTCTACCTGCTCTGGTTAGGATCTATCCAAGATGATTAAGCACCCCTCACCATGCTTTGCAGCCCACCATTACACAAACCCCAGCCCTTTAAAATCCTCTGTTATATTATAGTCAATGTGTTACCTCCAATTTTTTCTCCTTTATTGTCTGCAAGCTGAACACCTAGGTTTTTCATTTCTTCAGGTTGGTTTTTTTTTTTTCCTCTCAGATCCTTTCTATCATGCTACCTCCATGATACTGATCCCAAAGAAGCCCAGAACTGAATTTATAAACGCATCCACTTAGAAGTAGTAAAAGGGACCGTTGTGGAGAATAGCGTAAGCCCCAAGACTTTCCTCCCATTGACTGTCCTACCAGAGCACACTAGCCAAGAGCCTCTCTTTAGAAGACTATTTTTTAGTCCTAGACCACGTTTCTACAGGTGACTTACTTCACTAGTGACCATCACCTGCTGCTTTTAGCATATAGCTTCAATTTCCTGCACTAGCGCCTTTTGCTAACTAGCTCTTCCTTCTCCTACTAAGCCCTTACAGAAGAGAAGTACAGGGCCACCACTCTGGGGAAGACCTAGGTCTGATGATGGCCAATGAAATCCTGCTGTGCATATTTAGGGAAGCTCCATGTCTGGGTGGAGCTGCGAAGTGGGGTCAGCGTTAACTGTTTCCACTCTGTGGGAAATGGCATTCACTTCTTGGTTTCACTTGGAATGCAGGTGTCTTCTGTACATGGTTAGGGCTAAATGCAGGAGAGGAGTTACCTGCACATTAGAGAACCTTACCATAGCCAGAAACTACCTGGCTTCGCTGACATCAGAAGTGAGATTTAGCGTTAGGTTCTTGTAGTCCCTATATAGGTACTGGAGTAAGCAAGAAGTCTTTGAGTGAGCCCCCAGACAAGCCAAATGCAATCACTGAAGTCAATGTGCCAATAAGAAATGCTGATCTGAATTCTTGCAGCTGAAATTCAGTGGTTTTGGGAGCTTGGTTGCCTCAGCCAGGGTTGGCAGATTTGACTTGTTCAGCTCTCACATTCAGAGCTCTCCCAAAATCTGAGGGTATGATACAGTCCTTGTTGGTCTGCCTCATTCATGTTGTCCAAAGGCACAGCTGCTTCCCTTGAAATTATTTTGTAGGGTTCAAGACGTGTGCCTAGATGTTAGGAGGCCTGCTTGTACAGCCCGTCAGCCTGCTCACCTGCTCCAAACTCTTCCTTCCCTGCTCAGTGATATTCCCCAACGCCCATCCCAACATCTCAGTTGGATCCGGGCACCCTCTAGCCCTCTCCTGGAAGCTGAATCACCATGAAGGAAACAATGTAAAGCTCATGAAGCTGAGGATCAATCATTTGTGGTGGAACCTGGCCTTGGTGCTTGTTATCAAAGCATTCCCTTTGAGGGCAAAATGAAGTCTTTGCTCACTGACCCTGGCTGCTAGTAGTGGGACTGGTTTTCTTCTGGCCATAACCAGGAGCATTTGCAGAATCCACTTGAAGGCATGCTTTTAGCAGATCTGGTCCTACTGCCTGGACTCTGTGACACCATCTTCCCCTTGGATGGCCTCCAAATAGCTCTTCCACACATCCCAGCCTGTCGCCCTCTCTCCTCAGCAGCCAAATCAGTCTCCTGTGGCCCAAGCACAACAAACGCTGAGGTCGTCTGCTTGGCCAGCTGTGAGAATCCTGCCTTGCTGAGCCCCACGGGAACCAAGGGTTGTTTCCCAATCCTTCCCATGGCCTCCTGGCTTTTCCCTCTGTGCTTGCCATCACCATCTCCCCCTCGTCCTCCTGAAGTTCTTACCACTGCCCTGCCTCCCCACCCCACGGTCCCATCTGCCTCCCCTCCGTTGCCCCACTACAGGATGGACAGCCCACTAATGGGGCCTCGGCAAACCCCGCTCTTCATTTCACACACCACTGCTCCTCCCTTGGGAAGGAAACATGACTGTTTTTTCTTTTCTTTCACTCGTGCCTTCCTCCCTCCCCCATTTTGTCCTAGTCTTACTCTGTCAAATTCACAGCTCAGCTTTCCACTCTGTTCCTCCCTTCCTTGCCTGCTTTTACCCTCTGCCGTGTCCATCCCCCTCATCAGACCCCATTTCCCCACACCTCTCCTAGCAAGCAATTTGAATCTAGCTGCCTTGGAGACTATTTTTATTTTAATAGGTATATCCCTCAGTACACCACATTAATATACCAGCTTATCTTTTCTCCCAGAGATAATTTTTTACATTGTAAATTAAATAGGGGAAAGAAAGTCAAAAGCCAAAGGAATATATTTATTTTTCAGTGTTCTCAGTGGAAGGCCCCTGCAAAGGTGCATTTCACAGCACATATATAATTGCTTTGATGATTAGCAAAACAGCTGGGGCAGTGGAAGAGAAGAAAGGCTGTTGTAATTTGTCAAGGCAGTTCATAGGTATGGCTGAAAATCACACAATTGCTGTTGTACAAAAGCCTGTCCTGTAAATGAGTAAATTTGCTTACCAGTGCATTGGCTGCCATGCACTTTTTTGGTTTCCCGTTGTCCTTCCCGGGAGCAGAGGGGACAGGATCGGGGCTTCGAGGTCAGTAAGGTCGACTGAGTCAACTGAGGCTTTAAAGACAATGAACAGAGAAAACCGTCTTGTGTTAAGAAATTTTTATTTGTCCTTTGGATCTGTAATGTAAGCACATAAAATTACAAGTGGAAGAAACATCATGCCACAAAATTGCATAGAATTTTTACAAAAATGTGAATTATGCCTCTGAAACAATCATAGATCGAGGAACCAAAAAATATATACATGTTAACTGAAATAGTTCATCCTACTTTGAAAGCAAATCATCAAGGACTAATCAATCACAGACACTATTAATACAATGTACAAGAGCAACACTGATTTCAAAGAAAGGCAAGCAATGATGTCCCTTTAGTTATCTTTCAGTGAATGTTTAGCTAATACATGAACATTAATTAACATAATTATGAACATGTTAAATCTAAAATGTCTGGCCTTCATTAGAATTTTCAAAATTCTGTTTATACTGCCAAAACCAAGCTATTTTCAGTAGTGTAAAGATATCTGAAGTGCACGACCTAGTTTAATATAGACAGCTCTATTCTATACAGCAGAAAGTCCACAATACAGCATTTCCACACATTCAACACGGAACAAGGCAAATACATAAAAGGCACAAGACTTGCACATCATAAAGACCCTTTTTTCATTATCTTACTCTAGTTCAAGTAATATCAATATTAAATGATATCTGTTTTCACTGAAATAGTTTGAGCAATGCAAGATGTACAGTATTACACACTACCTTACACCTGCAGAAAGTGGCACTGTACAGATATAAAAAAAAGTGAGTACAGGAAATGATCAAATACAAACGTACTGTAAAATGACTACAGCTCATAGTATATTTAATCCATCCAGTATATTTCTTTATTTTTAAATATAAATAAAAGATTAATTAGTATTTGCCCAAGTTGCTTCGAAGACTGTGGTGAAGTCCTGGCTCCGCTGAAGTCCAGGGGAACGTAGCACTGAAATTCAAAGGAGCTAAGATTTTACCGGAAAGCCTGCACTGTACAATGGTTTTTATAACGCAATGGTCTTCATTTTTATTGTGAACACTGCTAACTGTTTTTTATTTTTTTAATAATTTAGACAATATGTCATTTTTACTTTATAAAAGGCAGCATTACATGTTGACTCTCTATGTTTTTAATGAGTGATTTAGATTGATTTCAAAGTGCAAAACAAGGATTAACAGAGGATTCACCTTTCCTAGCATTAAGATGAAAGTCAGATTTTTGAATTTCACGTTCACTACTTTCATCATCAGAAACCGGAATAGTTTAATCCAAAATGTGACCAAAAATGTGCAATTTTTATTTCTTTCTGCTTTAAGTTTAAAAAAGAAACATCAAAATACTGTTTGTTTTCCAAGATTTGAACTTATATATACACACCATTAGTTAACTGAAAACCTAATTTTATTGCTTAAATTTAAATAAAATAAGTTACTTTAAAGTACTAAAATCCTGAGGGAAGGGAAGTAAAGTAACTTAACTCTTACGATGTATTAAAATGCCTCCCTATGTAATCGACTGCTTTCTCTGATTGCTTGTTAATATCAAGTAAGGCCCTGATCTCACAAACATTTATGTGAATGTTATTCCCCAGAAGAGTTGCGCTGAGCCTGGTGCTGCGTAGGAAAAGTAATTTCTGTGAGTTTGCAGGATCAAGCCTCTCAACACAAATCTCTGTCTTTTGAGCGAGTTGACCCTTTGCCCTAAGATGGCTCTTCACCACGGCTTAGGGAAAGGCCTTTAGTGTTAGGCATTGCCTTGGGTTCAAATCAGAATCCATCTGTAATGTTTCGTGGTTGCTCTTTCTGTCAGAATGGGAATCCAGAGAATAGCATTTCTTTACCTCTTCAAATATCCTGACTTTCACAAAGTCTCTCTGTCATCTGATATAAATTTCTCAAAATGTGCTGTTACTTCTCTCATGCATATCATACAGTACATTAACTTTGATTGTTCTTATTTTAAGTCAGTTAAACAGATTAATATATGTTTTTAAATAACAGTGATCAGGTTTTTATATTTTGCTTTTAAATTTCAGTCCTTAGTAAAACTGAACCTCAGACTAAAAAATAATGGAAGATTCTGTTAAATTTCAAATACTGTAGTCCTAAACATTTTATAATCCTATCAAATTCAGTAAGCTTAAAATATGATACTTAAATCAATACTTTTGAGTCTGCAAAATATATATCAAATTTATATTCTAAATCTACTGTGATTTACAACACTAACACCACAAAAAGAATTTTATGATTCGATGACTATTTTATAGCGGTATAACCCAGATGTTAGCTTTCATAAAGATTCTCTCTATTCACGTATCCCTGAAACATTTCATTTGGCCAAGAGACCCCGCCGACTTCACATAGAAACATGCCGTATGTGTATATAGACGGATGTGTGTGCACATATAGCTATATATATACAAACGTATATGCACTCACACAGTGTAACAAACACAGATGTACACAGACACCGACAATCTCCAGGCAGAGTTCTTCTCTTTGTTTTCCTCTTGTCCCCACAGTTCCAAGAATTTTCAGCAGCAAATATATTTCTTTCTGTGTGATAAACATAATATCAAGACAGCAAGCCACCAGTGCTTGCAAAGCTAAAAAGGATTAAATGTTTCAGTGCAAATGTAAAATGATGGTACAGCTGTCAAGGTGCAGTTATAAAGAAGGAAACAAATATTATTAAGTACTGTTATAATATTCTCTAGGATCTGGATTAGTTTAGAGCACTTTGCACTGGCACTTCAAAAGGAAATCTGCACGCATTTGTCTCTGTACAATACACTGGTCTTCATTAAACATTCTTAACAGTGAACATGGCCAGAAAATTACCCATTGTAAATTGGCCAAAAAAAAAAAAAAAAGGAGAGGATGGTTAATATATTAATTTTCCCATTACAGCTGCACTAAGCTTTAGAATAATAATAAGATGAAGAATGAGAATGAAGACCTTTGCACAATACTTTTTATAAAATGTTCCTTTTGGGAAATGTGCACTTGAATGCAGATTCCTCCTGCCTCCCGAAGCTCTTCAGCGGCAGCTCACATCAGGAGAACAGAGATGGGCAGCTGGGGAGCAGTGCGCCCTGGCACACTGATTGTTGCTTAGGCAGTTAAAAAGTAGTATCAAATACTTTTTCTGGATTATCTTCTTCCAATTCCTCTTCACTTTGCAGAGGTTTATGATTTGATTTTCCGCTGTCAGATGCCAGGGAAGAAGGGGCAGAACTGTGGTCTCCATCTTCGCTGATTTTCCCTTTCATGGCTTCCTGTACAAACTCCAGAATTTCCAAAGGCAGTCTTTTGAATTTATCTTGATACTCCTGATCAAGTTCCACCTGCAACTACAACAAAAGAGACAAGCTGTCTTCAGATGTATCTAATGTCAACAGTGCTACAGCATGGGGAACACACCACACGAGGCGAGGGGGGGAATTAATAATGCATTTTTGCATCATTCAGGAATATATTCCTTTCTTTTCCATATTAGCACCACACATCCAACACGACTATTGATTTCCATGCAGTCATTGCAAAGCTGAAGGAATGTGAGGACATTTGTGCTTAAGGCTGGGTTTGGGTACTATCCTTGGGTACCCAAATCCTTAAAATATATGTGGATTTAACTGTATTGGTGTCCATACTCCCACTGGCTTTCACAAGACCTGACTCAAGTGCAGTATGGATCACAGACAAGCCTTTGAAAAAGCAAGGCCTTAATTAAGCGAGTCACACGTTAATCACACCACAAACATTGCTCTGAAAACAATATCATAACTTTTGCCAGATTTCTTGGGTTAGAGAAACCATTAGGAAAAAGTCAGTTGATGAAGGGAGTCAAACAGGGAGGGGAAAAAAAGTTAAATTACATTTCTTAGGCCTAGATCATGGAAAGTTACATTATCTGATTAATGCAGTATATGTCTTGGACATTACTGGGGAAAAAGTGTCATATCATCAACAGGATGCAAAAGGCATGCAGAAAGAAATCTGGCTATCAGTCTTCAGGAAGCTGTGGGCCCTTTCCCAGTATTTATTTGTACAGCCTTTGTTTTTAGTGCCCATATTAGGATCTGCACGATCCATTATTTAAAAAATATTATGGTGTGTATGAAACACATTATGTGTGTATGAAGGTTTCAACTGAAGACAAAGCCAATTTTTTCATCATGACTAGTAAGAACACTGCAGGAAGCAAAAGGGGCAAGTTCCAAAGCCAAACCCGCTCCGTCTGTCCATCCATCCAACCAACCATCATTCCATCCATTCACCCATCTTCTTAAGGAGTCAGTCAGGTTCTGCTAACTGTAGCTGCAGCAGTTTCTGTGTCATAAGAGTTTCTTTGGCATTGTATTTTGAGGTATATTTTTTCCAGGATGCATAAAGGTTCTATGAATTCTGATCCTTCAGCTATATGCTTTAGTCTATCCTGTCTAGCTTCAAGTCTCCTTCACCCCATTGTGATAGCTCTCAACAGGTAATAAAAATTTTCCTTCAAACATTAGGACCTATACTACTCTTAACATCCTTGGTCAGTCCACAGTACGTGACTTTACCACTATCCCTCCCTCTGAGCCCTTCCAATCCCATTCCCCGTGCTTCTGTCCTGGTTTTCATCCTGCATCTCTGATTTTATTTTTGTGAGGCCTCTTCTGCTTTCTCCTGATGTGCATACCAACGTCCTTAGCTCACCTGGTCTAGTTCTACATTCCTTAATTAGACAAATTTTGCAGCTTTTCTTCCTCAGGATCTATGATCTAGCTTTTTCCTTTTGGTTCTCCTGCTAAAGCTCCTTTCCTGCATTGTTTCTGGCAATTTTCCTGCTCCTCCAGCCTCAGTTTCCCAACTTGGCATGTCACTTCTAACACTGAGTCTGAGGCACAAAAGGTTGCAGTTACATACACCCTGCCTCTTAAATACATATTCGTATCAAATATTAGACAATCACTACCATAGCACCCTTTTTTCATGCAGTACCCTTCTTTTTTTCTTGAACTTCCTTTGTTTTCTGGATTTATGCCTAGATACAATTTTTTGAGGGGATCCTCCTTTTGTCTCCAATTTGATAACGCTTCCCAGAGTACACGTATGATGAGAGGAACAGTGCTGTTCCTCCGGCACTGTTCTGGCAGGAAAGACCCATGGACGATGCTGATCATCATCCCTCACTGCCCAGCCCATCGCTGGGGCCCTGCAGCCCCAGGACTCGACACCTGCTGCCCAGAGAGCTTCTCAGCCACCAAGAGGCAACATCTGCACTAGTCTCTGCTGCAGGGTGACCTAGGTCATACAGCAAATCCAAAAATTATGTTCTAGGCAAAAGGGCTACCATTATGGTGCAGGAACAGGCAGCTCAGCATACAATATTTTTTAAAAGTCTAGGAGTTGTAGGAAAGGCTCCAGAGCACTGAAAGACAAAGCTTTATAAAAGGGCATGAATTTCTTTATACAGGAGTGTCTGAGCCAGAGAGGGGCTTGCTGCATTTCCCTGCCTCACTGTCATACATAGAGTTACTGAATTTGTAAATTTTGGGCACCCCAGGTATAGAAGGAGGTATGTAAAATCAAAAGTCAGAGAAAGTCTCCTGGCTCTCAGCTACCTTCAGAACCTTGATGTGCTTAATTAGGTTCAAGAGCAATAGATATATTTGAAATCCCTTAGAAAGTGAACGTTATCTGAACCCAGTGCGACCATAAGCATGTTGTTAGATAGCAGTTGTGTCTAATGTTCAGCTCCTAAAGCTCCTCCAGTGGATAATCCCACCTAAGTCAAGTGTTTAATAGAAATGACATGAATCTGGAGCTACCTCTCTCTCTTCAGTGTCTCCAGGGACAGTCTATACAGATATCTAATCATGAGAAGGTTGAAGTTAGTTGAGAAGGAGCAGACAGTAGACAAGGAGGGTTGATTAAAACTGCAACAGTGTGTAAAAATTAGCTTGCTTTTTGATTTCAGAGGTGCTGCCGGTCCTTCCTCTTGCTCAGCTTCAGACGAACACCTCAGAGCCCCATTCCCTGGCCCTCAAGCTACGACACTAAGACTCCAGCTGCAATGAAGAGCACAAGGGGTGAGGCTGGGTGCAACACAGCCATCCCACTGCCAGACCTGGACCCCCACTGAAGTCTTCCTCAGCGAGCCTGGTGCTTGCAAACCCATGATGGTCTCCCAGTGCATTGGCCATGTTTCTCCTTAAATCACCAGCCCCGGGCACAACAGTGGCAAATAACTGTGGGTCAGGGTTAAAGAAACAAGTTGCCTGCTTAAAACCAGCTGGCTCAAAAAAGCTAGCTGGTGTTTTTTTCGGTTTTCTTTTTTCAAAAAACCTTAGTATCCTCTATTAGACAATGATAACCCATATAGGGACATTACAGCTCATTCACTAATGGAAAGCTGCCTTCCCATTAGTAGCAGTAGTCATGTCTGTCTTTTATTTGGCTTGCTGATGGCACGACAAAATGCCATATCAGTGTGTGTGTGTGTGTGTATAAATAAAAATCTCTCTGTACAACCAGCACCCCACCAGTCTCCGGCACTATGTGGCCTTACCTTTCAGTTTGCTGTTGCCTTGGGGTGCTTCCCACTACAAGTCCACCTACTCTGATTTCTCCGCTCTCCAGCTACTCAATAAGGTGACCTACACTTCCTCTTAGGTTTTTGAAGCCAGACGAGGGGGGGGAAATGAGAATGATGATTGGACGGGCAAATCATTATCTGGACCACTGTTCCCATTAACACATAACAACCTTCCTCCTTCTGTTATCTTAATATCTGCCCTCTTATAGATCCTCTGTCCTTTCTTTAACCCCCAACAAAAATGACTTATTAATGACACCTCCATGCATCTTTAGTACCCCACAAGGGGTTGGAAACATTATTTCTTGTTCAGGAAAATCACACTCCCGTGTGTGATACTTACAGGCAATGAGTTAATACTTTAGAACTTGGAGCCATCATTAACATGCTTGCCATGGGGTCCTTGGGGACAGGAGACGAATGTGTTAGTCACTCTTGACAGCTATGGTCAGAAAGCTCTAGCTCTTGAATGTATGCTTCATTTTATTTTTTGCACAACAGTGCTAGTTAAAAAACATCAGCTGATACATCAGCTTTACAAAACAGGCAAGTACCACTATTATATCTCCAAACGACAGAAGAAGAGAAATTAAGCTTAGGTAAGGATCGAAGCTCAGTGGATGCCATCCTCAGCTGCCTCTGGTTTGAAAGGGCTCTCCTCCACTCCATTTATAAGATCGCTCATCAGATTAGACATACACTAGCACAGGCTTGGAACAGGCTGTGGAGTACTGGGTCACCAAGCTGTCCGGCTCAAAATAACAGTAGATATGGTGGGGCTTCGTTTGCGACTGTCCTGCCTCTGTTTGCTATACCTGACATGGGTTTCCACAGGGAAGCCGTGCCTGAGGCACCCCTTGGAGTTCAGCCAGCCGTTAGGCAGCATGGGTGACTGAGGGGCTTGGGCTCGCGCACTCTCCTGCCCTGTGTCCTTTGAATCTCGGCTACAACCAACACAGCCCCAGCCTTCACAATGGAAAGTGAGCGGGGCTTTACATGACTAGCCTATGCGTAGTGAGCAGGGCTCCCGGCAGCCAGCCAGCTGCCCAGCTGATCAGCTCACATTCCCTCTCAATTCAAAGGGCTCTTCGGCATCCTTGGCTAGAACCGCTTTCCAAAAAGGGTCATCGTTCAGAGAAAAGGCCTCAGCAACCCTTCCTTGGAATGTGGGAGGGGAAAACAAATACGGTCATTCAGCTTAAAGCAAAAAAAATGTACTCAGAAAAGGGAACGGATGGTATTATTAAAACTATTTATAGCATTTATACCTAGCTGTTATTATTAAAACGACCAAAATAACATAGCATAGCATAGCATTAAAATAGTGACCAGAGCATTAAAAAAGTAACTGATGAATAAATTACACAATTACATAATTACACAAGCAGAAATCGTAGTTTCAGACTATCCTGATCAAGCCCCTGTAGACTTTTGCATACTTGCAATGTGATCTAATGAACTTCTGTTTCTACCAAGAACAAAAATAAAACGATCACATGAAAAACGCAACGTGCTGCCAACACAAGTTATTATGAAGTTCACATAGAGTGTTTAGGTTAAAAAAATTTAAAAAATAAAATAAATATGTTGAACCCCTTAATCCTTAATTATTCCACATTTATGGTGTTTCATATTATCTTGTCCCTGATTTTAAGCTTCAAATGCTCAACTCCTCTCCCTTTTTGCTACCTGAAATACATCTCCTCCCTCTTTCCTGCTGCAGAATCTTTTCTTTTTTGCCATTTCAGGATTGTTTTAAGATAACTGTGGATAAGCAACCAAGCTGGGCTAATGAGAGACAAGAATCTAATAATGGGCTACCAGAAGTTTCAGAAGTAGAGCAAGGTTAAGAAAAGTTTTGCAGTAGCTCAAGCCATGGGAAGTACGTATCTGCACAAACATAAATGGCAACCATGTCTAGGACCTCAGGTGTCAGGAGCAAAGACTTTCCTGTATGCATTAAAAACAATGAACAGACTAAAATGCGACCCTGTCCCACACACAGCAAGTTTGGGAATGCCTCTCTGGGCTGGTGCTGTTGCCAGCATCTTGTGAAAGTCTGCTGCCTCCCTGGCTTGAAGACATGAGGTGGACGTGCAGTTAGCCAATACATAGCACTGCTTCCATCTGACCTCCTCCCCCTCACTTTGGCATCCCAAGGGAAAGGGAAATTGGGGGGGAAACCGTATCCAACCCGTCTCCCTTCCTGCCACAGCAACACCTTTAAAGCTGTTAATGTGAACGCTCCTGCTCCTCCCTGTCATACCTTAAACATGGCGTTTCAGAAGTTAGTCATGAAAGTGTTTTTCAAACAATTTTCCCCTCTCTTCCTTCCCCATACAGCTTGAAATACTGCACAGTGGTGTGACCATCACTTCCTGGTCAGCATCATTCTCCTGATGTAAGATCCCATGCCAAAAGCAGTTCTCTGATGCAAAACCAACCCACTTCCCCATGGACTGGGATTCATTCCAGCTCACATCTTTTTTTAAAATGCATTTTCAATTCAAAAATAACGGAAGGGTCACTACTTAAAAAGCATCTAAAGAATTACACTTCAAGCAAAAATGTTTTGATAAAGTTATGTATGGAATACAACTGGTTACAAATTTTAGTGAAAAAAAAAACCCACCAAAATGCAACCAATGTTGAATGAAAAACATTCATTACGGCCATATTTGTTTTCATTAAGTTATTTCACTGCAAAAATTTGATATGACTCAAACTCACATTTTTGATTCTACTTGCAATTTTTCTGTAAGGCCAGGTTTTTTTTAGTTTCATGGGGTTTTTTATACCTCCTTTCAAATCTATTTCATTTTCCATTATTCATAAATACTTTGTTTTCCTGATCACACTTGGTTTTGCTCTGAATGATGCAGTGAATATGAATGAAAAATACTCTAAAAATCCTGGCTCAACAATCCAGGTAAAAGTGCTCTCAGGGGACTAAACAGTTTGGTACCTCCAACAATGTCTGACATTTCCAAGAGCAAACTCTTTTTTCTCAAGTTTTTGAAAAGATTTTAACAACATTTGAGATGGGAATCCAAATGTGAAAAATCTGTAAGTTGCATTATTTCCCCTTGAGGCAGAGGCCAGCAAAATATCAAAATAATGACTTTTTTTTTTGGTATTTAGTTATTGTACTTATTCATCAGTTGTAGTGGGTTACTAATTTGTATCCATAATTACCATGGCACTACCCACATGCAGTATATTATTTAATTCCCTAAGAACAGTACCTGTTCTTTTTGTTTAACTGATAAGAAACTCAAGTGCATTCATTGGTTCTGTGCAATTTCACCAGAATGTATTTCGACAAGAGGCAGTAACTGGTTACTACACGATTTGTAACAAAAGGGGGACTGCAACCTCTACAGGATATTTCTGTTTAGCAAAGCGCGCATTTTCCTTTTTCCATTTTATTGGAAGTGTTTATTTTCTTAACACCAGTGACACTGATCTTCTCACTGGTCAGTGAAAGCTTATTGCAACAGAAATACTTGTCTGCAATTGTGGCCCCTTTCTCACTCCTCCTGTTTCTCTAAATCTGCTAAAGGTCCAAATAGTGATTTTTCTTCCTGCAAATGTTTGACCCATGTGCCTAATGATAATTTTGAATTTGGGGGCATTTAAAAACTGCATCAGACAACAAATATGCATAGTGTCAGCGACCTCAATTTAGCTTCCAAAATAGTACATAGAGGACTCCCATATTAAGGGTACAGAGAGCAAGCAAGCTGCTGTTCTGCTGCTTTTCATTTTCAGAGCTTACTTAATTAGAAAGTCATTCTGGAGGGATACAGCATTAAAAGACATGAGTAGCAAGAATTGTTAAAAGCAGATGGAGGCTCAGTAACAGGGAGAGTGAAATTGAGGAACAGAGCTCAGGGATCAAGTGATTTATAGGCAGCAATTTTTGTTTAATTGGAAACAGAAGGAGTTTCTTATTAAGGACTGTGTTATTCTTTCCACTAAGCAGATTTCTGCTGGGAAGGCAAAGGAGTAACCACTGCTTAGTTGTCCTTGCACCTCATGGCCACAGTCCCTCTGCAGCACTCAGCCTGCTGGAGTGGACTGCAGAAGACAGTGACTTAAGGAGAGGGTGATGGGTTTGAGGACAACCTGATATTCCTCTTTCCAAAAGCTCTGCCATGTGGAAGAATGGTCCAAAGAAAGCAGCTGGGAAATATGGTTTCTTGGGAAGCTGTCTATCCAGGCCTGGGAAAGGAGTTAACATCTCTAGGTGTGCAGAGAGCACCTATATGCTCTCTTCTTTTTCTCTCAGTGACTGCAAGCAAGTGCAAAATGGAATATGCCACCATGTTAACATTTGGGCTTAACATAGCTACGCCTAGACTAATATAGCTAAGTGGGAAATTAAACTGTTCAGGTTCATAAGACACTGCACAGTGGAATCATTAAAGGAAATCTAAGGACACTCAGTATCAGAGACGGTGCAGGGAACAGCACTGAACTAGGTAAACCACAGCCAGCATGGGAAATGCCTTTACACTGACCCCAAAGCTCCCATTAACGATTCCTGTCCTCAGATGAGGACATCTCAGTCTCAGTGCATGCCTGTGACTACATTTTTAAATAATGGTTACTTTTCAGACCATGACACACATGAAAGACACCAGGACTTTCTCTCCACCAGCCCCATCCCACACCCTTTGTCTCCCAGATGAAGTTTCCCTAGTCCTTCACACAAGGTCTAAAACACCAAGCTGATATTCCGACCCTACGGGGTCTCCAAGCTATTCCTCAAACCAGGGGGCGCTTGTGCAGGAGTTGTATTTTTGACTGATCCACTACTGCCACCCCTGCCTTCCTATGTCAGCAGGTTGTACAGTCCACATGCTCTCCTTCAGAAATTGCCCCAAGATGGGCTTGAAAACATCACTGTAACACATGAAGCATGTCACAAGCCAAGCAGTCTAGAAACCGTGTACTGTTATATTCCCTTATTCATATACTCCCCCTTTGACTTCCACTGTTATCTTCCACGTTTCAGCTTCACATCTCTTCCTATTCAAGCAAAGGTGATTTGCTATGCTTCCCTAATGTACAAGTCCCCACGTCAATGAGCCCTTTAATATCTGCTGTCTCAAGGCATTAGACTGTAACCTTAGGGCCTTCATCAATCTGTGTCTCCACCTTTATTAACTGCAATCTTCAATTAAACCAATGGGACTGTGAAGAAACCTGGGACCTGGGCTCCTAGATTTTAACACTCTCATAAAGAAACTCATATCTTTTTTCCACATAATAAACCAACATCTATTCCAAGAGCTAATTAACAAATAAATATTTAAGTGATGAGGTGCCCATCGGTGATGCCCAGGTTATACGTGTATAATATATACATATGCCTGTACTTTACCTCTGCTGAAAACTTTTAAGTCAGAGAAGCTCCTTACAGCAAAAGCCTAAACTGTTGATCTTTTTCTACTGGCAGCTGTATTATTAGTAGTAATTTCAGATCTCTTACATTTTCTTTAAAGAGAGAGCTTTGTACTGAATTCTATGGGAGGATTTTCTTCACAATAACTTTTGTTTCCCATTTCTTCATCAGTACAGCAGTTTATTCTCATGCAAAGCCCTGCTCTGTGCCTTGTAAGCTGTATACTTGGAATCACTCTTCTTTCTGAAGACTATTTTGTGTAATTGTTTCCTTTTGTGGATAAAATGCTTTCTTAAGCTGTCAACTGTTTTTCTGATGATTCTATAAATACATGACCTATGCATCTCATGATGCATATGAATAAAGATAATTTCAGCTGGTATGAATGGGAAAAAATCACCTTTCCATGAGTATGTATAACATTTTAGGACAGGATTCTGCTCTTTTTCATTATCACTAGAGTAAGCTTCACTGTAAGCAAAAGAGAATCTGCTCAGTTTCAATGCAGTAAATCCAGAGAAACTCCACTGAAGTCTCATCTATCATCAGATACTGGCCTTAGTTTATTGGGGTAGATCCAGGATAAATAACTCCAGTGACATAGCTCAAATAGAGCTTCTTAACTGGTTCTTTTACAAAGTGCTGTCCATATTTTGGATACTGTCTTCAAAACAACCAACTAAAATCAGTGCACCTTTTAATAAGTGATTTTTTTCACTTCCACGCTGCCTCCAAGGCACCCTGTAAACAGGCAGCTGACTGTCCAACGGCACAGGCCTTGGAAGAGTAGCAGTATTGTAACTCTCGGCTCAAGAGGTCAAAACAGTCCCTTGGAAACTCCTTTTAAGTGACATCTTGAGGTTATAACAGCAACAATATATTCCAGAAATACTTCAAATCCCGGGTGGACCAGAGAACACGGGACTCTTAGAGCTGTGCAGCACCACAGCAGCTGAGCAGGATGTCTCCAGGGGGCCCTGGAATCCATGGGGCCGCTTTATGTATAATGTGTTTTGCCTAAAAGTGGTGCTGTCCTGCAGAGCAAGAGATTCTGGCTATTACTGAAAGAGGGCAGAGACAAGAAATAAAAGCTTCAGGTGCTTAAGGCCTCCTGTGTAAGGGCCCAGGAGCTGATGAAGTACAGATCTGAAAAAAAATGTGGTAAAACTCCCACCACAGCTTTTGGATCCTTGCCTAAAAGGAACTCTGAATACAGTTTAACAAAGTGTTTTTCAGTCTCTCACATCCACCTTGCTAATAGATAATTATAGCGTCACCTGTGTCTGACTCTTGGCAGGACATTTCTAACAGGTCCCATCAGTATTGCAGAAAATTCCCTCCAAACAAAGAGATTTCTTCTCAAATATGACAATGAAAAGGAAATAAATAATCTATTTCTCTGTCTGTCTCTAGTGGCATCACTCAATGGAAAAGGAACAGGGTCACACTGTGATTAAGTCTAGCACCTTCTTTCACTGTGCTATCCCACTCTGCCCTTCCTGCTCAGCTCAGACACTCAAGCCTGTTTTGAGTAATAAGAGCTCCTAACATACACTGAAGTCAGTGTATCTTGAGATGGCATGTTTCTTAAGGTACGTGCTCACTATAATTTCCATGTCATTGATAATTGTCAGGAAATTGCATGGAGGTTTAGAAGTAAGCCATCAATAGTTCAAAAAATAATGACAGTGATAACGCCTTATTCTGCACTTTGAAGTTTACCTTGCACTAACTATACCTCTTCACATCAGAAAGCCTCTGCAGGATGGAGCCTCATTGAAAAGTCTGCTTGGAAAATTAGTGAGCAGTCAGTCCTTCTGTTAATATCCCGTTAAAAATGAATGGTTTTAGACTAGAAAGCAAGCACTCCCTGAATCAAGATCAAAGCCTTAGAAGTTTCTTTGAAAATCTTTTCAAGTAGTTGCAGTTCTGTAATCCCTTGTAACAACGAAGGCTATTCCAAAATATTTCCTAAGTCATTAACAACATCAATCTGGCTTCCTCTTTACTGTTAGCAGAGATGAGCCAATTTAGTGACCAACCCATTATTTTCTAACATAACAAGCTAATGAAAAAACTCAGCAGAGTTTTACAGCACAGACAGAGCTACTGTCCCTCATTTTCTGACTTCCAGAAATGATGGTTCAGTATTTTGGCCATTGTTCCTCCAAGTGCCAGGACAGTTTTCAGGCTGAGTTTAACAATGACAAAAATTTGGGACTCAATTCAAATTTTTACATTGATGTATACGTTCATTATTATATAATGAACATCAAATGGAGATGTATCATTGCTACTAAGGACACAGACTCTGATACTGTTTATGGCTGCTCTATGTTTATATATTGCTACTATCTTCACATCTCTCTACTTCCACCTTTATTTCATCCATATATCTACCCCTTATTGCTGTTTTGTGCTGTATTACACAACACACCTTTGGTTTTTTGACTTGAGGGGCAAAATTAGTGTGAAATTTTAACTGCAATTCTTAAAAATTCTTTATAGCTTAATATAAGAGTGGCACTGCCCAGAGGTTCAAGCTAATTAAAAATAGCCTGAAGGGTTTTACTTCCCGATACAACAGTGAACTTAAAAGGAAAAAAAAACCCTCCTCTTTTTCTCTGTACTGCTATTACTGGATTAAGTAGTACTATGAAACGAGAGCTTAATGGAGCCATCCTTATGATTAAGTTCAAAGGATTAATATTTCAGTTCAGTTGTTTTTTATTTAAACATTGTTTCCAAAGGTCATATTAACGCTGACTACTGCAAACTCGGGCAACTTTCTAATTACCCATCAAGTTTAAATGAACCATGAAGAAAACCTTACTTCAACAGTGTACAGCAAGCATCCTGCAAGGCAAAAATTGACATATAAGGTAACTTCATAAAGCTAAATAAACAAAGACAAGCCTTGCTGTGCAGAGTAGCTTGAACTCTGCCTGTTAAAGGGCACACCCAAAGTTCACTTAAGTCCACAAGAAGACGGTGATTGACTTTGATGGGTTTTGAATCTGGACCACTGGCAACAAGCACAAACTAACCAGGTCAATGAAGGAACCACTGGCACAAAATGGCATGAAGTGCATACTTCTTCCCCAACAGAGATCGGAAGGTAATCTGACTCAAAAAGAAGTGCAAAAGGTTTGGGTTTTGCAGGTTTTGCAGAGGTTCATGATTTTCAACTGTCTTGTCTTAGCAATTTAAGGAAACTGCAAAGCATGAAAGAGACTTGGAAACAGGACTGGGTTGGTGCTTAAAATCCAAGCCTGCTGCAACAGACAGGTAGAAAGAACAAATTCCCACAGAGAACGTCAGATGCCATTCTCACGTCCAGACCTGCCTGCCTTTCTCTCCCTTTGTGTACAACCTGATGTGGATTTCTGTTCTGTTTCTGAGGTCCAGGAAGAAGGAAACCTCTGAAGGGATTTTGCTCTCTTAATGCTTACGATGGGTAAAGGACTACCACCCTGAGCATGCTGCAGCCCAACCAGGGAGCACAGATCCCAAGGTCAGCTCTTCTCAGGTGTGGTGGAATATGTTCAGTGAGCTATGGTGACAGAAAACAGGTGTGTCACAGTGCTTGTGTATTTAAGTCTGCACTATGGTATGCTTTTCAGCTTGCTGTTTAGTTGGACATCCTAAAGTCCTCTTGAACAAATCTCTTAATGATATTACCAATAGCAGAGTTGGGTTTTGTGGTCAGACCTTCCTGTTGCTAGGAAAAGGGATATGCAAATTCCCTAGAAGCCAGCAGAGGCAGGAAAATAAGAGATACTACAACTTAAAACTACTTTAGTTCCTTTGGTACCTCCCTTCCCCACTGATCTCAGTGGGCCACAGCACGCAGAGGTCACACTGGGGCCTCATGCAGATCTCAAGCCTACTACAGGAAGAGTGAGCTTTGTACTGACATCAGTGTGTGCTGGATTTGGTCCCTGGCTTCTCTCCTGAAGCTAATACAGTTCATCCAAGTTTAGTTCACCAAAGGGTCAAGCCTGAACTGAGACAAATCTCATGGAACTTCACTACGTCCTTTGCTTTTTTTTTTCCACTGAGAGGCAGGCCATCAAGATGTATAACATGATTTCATTAGAGCTTTGCTTTGTTTTTAATCTGATTTAATTTACATGTATCACTATTAGTAGCTTCTATCTTGGAAAAGTTTTGTACCAAGCAAAACCTTATTTAAGAAAAAAAATATAAAATTGGCAGTAGAACAAAACCTCTGTCCGTTATAAGAACTTATCTTTTTAATGCTCTATCAGTGTTTTATTATTACTTCAGTACTTGACATGTTCCAAAAGCACTAAAAAGTTGTTGAGAGGTCTTACAATTTTAGAGTGTAGTCTCTGATGCCAATACTGATCACAATCTAGTTGAAGATAAGTTAAGTTTAATGAACACTAGAAAAATAAAGGCCTTTTATAAGTGATCAAGTTATTTTAGGAAGCAAAATAATACTTTAAAAAAACATTAGTTGCTTGTTTTAAAGCTCTATTTAAAATATGCCTAGAGTACACATTTTTGTAGAAGATAACAGGAATTTATCTGAATTTTGGGAGTATTCCAAATGATGGTAGACAAGTATCAGAAATTAATAAGATTATTAACTTGCAAAAAAACTTTTTAGAACGATGACTATAAAATGTCATCATTTCCCTATCTCTTGGAAATGTATTTAGAACTACAGAAATACAGACAAGCATTAAACTTAGTGGTGAATGAATAATTAAGTAATCTGCTCTTTATGTAACAGTAAAAAGGATTATTCTGAGTTAGTTACAGAAGTTATTCCTACAAATTTCTTATCACTTATGTTATTTAATCTTTCTTACATATCAATTAGTTTGAAATAATAAGTCTTTAGGCTATCCATTAATTGCAGCACTGTAGACACGATCTGTATTTAAAATTATGCAATGAAAATTAAGCCGAAGCACCAAGCTGTCTTGGCTAACAAAAAAGGTTTCCTCAGCCCTTCGGATAAAGAAGGAGAGATAATGGGGGCACTGAATTCACAGGAGAACTCTTTCTCAGTTTACTGTTCTCTCTCATCACATGCTAACACAGACTACCGAAGCCACAAGCCGTTACCCACGTGTTTAATTTGCAGTGTTGCATTTTCAGTGCATTCATTATCCAATCGCACGGTACGACCGTTTTCTAACAAAAAAGAAAAGAACTCCAGTGATTAATGCAAAGAAGGAGAGCGACATATATACCCTGAAGAATAGATGATTAAGAAGATTCTGCACGGGATCATTTACAAATATAAGGTAAATGTGGATGGGAAATTTAAAGAGCTTAGCTAGTCTTTTAGAAGTGAGAGGGAGGCTGGTTGCAGAGGAACATCTGGTCTATACATCAGGAGAAAACACCATTTTTTGTTTCTCTCTCTCCTGTTATGTCTCTAGGCTCTCAAAGAAGGCTTCAATCCACCCTTTTAAATCTTGCTGTCTGTGCAGAACAGATCTTAGGACAACTAAATTTCTCTTCTCTGGTTGTATTTTGCTACACGGATACACTGAAACCGCAATTTGGCATTTGTATCATTATAGCTGGCTCGCTCTGGCATCTGTCGGAGGCACACAGCATGGAGTGCACATCAGTCACAGCTGCCGCCTGCAGCCGCTGCCCTCAGTGCAGCGATGATGGCAAGTGAGATTTTTTTAAAGCCCAGCCATTAATTGGTAGGTGTTTTCCACCAAACCCTCTGTGCCTGCAGCATGAGCGAAGAGTCAAAGATAACATTCAGCTGATTCAAACAGATCTTGGGAATGGTGTCTTCTTGCCATAGAAATTAGAAAAAAAAAGCACCTGAAATATTCTGTGCTGAAAAGCGCACCTGACGGAGGTAATCATACCTGAGAGCGATGCTTATTTAATGTCAGACAAACTGCAGCGGCTCGCTGTCAGTCTTCCCTGCATGCTGCACCAGCAGTTACAGAGCTGTTCCACCTTACTGTCTCCTCTCTCCTATGCTTAATTGTACTTTTAAATAAGAAAAGGCAGAGCGCTGGGCAGTCAACTTTCTGTGTGTAATACAGCTTTTTTGTCCTCGGATAATAGCAGATTACAGTTCTGTGCACAAAAAAAGCTATCCCCTTTAACATTCAGCCCAGCCCACTGTGAGATTTCTTAATGTCAGTATCCTGCACTCTCTTAAGACACTAAAATATGTTCTTTACTGTATGCATGTTTATCAAAAAAGTGCTCTTACTAATACTCATAAATGGTTATAGGAAGGAAACAAGGGTGAATATTGAGTCAATCCTCTTATGGCATGTCTGTGTGCTTGCGGATGCATGTACTCACAAAACAGGGGAAAAAAGGAAGGCCTCTGATTATTTTTAAGTAAATCAAAATAATGACCTCACTGGCATAAAAACGTATTTTGCATAAAAATTAATGTTACTAACACATTCACACACAAGACAGTTTGTTCAGGGAGGACAGGTACAAAAAGCTTCTGTGGTGAGATTTTTTTTTTTTCTGATCTTCAGCATATTGTAAGAGAGGGGCCAGCTGAAAGTCTCTGGGTAATGACAGAATTGGACATGCAAATGGACACTGTTGTGGTGGGCACCTGTAACAGATGATCACCCTGGAAAGACTGGGTGGTGAGGCTTACTTGCCCAGAAAACTTTTCAAAGAGGAATACAGAAGGGCACAGAATACTTTTAACTTCTTAGCAGGCAACAGTCTCATCTACAGTATGTACTATCTACTCTACTGGTGATTGGGTGGGAAAACAGACACCTATTTCACATAAAAGATCAGATCTGGACCTGTGAGCAGGCTTATTGCTTTTTCACACTGTATCAATTCCTGCAGCAGCCAACAGAGAAGATCTTGGCTTATGTAAAATCCTCAAACATGATTTATATCACTGAACTAAATCTGCATGTGAGGTAGTTGCAAGCATTAAAGGGCAGCTGATATTAAAAGAAATTAACCCCAGTCTTATAAAAAAAATCACTTTAAAAGTAAAAAAGCTAAGTAGTAATTTAAAAAATTGAATTAATTTTCAACCAATTAGTATTTTCAAGTGGGAGCCACAGTAGTGTCTGTCTGAATACAAATGGGAATGAAGGATACTCCAGGCCAAAAGGAGACGTTAACACTGACATGGAATTGGGGAGAAGTTCCTGCAGAATTTATTCCATTATGCCACAGAGAGCGGGAGCCCCTGCTCAGAATTACAATGATTCCCTGAGAAAAAGACTGACAATGAGCTACTTCTCCCAGGAGCTTCTACAATTTCCATGCTACTTAGCATTACAGGCTCGTACATCTATCACACCTCAACTTCAGCAGCATCCAAGCTACGTGGTATGAGGTGTATTACAGGGAAGGATATAATTGCCACCAAGGCCATCGGTCCTGTCAGGAATACTGATTCCTGAAACCTGATCTCTGCTTTGAAAACTGAACCTGCAAAATTTTCAGCAGAAAGGAGCATTTTAAGAGTGGAAATATTACACTGAGATCTCATGACCTATAACACCCTGCAGAATAAAACTCTGATCCAAACAGGATACTAATATAAATAATCAAACCACAGATAAGGTATTCTATACCCTAATAGTTTATAGAAATACTAACCTCAGTATCAGCAGTTTGTGAAATAACTTGTCCTATGAGCTCCACACGGTATGTTTTTATTTGGGCATTAACGCTTACTTTGTGAAAATAAAGATGTCAGAAAGCGAGGTTACCACATGCAATATCGTTCCCACAGGCCATACAGTAATTGAACATGGAGGCTGACATTGCACGATGCAGAATTCTGGTGGTGCTATTAAAAGACTTACAAAAATCCAGATTTAGAAAAAAATGCCAGCTTGATTCTATGCAACACATATATATGGCTGAAACCCCACTGACAAACTGTATCATGTTCTTAAGCATTCATTTGAAACACAGCTTAAAGGATGATGAAAGTGGAGCAGTACATTTTAGGTCTTACTTTTTAGAGCTCTCATGAGCTATCCCTACTTGGCCAAAACATCCTAGTGGAAAAGCCATTTTGCAGGGAATAAGAAGAGCTGCGTGTTCAGACCAGACTTGAAAGTCTACATTCTCTTTTTCTGTCTCAAAAATTTTATCATATGTTTCTGCTGTTGACAAAGGTAGCTGTTACCTTAATGGAAGGCCCTCTTATAGATGACTAACATTTAGTCACTGGATTCAGAGAGTTCCTGAATGAAGCTGTAAATTTATGTAATTTCTCTAGATTTCTGCACAGCTCTTATCATGGCTTAGAAAGATAATATGCCTTTCCTGCATAGAAATATTCTATAAGGTCATTAGTTTTGTCTAGCCCAAAGCCAGTGGTTTCTTACATGGGAGCAAGAGCTGAGATTCTCTTTTATGGCCTGCGAGAAAATTTGATTCTTTCCTTCTGTGCAGCCTGCCTTCCTCCTATCCAGGTACTCTAAAGCATTCAAAATGCCTTGCCCTGTGGATGCAGCAGTGTTAGCTTAGGGCAGAAAGGGAGGTTCTTCTCTGAGGTCCCATTTCCTTCTAACTGTGCAATAGCAATTGGATTTGCCCAGGTCTCCACCATTCTCCCAAGATATCTTAATTTGAGTCAGACAGGTGACATAGGGTCAGCCTCATGTTGTTTATAATGTAAGTGATATAGGACGAGAACAGAGTTAAAAGAAGTACTTCTAGTTTTTCAAATGTTCACAGAGTTTCAAGGCAGGTCAGCTCTGTTCTTATCCTCATGCTTTTCAGAAAAGGAAGGCAGAACACCCCTCAGGAATATAAATCAATATTCTAATGACACTTAAACACAAACAACAAAGAAATCCCAGTTCCCTAGTGAGCAGTTGCCAATTTAATTTTGCCATTTTCAGTAAGTCACTCTTTTGAATACTGTCAAGGTGCCAACATATTCATTATGGGCTCCACTTTCTTTTGTCACAACTACTTTGCTCAGGAAACATACATTTTTAGTTGCCTTGCCTATGTCCAAGAGGAAAACAACATTTGAAAAATCAAAACCCCACCTAGCAATTTTAATCTCTAACCTTACTACAATAAGAGAACTAAACAATATTTAGAACTGTGTTATTTTTAACAAGCATTTGAAAAAATGACCACTTATTTTGCAATAATAAAAACATTAAAGTAAACCATAAGCATGTAATGATATATATATATGCATGAAGAATACCTTGGTGTCCACGTGGGCAGAGAGGGGTGATTCACAGTAAAAAGATTGGCAGATTATAGTAACACTTTATAAGTGAGTCAAACTTACTTTGCATTTGCCTTTCAGTAAAGTATAGAAGACAGCCTATACTGTGCAAGGCACAGATCAAACATACAGCGTTGGCTTCTCCCTTCTTGGTAGTACATGTCCACAGAAGTATACATGATAAGTATTTAAAAAACAAACACAAAGCCCAACCCTAGACAGGCTGATAAAACAAGCCGGGGAAAAAGCACAAGGAACCACCACACTGATGCTGGCCAGGGAGCAGAACAGAGCTCACAGCCCAGGTGCACCTTCACCCCTCCTAAAGGCGCATCGCTGCTGACACTGGTACCAGCACCACACAGGCTGGAAGAGGAGCAGTCCCCAAAACGGAGCCTTGGTTGTCATTAGGAAGGATTATGAATTACGGAACAACTGTTAAGACCTTGTGGGGGATGGTGAAAAGCCACGGAAGGATGTTCCGTAGCGAGGAGGAGCTGCAGCTCTCTTGAGAAGGCTCGTTTTACGTGTGCAGGTGTGCGTGAGTTTAGCCCGGGGACACTGAAAAGCAAACACCGTCTGCCTGGCAATTAACCAAAATCCTTTGCATCCAGGTAACTGCAGCAGAAAGGCAGATTTTGATACCAAGTACAGTCCTTCCTGAGAAGCCACAGCTATTCTCGCCTCACAGACAAGCAAAGCATATCAAAGCACTCCAGAAGAAAGCAGCAGAAGGTGAAATATTAAATAAAAATACAAAGCAAGCAGGATTCACTGATTCAGTGACAAAGGTGTGTGGCTTATTGCTACCCCTTTGACAGTGAAAGCTCAAGACCTCCTGGCATGACTGTATTTACAGGTTTCAGGAAGTGTGCTTATACATAATCATGTCTCCCGACAGCAGAGATACCCCTGAAATAATACTTCACTCTATCAGCATGTTCTAATCATCAGCCCTTCCATAAAGCAATGAAAAAAAAACTCTTTTCATCTTCTTTCATCTTTGTTCCAGGCTTTGCCTGCCTTTTTCCAGTTGTCTTCTGTTCCCATCCTCCTCCCTGAAAAACTCACTCTGGTACATTTAAATCTTCCCCTTTAGGCTGTACTAATCCTGTTTTCTGATTCACATTCATAAATTCTTTCTCTTTGTCCCCCAATTTTTCCTCCTGCTCTGATGCCCTGGTTAATCCTCTCTTTATCCCATACTCTGGTGTCCCAGATGACAAATCCCTCACTTATCTGCTTGGTAAGCTTAATCTTCAGAGGTACCCAGAATTCCTCCTTTCAATACCTTTTCCCATCCCGTACCTCCACATTCAGATGTTCTCAATTCCTACTCCCACATTTTCCCCCCGCATCAATCTTCTTCTCCTCTTCAGAGAGACATGTCTTTTCTGATCTGAGAGTACTGCAGCTACTGTGAGCAGAGAACAGAGGATATTCTGATGACCCAAAGGGCTGTGGAAAGAAAACTTTTATAGTCATGCTGTTACTCACAGCCCCTGACAGCTGCACTGAGGTGGGGCAAAAGCAGCAATCAACAAAACAGGCAGGGAGACAATGGGGCGGGGTGTGATTTGAAGAAGCCGCAAATTGCTTTCCCAGTATAAAAAGGATGTAATGGCCAGTGGCAGCATATGTTATGCAGCTAGCAGATAATAATCAGGGCTATAAATGCTCAAAGATTTCAGAAGAACCACCAGGCAGTAAATTGTGGACACTCCTGACTTAGTTTTGACATGTAAAATGAAAACAACATTAGCATTACTAGATAAAAAGGGGAATGTTTCACTCACTTTCACTATAGTCTCATATTCCATTTCTACTTCTGTTTTTCCTCTACTTCTTGTTCTTCTATGCTCTTTAAAACAAAACCAAGGATCATTTCAATTTGATGTGATTAACAATTACTCTAAGCTGAAATGACATAATTCTGTGCATTACAGTAAAATAACATCTTTTTAATCTATGCACTTAATGAAAAACAAAAGATTGCTTCATGCTTCTGTGTGCTGGCTTATTAATATTTGACTAGGTACATGTTAGGCAGAGAAACCGGTCTATTTATCACAACCTGTCACTCAATACTAAAAGAGGACAATGTTTTAACTGATACGTGGGACATCAGGGTTTAGTTGAAGTAGCGGGTTATGCACATTGCAAGAAGTGTCACTTTTCTCTGGGAGGGGGAAAAAAGGATGTCTCTGAAGGCAGAAATGAGCATCAGCCATGCCACCTGAAGTATGTGCTTGAAGAAATTTGCAGCCAATTGCAGCAGGAAGGCTTTAGACTGCAGTCATGCCTAATCCCATGAACTCAGTGCAGTTTGGATGGAAAACCTTCGAGGACATCCCCAAGTGCTTACAAGAGTGATGCTGCTCCCTCAGCAGGCAGCCTGCTCCCTTTGAGTCAGTCTTGCACGAGTGCCTGAGCAGGATGAGGTACAGGACGTGCTGCTGCTGGAGATGTTACTCCTGTTCACTTCATCCTGAGCTGGTGTTTATCTCTGTAGTGGAAACTTCTGTTTGATAGTTCAAATGAGTTGACAGGATTTCAGATTGTCCCATTAACCTAGCAGACCCAGATGTGCTGCAGGCAGCTACATGCTACTCAGAGCTGACTCACTGGGGTAGCTGTGGTCCATCACACACCGCTCTGAGCACCTGAACTCAAACTATCTCTCTTGAAGAGGTCTAAGGTCTGGATCAGAGAGGTCCTGAAGGTAATCCAGCAACAACCAAGAAGACCCGTTACTAGAAGACGGCTATAAAATTACAGCCAGGTACTGAAAAAACCAAAAGGGTGACTTTTTGGTTCTTGCTAAGTGCGGTCTTAAAACTGTTGCCATGCCATTTTCAAGTGACTGCTGTATGTTTCATTCTCTGTTGTGTTAAATTATTGTAGTAACTGTCTTATTTTACACTAAAATAAGTGTTAGTTCAGTATTGAGTGATATATTGCTTCATCTGGATAGTAATTGCATGGGTATATTGCTGAACTTGGTTCTGTTTGTAGAAGTTAAACCACAGCTCTTTATGATACAATTGGTGCCACTAAAATCTTGACACTTCCCACATCATGTACTTTACACTCAACCATGTATTCAAGGCAGTATTGTATTTACATTGTCCAGGAGCCAGAGCTGTAATGGCATCCAGTGTAATACGGTGACACGGTGGGAGAGACAGCCCTGGAATAATTGTGTGCAAGTTCATTGAGGTAAACTGTATTTTGTCTTAGCTGTCGTGTATGTTACAAATGAAATTGAAAATGGAAACCTATAAAAAGAAATAGAAACAAACAATATCACAAAATAAAGGGACTTTTTTGTTTAATATTTCAAGATTACACAGCTTAATAACTGAATAGAACTTTTGAAATTTTTCACAAAAACATTTCTTCTCAAAGCATTTTTTAAAACTGAATATAATTATGGACTCACTTCCTTGGTAATGGGTGAAGAAACAGAACAATATGTTTGAGCACTGTGTCCTCATTTTACTTTCATGCAGATTCATAAATGCCTTATAACTGAGTCACAATGGCAGGCAAAAGAAATATAATTAGCTAAGGATGTGGCCGGACTTGATTGAAATTCTATGTAAGGGAACTCATGCCACCTTCACATCGCAACAAATGAGTGAAACTATTTTATTTATTTTCTCCTTGAACTCTTTCTCACCTTGGAAACAGGGGGCTGTAAAACTACTGCATTAACACTGACACAAATGGTGTTGTAAGATACATGTTGGGTATAAGATGGTCAGGAAATGCGTTCCAGTGAGTGTGGTAGCTCGCACCATTTTGACATGCAAAATGAATCTAAAATATTAGCTGAGGAAGCAGAAGGTGACAGTTTGTAGCAGAAAAAATGTAGCGGCAAGAAGGTGAAATGTAAAGTGAAAAAAGAAAGCTACTTTGTTTTGCAGAGTTCCTTATCACTTCTTCTGACGCATTTCATCTTTCTGTCCCTTTGATCTATATACTTCACTTGTTTTGTGCTCCTACTGATAGACAAATCAGATAAAGTGCCTTACTTAAAATTTGCAATTTTTACAAAATTACATATATGTTTGCAGCACACAAACATTTTGTTACTGTGGATGTTGCCCTAGTTACTTCAACAGGGTTTGTAACTACTGAGGGCAAGTTAAGATCTGATTAGGAATTCCCTTAAAAGCAGTCTTGGAAAACACTACTAAGTATCGTCTTCCTAAATTCCGTAGTATGTGCAACAGTATTACTTTTCCTTACTTTTGGCATTGTTTTTAGCCAGCTTCCCTGTAAAAGGACACATCTTGGTTTGTGAAAATGTGTGTCTACTTTGCATGCAGGTACATATTGGCCAGTGCCCACACGCCACGGTTTGGGTGTGCAAAGCAGACACACATTTCCAAATGTGCAGATTTTACCTACCTGGAGGATGAATATCAGGCTCAAAAATAAGTAAACATTTCAAAAAAGCAACATTCAAAAATGATAACAAACCCCCCTCTACTGTACCAAACTGAGGATTTTCCCTTTGATTATTTATCAAAACACAGTCCACTGAAAGGAACAGAGATATCTGGATAGCATGAATTCCACTGTAACAGGAAATTTTAAGTTTACAAGATACAACTATTTAGCTGTACGTAGGATACACACCACTCAAAACCTATACTGTTTATAGAGCTTTTACCAGTACAGCCTGTGCGCTTGCACCATTAGGATACACCCGATCCCAATGATGCTAGGTAGTAGATGTATATTATATATTATGCACATATATTTACCACAGGGGTGCTCACTAGTTTTGGAGCTCCAGGCGTTGAATTGCAGCATAAGAAATGCAAAGTCAGAGAGAAACACGGGGATTAAAAAAACCACTGAATTTCAAGCTCTTTTTCCTATTCTGATGGTCGGGACTGTAGTTGTCGTCATAACCTAGTCTTTAAAATCCCTAAGTAACTTGTAGATTGTGTGAGAAGTATCTTGCTTTAGGTACAGACATTACGTTAAGTGGCTTTTTGTGAAATCTCTAATGCATAGATAATATAACACAGAAAATACATATACTTTCCCAATTCATAACTAAGCAGCCAAGTATGTATTGCTTTCATTAGCACTCAGGCAACATTTTAGAGAAGACACACATAGGAACTAGACTGTAGAAAAACACTAATGACAGGGGGAAGCATTAAAACACTCTCTGTTATTCAAAGTCAATGTCTCCAGAATGTTGGTTTCCCAGCAGTTTTCTGGAGACACCAGTCATCAAAAAGTCCAGAAATCAATCCAGTGCAAGTTTAAGCTTTTAAAATATTGAGGTTGAATATATTCTGGTTATCAAATTATTGTGAAAGTGTCCTCACTTATGTGAAGGGCACAAAAAAGCTTGCATTTTATATTTCTGGTTTCTAAGTTGTCATGAAAAGCTGTGTTGTAGTCTCATTTTCTGTGACATTACTACAAAGAAGTACTGCCACAATTAGTCCCGATTTATATTCTTGCTAGCACATAAAAATGTGGCACAGAATCTTATCACTCACTACAATAAATTGTGCCGACCTAACACCTCCAATCAAATGTTGTTAATATGAGATTCTTTACAATTAACTTTTATGAACCTTTAAAAATACAATGAAGGAAACTGTACTGTATCAGGGAAAATACTGATCCACAGGAGCTGCCTCAGAGCACATCACTTAGTTCTCTTAATATTGCACACCTCTCCCAGTTATTCAGCAACTTACTTGTGTTGCCGCTGGCTCTGCCTTTGGCTTACACTTACACAGTTTTCCGAGAACACGGCAGCACAAAATCATCATATTAAAGAAAGAAGAAAAGATTCTGAAAAGCAGTATGAGGGGAAATATAAAAGCTTTAAGCAGTGGTGCAACCCGAGTGACTTAAGATTTTTAGAAATGAAATAGTCATGCCTAGGCTCCTTCTTCTCTTTCTGTACTAGACTGCTCTCCATCAAAGGTTTGGCAGGCTAAAGGATAACTCTTCACCAGTGGCAATTGCAGGGACGTATTGCTGCTGAAAATGTGACCAGCTGACTAAGAAGCAAGAAGTGTTTGCTGGCCACTAGATTGGGGGGAAAAAAATGAAACCATCTGGAAAACAGTATGCACTGTTCATTATTTAATCAATGGACCAAGCAAAAGTGTCTTGGTCTTTATGGAAGAAGCTCTGGCCTAAATTACTATGACTCCTTTTCAAAATTTGTTTCCAGCTGCGTTGCGTGTCATAAAGTTCATCTTCAAACTAACGTGCCAGATGTGTTTTACATAAAAGTGTTCTTTATATAGGTATCTACAAACAGAAGATTGAATTGCAAAGTCAAGCGAAAAAGGAAAAGAAATGAGAGAGGTTATGCTTTCCCGTGGGTGTAAGCAAGGTTGCACAAATAGACACTTAGGACAAAATCTAGCTCATGGAAACACAGAAACAATACAAAAACATTTAAGGGAGCAACTTGTAGTCATATTTTGAAAGTTGTTTGAAAGTTAAAAGAAAGTTTGAAAGTTAAATCTTACTTATTCTCATCTTCCTTGGATCAGAAAAGATCCTCCGCATCCCTATCACAATGATAACATGCATGTAGGTTTGCTAATTTATTGATCTGAGGCTGACTGTCAAGTTGATAAAGGAAGAAACGCAGGAGGAAGAGAACGGTCCTGGCTTCGATCTCACTCAGTTAAACAGTAAAATCAATTCAGATTAATTCTACTGCATGCCACTGAAAACCACTGTTTTAACAGCAATGTGAGTGAAACCCGTCACTATGCCATTTCATGCTTAAGTTACACATACACACTCCAACTGCAGCAAGAACAGTCTTGATATGTGCTCCAATTTGTCATCCTGGGCAAGAAAAGTACATTTTCATTCCTGCTCCCTATTCATTACTTTTGTTATAACCTTTTTAAAAAATCAACTGCTATTATACAACAGCTTCATAAATGCCAAAAGATTATGTCAGAATGTATATTTTTCAGCTTAAACACACACGCACCCAAACCTCAACAAAAGCAGAGTATCACTGAAGTTCTGTAGGAACAAAACTTTATATAAATCACCTTTACCATATGTAGAATAACATTTATTAGCTTACAAGCTAGACAAAGATCAAGCAAATTAAATTTATTTCTCAGAAACATACGTCCATTAATATAATAAGATGACCATTAGACACAAAAAGTCCAGTTTGGGACTCTATTTTTGAGAGTTCATGTTCCTCTGGTCAAGCACGAATAGTTAATGCACTGCAGTAACGAGGCATTCATATTCTGTGAATGTCTCAGTAGATGACTTAAATTGAAAGTCTCAAAGACTTACTCATTTAGGACCTGGGCTTGCTCCACTAAAGACAATCTGCATTTTGCTATTGGTATCAGTCAGAGTATATAAAAAGGTTCACTCCCTGCTCCATGGATGCATTTGGCAAATTGCCTTAGTCTGAGAGGTAGTTGGGCAACCCCTGTGAATCAACTACTCATCACAAAGAAGTTAAAATTACTTTAGAAGTGGAAAGAATGCTAAGGGAGTCAGCATTGCTACAGGTAATCCAGAACAGCATGTTGGCAAGAGGTTATTTTAGGGTTCATCAGCAGTTATGAAAAAGTACATTCTAATCTGGTCACTTAAAGGAAATGAAAGAATCAAAAAGCCTTAGATTACCATTGGGAGTGGGCTAAACAAAGGAAGGAAATCTAGAAGTATATTGTAATTTTACTAGGCAGAATAATTTATTTTTTAACTATTATTCAGTAAGCACTAAAATAACTGATTTGAAGTCAAAGAGCTCTTTCACTGGCCACGGTGACATGGCCACTAAGAGCTTTAGGGACCACTAACTTCTTTCTTACAGGATAACAAAGCCTTTTTAGTGTCCTGTACTGGCCCCATTGCTGGATTCTTCTCTGAGTACCAAGGCTCCTATAAAGAAAATAATCCGTATTCACCAAACCTGTTACATCATAGGAGACTACGAAGCTGTCAAAGACTTTATGCAAGAATCTGCGTTACCAAGGTCACTTTTCCTCTTGTAAAGACTTAGTTTGTCTAGATCACGCATTCAAATATTCCTTTGATACGGTAGCCCAACTGTTCATGTTAAGCATTGCTGAATTCTCACTTACCCTTCACTTACCCTTTAAAGCCTCGTGTTACAAAGATGTATATATATGTATATGTGTAAGAATGTAACAAGGACTGGGAAGGACCTTTGTTGTCTGAGGTGAACCATAAAACTAAGAGAAATCAGATTAACTCCATCTTAAAAATTGCTTTCTGTCTGCACAATACGTAATTTTAAAATAAGGTATATAGTACCCCAAACTGGAACTACTTGTCTGATGCTTAGTTAAGCATCAGCTAACCTAGTTAAGTTATTTCTGTAAGAACACAGCCTGCAGCAGTATTCTGAGATGTTCAGTCTTCCCTCTGTCCTTATAGTAAACAGGTCAAAGAGAGTAAAGCCCAAAAGCTTTTCGTAGTGAAACATAGTCATTGCCCCAATTTAGCAAATGTACCACATTATTTGATTGTTTTAAAGTGTAAAGTGTTAATACATGGATTTTGTAAGTAAATTATCTTCAGGGGATGTAAAGGACCGAATCCTCTGATCTTGGTAATGAGACATAAATTGCTTTTCTGTAAATGATACTCAAATTTGGAAGATTGAAAATTAAAGAAAATTCTTCTCCTATCCCAAAATGTCATTCTAAATCACACCAGTACATATCCAAAGCGATAGCAATAACAGCTCTGAAATTATTATGAGCCGATGTCAGTGAAATTGAGATAACCATCAGGCAAATGGATGTCTCATTGATTCAATGCCTCATACAAATGAAATAGTTTAGTCGTCTTATCTGACACACTGATTTCCTTTGCAACTTTCTGTAAGTCATTTCACTGTAAGGTCTCAACTCTCCCATCTGCAAAATTGTATGAAATATAAGTTATTAGTTCAAATTGTAATACTATTAGAATCTGAAAGCAATAGCAGAGTCTTGTCTTACAGAGCTAGAATGATAGCTTTGGCAATTGTAGGTCCTCCTCTGTGCTAAATATAGCAGATTGCACAGATTTCCCTGTAGTAAAAGGAGATTTATTTCCTAAGAATGTTCAAAATCCAAATACTTTTCCTAATGAAGTATCATATTAAAGGATTTTTTAATCAAACACCATATCAAGATGACATCTCCCACAATTTCATTAAACATTAAATGTAAAACAAACAAAAATGTTATTCTTGACAAATAGTTATTAGTTCAATTTATTTTGTAAGATGTAATACATATGCCAATTAGTTCTTCCAATGACTACATGGGGGAAGTCCCTTCTGTCCCTATGCTCAGTACTCTATGTTAAACTCAGTTTGTCTCCAAGAACAGATTTGCAGCTTCATTCATTTCTGAAACCAAAGTTGGCCTCAGACAGATAATGTAGCTACTGCTGATAAACTCAAGATGCCTTAATGTTCATTTGCTCAATGGAAAATCTTCCTTATTTTGAACTAATTTAGTACAGCAGTACCTGTTTAAGATCAATTCACAGCATACTATTTCCTATTTATTGCTAATTAAAATCATGGATTTCCTGTTCCAAATAGCATATAACCATGAAAAATTAGCTACAAACCCAGTGTGTTATTGACTCAGCTGGCAGATTAGGTCTAGACTTACCACCTAATTCTGAGGTTCATAAAAACAACTGCTCTAAGCAATGACAAAATGACCAAAGTGATGAGGGAAAAATAGGAGACACGCACTGAGATTTGTCTTCTGAACATTATGAAGTGGAGAATGGCTTAACTATGGTTTTTATCTCCAGCCTGAGGAACCAGGAGCACTGTAGGCTGGAACTCTTTCTTGGCACATTAACTTTGGGGACCACCCAGACTTTCTGTCTCAATTCCAGCCCTTTCCGGCCTTGAGGAGAATAATACTCTAGTTGTGTGCCAAGGGGATATCTGTAGGTGACATCTGGGTTTGACCTTATCCACCCACACTTTTGTTGTCAGGTTTATACAAAAATATTTTCAGCTGATTGTGTTGGGTAGATACAGGCCAATTCTTTCACTTCTGGAACACATTTAAGTCAGGAAAGTACAGAAGCATGAGAATAGCTAGGAAATATGGATATACTGGAGCAGTACTGAATTAAGGAAGATTCCACCCAATGCTTTCAGTACATTGAGCTCAGAATCCTCAGCATTCATGTTCCTGAGATTTGAGCCTCTATCCGAACGGCAGAGTTACCAGGAAAGCAGAACCCACTGAGCTCCAGGGCAGAGTAATCCCTGTTCTTTTTTCACTAAACCTTATAAACTGAAAGAAGATGCAATTACAGAAAGAGTGTGCATTATTTTTGCTTACTAGTGAATCAACTTTTTCTTCTCCAAAAATCTTTCTCTCATTCCCATTGCAAAAGGATACAATATGCTCAGGCTCATCTCAGGGTAATTTAATCAATCACAGCAGCCTGAACTGTGTTTCCACCAAGAAGCGTGAGTTTAGGATGCTAAGCCAAAAGTGACGTACAAAGGTAAATGCCTTTAGGAAACAACAGAACAGGCACAGTCTTCAGAGCTTTGGCAAATCAGATGCCAACAAATGTTTCTTTTTCCAAGCCCAGCAAAGCCTTGGTGAGACAGAGATACATCTCTTTTAAAAGCCTCCTCTAAATGTTTTATTTTATGTGCCCAGATAAGCTAGATGTCTGAGCATCGTACATGCAGACAGTTTTAGAATTTATGTTATGAAGGATAGCATTAACAAACATCGGTCTGGAAGATTCCTAATTCTTAAAAGCTATGGTGATGCTTACCGTAGAGCAATACCCTTCAGAAGTGATTATAAGATGATCCAGACCAAAACTGTACCAAATATGGTCCAGCAGGTAAAGTTCTCAAACCAGAAATAAGCAGAAGAACTCTTTATTCATCAGGGTAAACAGATTGTGATGACTGATGCTAGGCTGCATTGAGTCTTACAAGACTCAACAGGCAAACGAAAAAAAATTCAAGGCTTTATAAAACCAGCCTGAAAATTCACAGCTTCAGAAGAAACTGGATTTTTAAAGTGTCCATTACTTTTAGCATTTTCTTTGACACCCTAAAAATACTTATTCAAACAGCTATCCCAGTCTGTCTCATTAATTTCTTAGTTGTTGATTTTTTTTAGAACAGTGCCTGGAGATACTAATCACATTGTAAAAAATATAATAGGTGTATAACTAATGTAATAATCATACTGAATGTATATTAACTAGGTTCAAGAAGAAAGAAGTACCTCAAGTTGTCTTTCATAATACAAGTGTTTACTTCTTGCTCAGATATTTGTACACTTCAGCAGTTTGAAAACTGTGTTCAGGAAGTAATTGGGGCAGGGACCATCCTTTTGTGAGAGGCTGATGCAGAACCAAGTGTTTTAGGGTCTCTGTTTCTGCACTGAGCTATTGAAAATTCATGAGCGTGAAGAGATGGAGTCCTACTATATTTGCAAAATATAAGGAGGCTAAAGTAAGCTTGTCATATTTCAAACTTAAGCTCCACATTTTTTTCAGAAGGAAGGATTCAATTCAAATTTACGGATAAATTACATTGGTGCAGCTAAAGCAGACAGTATCATTAGAAATCCCCCTTTTTCTCTGCTGAAGATGATGCCATTCTTGCAGGCATAGCTGAGCAAATTCGCTAGCTGCTGTAGCTTAAATTAATTAAGTGCATTAATGTAATCTGCTGCCAACGGCAATTTACATTAACAGGCAGGACCACAAATAGGGAAGAAAGTTGGGGGTTACATATCCCACTCAGCTGACTGCAGGGAAGGGCAGGGCAGAATGCTAAGGCCCGTGCTGGATGCAGCTCTCTCAACATACAGTTCTCAGAGCCATCAAAGAACAAGAACTTATACATTGCCTGTGAAGTCTGATCAAACAGCGATGTTTTTGGTTCCCTTCAACAACATTTATTCCAGTAGTTCAACATGCCTGCATACCAGTAAAACCAGTAGTGCTGATATTCTTATGAAAGGGAATTGTGACGTGACAGTGGGCAATTACCTCCCCCGTGGGGCGTACCTGAGCTCTGCCAGGAGAAGGGCTGCGACTCTGAAGCTGGTTAAATGATGACTCTCCTAGGGCTCTGAGGAGCTACCTCACCTGGCGTCACTTTTAGGGTTGCTGAATGGCACTAACCACTGATGAAATTCAGAAGTAACAGGAATTGATAGGAATGCAAGAAATATTTGCAATAGCATGTATTTTATGTGCATTTTTAATTAAAATAATGCAATCAAGTTAATAAAAATAAAATGAATATAAATATCGATGCATGTGTTGATATTTAGATGATGAATTTTGACGTTTAGGGGACTAAATGGTTTCTGTTTTTTGAAAGCTTGAAAGAGTCCTTCATTTATCTTTAGCTTGTTTTCTGAAATAACTTCTTTATTTACAGCAGGTCAGGAGAGAATACGAGTTTCTAAGGACATTTTCCAATTAACTTTCGTAATTAAAAGAAGAAGTTAGACTCAAGTGGTTTGTAAATAGTATTATTTAAAACCACAAAATACTTAGATTCTGGGAAACAGTACTCAGAAACAATCTGAGCTGTGAATCTCTAGGTGTTACAGCTGTTGTCAGGCATTCTGAATGTATGCCCATTTTTGCCTGATTTGTTTGACGATTTGTTTGACAATTTGTTTCCTCCAGAAGTCTCTAACATTATTAAGGAATTGTTTTTCCCTTTGGTTTCTGCTAGAGAGTGCTATAAGCAAGGACTTACATGGAAGTATGCACTTAAAACTATCGGGTTTAATGAGTTTTAAGTTCTGCTCTGAATATGAATCCCTAACAGGAGTTTCTGCAGAAATCCAACCTCATGAATTTGTGCCAGAATGCAGTCACACCCTAGGAAATGTCTGCTGCTGCACTGACTCAAATGTCTGCCAGTCAGACTGAGATCATTACAAATCAGTGTAAAAATTCAGTTTCAGGAGGGACCATGATTTCATCCTGGGTCCAATGACATCCTTAATGAAGTTAGTATTTTTTGAATTTATAATTTTGAAATTAAACCAGACTCATGAATAGGAACCCAGATATCACACTGCTATGACTGACTTGATGATCGATTAGAAGCAGACCCATCCAACTGAATAGTTAACAAGTACTGGAAAAAAATTTAAATCCAATAAAATGAAACAAGATGATTGCGAACCACTTAGAATCATTAAAATTACTTATTTCCCTAGCACATTTATAGCAAGTGAATAACCACACTCTTTGTGGATGCAAAGATGTTTCACATTTAAAAATAACTTCTGTTGTACACTGATTGCAAATCTAGGTATCCCCAAGGCGGCCTGTAGTAATTTATAATACCTATGCAAAATGAAGAAGAAAATAAGCTTAATGCAAAATCAGGCACTATACTTTTCACATATCCATCGTGACATTCATGCAACTTTGATGCAGCAGTTTTCTTTGCTTTACTACTAGAGAAGCAGAAATAAATGTGGTTTGATATATTTACTGTGCAAGAATAGCAGTTTCTATGTTCCCATAGAATGTTTTCAGAAATAATAATTAATAATAATAATAGCAGCAGCTGTAAACTCCAGTAGGGCCTAGCCATCACTGGAAAAACCAAATAACTCTGAATTTTGAAGACAATTAGTTCACAGTATGTGAACACACATTTTAAATTAGCGTGTTTGTGTGCAGACAACAGCATTGTATTCTCATTTTGTAGTGGAGTTTATAACCGCATGAGTCATAACTCAGGGAAGGCAGGCTGAGGAAACCTGATGGCTTCCACACTTCACAGTATTTCCTTCGTTTAAGAAGAAAAATGCTTCTTCTGTTCAGGACAACATAAGAGTTAACTTCTTTGCTGTAGGTTTGGCGTATGTTAAATCCATTTTGTAGATAGCACAGAACCTGGAAATCCATAAATCTGCCTTTCCCCATTTTTGTCTTCTATACAAAGGAAACTCTGAGTTCATTCTTAATGCAGTCAACTAGGAAAACTTGAGGAGACCACAAAACTTCTTTGTGGGATTAGTGCTTTCAAAACAGGACTGGAAACCATCAGAACTGGATTCTAATTGTCATGCAGACATGTCATTCTGAAAGATGCTTACGCCAAAGATTTCAAACACTGACCCCTAAACTAAGGCAGCAACATGCAAAATTAACTACGCACTCCAGCAAAGCCTTTAATACAAGAAAAAATCTGCTCTGTTTTGAGTTGGAAACAATGCAGGGAAGTTATATTATACATCGTTTTCCTCTCAGAATTTTCTATTCACTTTAGATTTCAAACCCACAGATTCCAAACTCATGGCCAAATTTGTCTTGATATCATCATTTCAACTGAACTACAAGTATTTTCTATTTTCTGAGTTAAGCTTCAGAGACTTTTAAAAACTGAGTGCTTCAAAAGCTGTTTCCTGAAAAGCACACCCTTGGATAATATCTGGTACCTCTCTTCTTAGCAGCAATTGACCATAATGAACCATTTTCATCTTTATTTGGTGTCTGCTATCTCATTTATACCTACTCTAAATTTCAATGAGTTCTCATTCATTCACTGAAATGTAAGTATACGTGTAGCGGTTGAAGTAATCCCCGATTTGAAACTAAATGTAGCTACAACTGACAAACATCAGACTACCAAACTGGTAGCTGTGGTCATAGGATTTCCTGGAATCAAGAAACCTTCCTTTTGGATTTTCCCTTCAAGTATTCTGGTGACGGCAGGTAACCCTCCTGTAGTCTCTGCTCAGTGGACCCATCCTGTTACCAAGGTCACCTTTGCAGAGTTATATTTGCATCCAGCTGACGTTGATTCATGTTGCCAGATGGCTAAGGACAAAGCACAATCGCTCAACGCAACGTGTGACCTACTTACACGCCTAACAATCTGCTGTTTAATACTTTGGAAATGCACGGAGACTTTGATTAAAATTTTAATTTTGTTTCATAGTTAGCCCACATGTGGCATGTACATTTTGCATACCAGATACATCTGTTCCAACAGGGCAATAGCGTGATGCCTCCAACTTCTTTCTAAAACAGGGCATACGAATGCGTAAGTGTCATTTCCTTATTTCCTAAAGGCACTCTCAAAAGTAATTACAAGCTATTGGTTTACATACGGACCACTAATGAAGAGCCAAACACTCTCATGCTGGCACCACATAAACAAATAATGACGACAGTAATATGTCAGCTCTAGAAAAGAAGAATGAAGACATGATACACACAAAATTCATGTAGAGTTTTTAATCAAATATATGGGAAGTCATGGGGAAACTCTCTGTCTGCACTCAAAGTCTCATATATATTTACCGGAAAAGTAAGAGAACATAATTTCTCCTTAACCACAATGTGAAGATTGGCAGAATACTAGGAATGACATTTGGTCATTGTAGGCCAGACTCCCCAAATTGCTTAGGGCTTTAGGAACATAGTAATTACCAGACTGAACCAGACCCAAGGCTGACTAAGACCCACACTCTGCCTCTACCCTCGGCTGGTCCCAGATGTTGTACAAATGCAAAAGAGCTCTAGAGAAGAAGTAGGTAAAATGGTTCCCACCTTCAAGGAGGCCTTCTTGGTCCTGATCTATAGTAGTTAAAGACTGACTTGAGTCCTGGAGTTCAAGTTTTAGTTTAGTTTAACTAAAACTTAAGTTTCAGTTCCTTTCAAAGCACTGGTCAGCAAGAATTTCAACTCTTAAAATATTTCATTTCTGAAGCAGCCTCCAATCCCATTTTCAATCTACTTATCTTTGACAGATTTTCAAGGGCTTGGCACCTATAAATGACATTGAAGTGCTCAAAGTCATGAACGTTCCGCAGCTCCTCTTACAAAAGTTCACAGCCAGACCCTCAGGAGAATTTAGTGTGGTGAATGAAACTAAGCATATATAACTCAATAACGCTTTCAAATGAAAACAGAATGCTTTCAAAAATATAAATCTTCCAGACTATGAGAAAGGAAAGCAGAAAAGCAAGTCTAATGTTATATTACAGATCGAGGAAAAGGTGATAGATGCTAGTTGGAAATAGTCCCATTACATATTAATATTATTTATTCAGGGGAAAATGAGAAGGGAAAGCCAAACAGAGGGAGAAGCAGTTGTATCATCATAATGCAGATGGTGCAAATGACAGAGTAAACGATTGACAGGACATTGACTGAAATAAAACTTTATAGGTGAACCAAATATTTTACTATTATTGAATAAAGATGTGAAGAGTTACACTCAGGAGATATAATTCCATTATTTGAAATTTGTTAAGTTCTCCTGGTGAATAATGTCTAAAAGTAGACACTAATTCAGGCTGAAGTGTGCTAAATGCAGAAGACACCGCTCCCTGGCAAGTTTTTCTCCAACGCACAGGGCTTGTGAGCCTCATTTTGTCTAGCACCACAAGTTTTTCCCCTCTCCCCACAGCTCTGCAAGGTTATCTCACCAGCAGAATCACAGGAGGGTGCATATAGGAAGAATTAGACACTGCTGTGTGCCTGGTGTTTGCCATGTAGCCAGACATGGTGTTATTTTTACCAAGAAGTTCCTTGATCCTCAAAGACTTGAAAGATGCCTAGAAAGGACATTCCAGTTGTAGATGAGATACAACAGAAATATTTTACAAAGCAAACCAAAAATAGATATTCATGAGTTTTTAACTATTATTTCCCCCACATTTATGCTTTATAAAAAAGATTTACCCAGGAAAGTGCCGTGTCTTAAAGTTCTGCTACTTTGCCATAAATTAAGTTTTGAGAGAGAAAATAATGCATGCATACAGAATCCAAAAGAAGAAGCAAAACTGTTAGCATTTATTTTCCTCATTAATTATTGAGGAAAGCACAACAGTTCTGGAAAAAATACCAAGCATCCCTTTTAAAAACAAAAAATCAGAAAAATCCCTCCTTCCTTTTAAACCAAAGGAAGCCCAAACCCAAGTTTTAAGCCAGATCTTCATGTGTAAATTGGAACTTTTACTATCCATAGAACGATAACTGTTTAAAAAAGACTTATTAAGTATTCACAGGAAGTACAATGCAATTATGATGATAATTATCATACAAAACACAAGTATCTTTGTCCTGAGCAGTGCATCAGCCTCAAACTCTGGTAAAAAGTGATCCTCATGGCACAGGTCTAGATCCTGTCACTATGTCCATCTGGCGGAATTCAACAGCTTCTGTTCTGCATAAACCATTTTATACAGAATGTCTTCAATTCCAGGAACCAAATGCATAGCAGAAAGCCTGTTTAAGTCAGGACCCCCTTACAAATTTAAGGTTGCATACTGCCCTCAACCCACAGCAAAGCTCCCATGGCTTTGCAGAGTCAGAGATCTGCCCAAAGAACCAGGAGACGACCTGACCTTCATGCAACAACAGTGCTGTTTACAGGCACATATTATTATTTTTCTAGTTGCTGGACGCTAAATATGATAATATAGTGTGGATAAAACTTTGCTGCATCTGATTAAAACTTCCAATGTCCTGTGTCCATTAGGGCTACGCACTGGAATAATAAACACATCCTAGCCCTGACAGCACACACTAAGTGCATCAAAATGGCTCTCTCTCTGGGCTGCTTAGCAGAGAGCATCCTCCTCCTTTGCTAGGGCTGATTACTTTTTTGAGTTAAAAGTCTGTGGAGGAGGCAAAGTGTCTGTTTAATTTGCTGTTGTGTGTGAAAGAGTCAAAGGTGTCTGTGACACTACGCTGTGCAGGTACAGCCTGCAGTTTTTAAGCAAGATGCCACAAAACCCAAACAAAACTGAAGAGAGTCTCCTTAAATGAGAGCAGAGCAAACAAAGATGCTTCATTAGAAGTTACATTCCCTGATTCTGCTTTCGCTGTCAGGTCCACCAATATTTTTTTCTCTTTTTCCTCAACTTAAAAATTTATTATCTTTCATAGAAAACACAAGTTGTTACAGTTGTGTTAACAATACTTTGAAGAAAAAGAGTTTCTTTTGGCAAGTCTGTCTTAAAAAAATAGGTAAATTCAGTAGAAATCATACTTGCTTGCTCTTTAAATCCTTGAAACAGTAATTTGCAACTGCTTTGTGTGCACTGTAGCTTAATGGTAACATACAGACTACACTGACACATTTTTAGGAACAACAGCAATGTCTGAAACCAGCCAAATGCAGCAGGACAGCTTTTGAGGGGTTCTGCCAGCCATCAACAAGATACAGCTGTAAGGAACTCATGTGTGGAGAAGCTGCAGGTGCCCAGTGCCATGAAAAAGAAAGTCTGCAATGTATGAAGAAATTATGAGTAAAGCTCAAATAGTCCCTCACTCCAATTATCACTAGCGCACAAAGCATCTGCTGGTGTGGTGCCTTGGTTTAGAGAACACAGAGGAGAAAGATAACTCTGTCACATTTCCCCAGCAGATACACACTCCTTGTGTTCTTGTAAATTTTGTATTTATGGAATATTTAAATTTTAATCATGGAGAAAACAAAGGAAGTAAGTTAAATAAGAATTTACTGAATTTAAAGGAGTGGAATCATTATTTCAAATGTTTGGATTTTGTCCCACTGATTTGTAGGAAATAATGGCAAAACTAAAGTAGCAGACTTGAATTATTTCTGAGGATCTTTAACACAAAGCTGTGGGAGACTGTTGGCTGATGCAGACCAAACCTTTTCTTCTTACAACCCCACCTGCATTTAGGATTCAAAATTGGAATTCTGATTGTCTGTCTTTGTTATGTTCTACTACATTTGAGTTAAGAATAAAGATACCAATAATAATTTGAGGTTACTTGATGGGCATTAGACATTATATTTTAATCACATTCTCAAGAGGCGCAGAGCATGTTAGAAAAATATCATTAGTTTTATCACTGAGCTGTGGTTTGAGACAATCACTAGGCAATCACAAAAGAAAGAAATGTCTTAAATAGTATGGATCTGGGATGAACTAGGAATAGTAATGCAATTGAACAGCTTTGTTTGGGTTAGTGCTCTGCTTTGTTTTTTTAGAAGAGATAGATCGATCATATTCAGGATAGCTCTTTATTTAAGGAACAGAGCATACACCATAAATTAGAAAGTATAAATATTTAAAGTTTTGTTGAAAGTGTACACAAGCAATCTATTATGGCTGAACTCCTTTTTCTATCCAGTGGCTACAATAGATGTCCTTAAAAGTGATCACTTGATATAATACTGGCCAAAGACCAAAAGAATCTTTGTTTCCATAATGGTGCACAGGAGAATTCTTTATTATGAAGTGCCACATGGAATGGCTAAATTAAGTCATAGGAGCAAAAAAATTTATGGTATCCAAAACCTTTGCTTGGGCATATACTTCATGGCATCACTGTAAATCATACTGGAGCTAAACAGAGCTGTTCACCAATTACTAATTCAAATGATCAACTGCTTCAAAGCTGGCAAGCCCAGTGTTAGCTCTTTTCAGAATTGCCCTCTTGACCACAACTTTAGATGTGCTTTTAGGGTTATAATGAAGAGTAAGCCAAAACTAAAAAAAAAAAAAAAAAAAAAAAGGTCCGTAGTCAAGTACCGGGAATTTCAACAGTTCCAAATTTGGAAATGGCTGAGAGTAGACCAAGAATACAGTCAAAGCCATTCTCTGGAAGCATGTGTTTGGAGTGAAGTACAGTTCAATAGTTCAGTCAAGTCTACACAAAACCCCCAAAACCCAAGGGATAGTAAAGGATGGAGGGAAGTGGGGAAGATCAGCACAGGATGGAAAGAACAGAGATTTTTTCTCTCTCCAAAGTGGTTACAGATTGAATCTAGAATTAAAAAACATGGCCTGTCTGTCATGTATTTTCACCTATGTAAGATTTTTAAGTCATAAGCACTACTTTAAGGTTCCTCTCGTTTTGTTTCTCCACTGTCTGTGAAGATGTTCCCGGGGGCTTGAGCAGACTATGACTGTATCCCTAGAAGTGTGAGTGCCACAAGGTTTCACCTTAATCACCCAACTTAAAAAATCTTCCTTCCCCTCTTGTGCCGTGTCATTTACCATCAGATGTGGTCTGGGCTGACACATCATCTCTCTGAAACTCTGCTGGGGGGAAGCAGTTAAGCAGTTAACCCTCGTCTCTGGAAGCCAAGGGCAATGACTTTAATTGTCAAGGGACCTGCGGGGGTCTCGTCGCTGACCAATGTACCCACCCCTCCGCCCCGCTCAGCACCTGCCCAGGGACGGCCTCATCCTGCTCAGAAACCCAAACACTCACTGCTCTCTGAAGACCACAATCAAGTTTCTAGAGAATGTACCATCTTATATTTGTATACCCTGCCTATCTCTGCTTTGCCAGTAAAACAGTGCTGCTTTTTTTTTCTGAGTTAAAGGTGCTTAAACCACTTTTGGAGGCTAAGCAGATATGGAGCAACTGAAATTCAACTTCTTATTGCACTTAAAAGCAAAACAGGGAAGAAAAACTTGGATGTATACCTAGTTGTAAGTTGCTCAAACAAGCAAAAAGACAGATTAAATATGACATGTCTTTCTTAAATAGTCACTCTTCAAATTTCCTGGATTCAGAATCTTAGTAATTTTTACAAGGTAATGAGATCTGACTGATTAAAACACTCAGCCTTATCATGCTAAAATATGCAGCAGAAATGGCTGTCAGTAAAACTCAGATGTGAACAGATAAAACGTACATCTGTAGCACAGCCTCTGGCTGTCTGTCAGGATACATCCCGATATATTGAAGAGCCTTTTCTTATAAGAAATAATTCTTCCTACAGTAGTTCTTAGAAAAGAAAATAATTTCAGCTGACTGTGCAATGTAAAATTCACTCTTGTTTCTGTAGATGAGTGGTTACTAGAATGCCAAATTTCACTCTTTAACAGGGTCGACTTTAATTTAAGCTCATGATTAAGGCCTGAATTTCTCTTTTAAAATTTTACTTTTTTGTAACAACAGTTCAAAATTAATGAAATGCAAGTGTAAAACATTTAACCTTAACTTTTACCATTTTCCCTTGTTTTTTGTTAAACATATTGTATATAAACATAAAATGAGTAATTCAAACGGAATGGTACCTGCCAGCAGGTCCAGAGAAGCGATTCTCCCACTTTGCTCTGGTGAGACCTCATCTGGAGCACTGTGTGCAGGTCTGGAGCCCTCAATATAAGAAGGACATGGACCTGATGGAACGGGTCCAGAGGAGGGCCACTAAAATGATTAGGGGGTTGGAGCACCTCTGCTATGAGGACAGGCT